>VBSM01003211.1:1280563-1325928 GCA_008086735.1 Cheirogaleus medius
AAAAGACTGCAACTTGCTCCCAGGGACTGGAGAAAATTTTAAAAAAGGAAGGTTTGAATCCATCAGTGTTCTGTTAGTCATCTTCTCCTTCATCCTCCTCTCCTTCCTCTCCTTCATCATCATCTTCATCTTCTTCACCTTCATCTTCATCCCCTCTTCATCAATATCTTCCAAACCGTCTTCTTCCTCATCGTCATCGTCATCTTCTTCTCCTTCCCCCTCTTCATCATCCATATCAGGAACCAAGTAGTACTGTAATGGATTTGGCCAAATATCATCTTTGATGACCTCTCCTAATCCATCTGCACCTGCATCAGACTGGTCAGTAAACGAGGTAAAGAAGCTCTCTGGTTCCTCATGCTGCCTCTTCCTGCTGGCTTTATTCTATGTTTGACTTGAACGTTTCGTTAAGTCCTTTCCAGATTTCCATTTGATTTCAGTGGACTTTGAAGATGGATCACCACTCTCATTCAGATGAAATTCTTTGGAGAGAAATTTATTTTCAAAGTAAGGATTTTCATCAAAATAAAAATCTATTCTGTAACCTGATTTAATATCTTCAAATTCTGTCACTTCAACTCTGGTCAAATAACGCAGTGGACTCCTCGGCCTCTCCGGGCTTGCCGAAGAAGAAAGAAAAAGAGCAGCAGGAAGCAATTGAACATATTGATGAAGTACAAAATGAAATAGACAGACCTAATGAACAAGCCAGTGAGGAGATTTTGAAAGTAGAACAGAAATATAACAAACTCCGCCAACCATTTTTTTCAGAAGAGGTCAGAGTTGATCGCCGAAATCCCAAATTTTTGGGTAACAACATTTGTCAACCATCCACAAGTGTCCGCACTACTTGGGGAGGAGGACGAAGAGGCACTGCATTCTTTCTTTCTCTCTTTTTTCTCACTTTGGAGTTCTTCTAATGCATATCTAGGTCTGATTAATGGTGTCCCGCAGGTCTCTTAGGCTCTGTTAACTTTTTTTCATTCTTTTTTTCTTTATGCTACTCGGACTGGTTAATATCAATTGTACTATATTCAAATTCACTGATTCTTTTTTTTGCCCATCCATTTCTGCTGATGAATACTTCTAGTGAATTTTTTAATTTCAGTTATTGTACTTTTCAACTCCAGAATTTTTATTTGGTTTGATTTTGTAATCTCTATTTTTTCACTGATATTCTCATTTTCGTTCATTCCTTTTCTTCCTGGTGTCCTTTAGTTTTTTGTACATGGTTTCCTTTAGCTTTTCGAACATATTTAAGACAGTTAAAGTTTTGCCATAAGTCTGGTGTCTGGGCTCCCTCAGGGATGGTTTATGTCAATTAGTTGTTTTTTTCTTTGAATGGGGCAAACTTAACTGTTGATTTGCATCCCTGTGATTATTGCTGTTGTTGTTGAAAACTGAACACTGATGTATTATGATGTGCTAATTCTGGAAATCAGATTCTCTCCCTTTCCTAGAGTTGTTACTTTATGTTCTTTAAGGTTGCAATTATCCATTTGTTTAGTAACTTTTCCTAACTATTTTTGCACAGACCATGTTCTTTATTTTGTGTGGCCCCTATAGTATATGAGCCTTCAGCTTGTGTTCATCTAGTGTTTTCACAAAGATTGCCTTGAATTACAAAGCTAAAAATAAAACAACAACAACAAAAACAAACCACCTGTCTTAGTCCATTTCATGTTGGTATAAAGGAACACCCAAGACTGGGTAATTTATAAAGAAAGGAGTGTTATTTGGCTTACAGTTCTGCAGGCTATACAGGAAGCACAGCACCAAGATCTGTTTCTGGTGAAGGCCTCAGGCTGCTTCCATTCATGGCAGAAGGTGAAGGGAAGCCCACAGGTGCAGAGATCACATGGTGAGAAAGGAAGCAAGAGAGATATGGGGGAGGTACCTGAATCTTTTTAACAACCAGCTCTCATGGGAACTAATAATGAAAACTCACTCACCACACCCCAAACCAGGGAAGGCATTAAACTATCCATGAGGCCTCTGTCCCCAGGGCTCAAACACCTCCCATTAGGCCCCACCTCCAACACTGGGGATTAAATTTCAACATGGAATTAGGAGTGGACAAACATTCTAACCAAATCACCACATCTTAGTCTTCTCAAATTGGCTTGTGTGGAGGTATTCCTTCAACACTATGCCAGGCTGCTTTCTCTGAGCCTGCATCGTACCCTGGCCATATACATGGCACTTTAGAATGTCCTAACACTCCCCTGCCCTGCAAAAACAAAAACAAAAAAACTCCCTCTCCAGCTTTTCCTCTAGACTTTAGATGATTTATTGTGTGTCTTAATTGTAATCTTTTGTCCCAGGTGACTGCAGATCTTTCATTCACCTTATGACATTTTCTAGCACTGTTTTCTACTTTTCTACCCTGTGTGAGTTCTGAGTTAGGACAAACAGAGATAAGTGCCTGGTATAAGTCCTTCAGGTAGTTCTCAGACATCTTAGAACAAACACAATAACTTGTGAGACCTGTTTTGCTCATCTAGAAGCAAAACCAGAGTCCCCGTCCAGAAATGTAGGCTGTTGTCTTCAAGATCACCCTTATCCTGGGCGAGTATAGAGCAAGGGAAAGTAAAAATGCTATTATATAATGTTTTCTTACTACTTTGAAGTTACCTTTTTCTTTATTCAGTATTTGCTTGATTATTACAATCTTTTGACTGTTTTTCAGAGTTCTGGCAAATTTGTACCTTATAGTTTCTGCTTGGTTTCTAATCTTGCTTTAGAGGCACAAGAGCTTGTAGCTACCAACTCTACCATTTTGCTGATGTCCCTTATCAAATATTTCCTTTTGAAAAAATAATTTCTGATTTCTTACTGGAACCTGGTAGCAGCTGTGTAACTTGCTATATAATCCATCACACTGTAATAACTGTCATGTTATGATTATCACCTGCAAGTTGTTTATGTGAGATCCGGCTTAAGCAGATCCTGAAAAGACAAGATTCCCATGGCATCCACTTCTGTTGCATTGACATCCCTCTTTCAACACGCATTTTCAACCTACTGTGGAGTCCCCTGTGAACAAATATTTTGGTCTTAATTTATATGTGGTTTTGACAATATGCTCACATGGGCCAGTTTTATGGCCCCTATCAGGGGTAGCCATCATTTGCAATTGAGAAAGTGTATTATATCATTGGGCAAGACTTTGGTGTTTGGTAAATGTGTTTGCTTATTTTGCTTGAAAGAAGAAATAATCAGAGGTATAGATATACACTGATTCACGGGCAATGGCTAATGGTTATGCCTAATGGTCAGTGACTTGGAATGACAAGATTTGAGAATCAGTGACAGAGAGATCTGGAAAAGATATGTATGGGTGAATCTATCAGTATGGACCCAAATTGGAGGATAGTTGTTTTCTTTGTGTGAATGCACAACAAAAGAAATTCACTATAGAAGAGTCTTTCAATAATCAGGTGGACACATGACAAAATTGGGGATATAGTCAACATCTTACCACAGCCACTAAAGTGCCTGTTTAAAGAGTTGAAGTGGCCAGAGCAGCAGGGATGAGAAGTATATATGGGCTAAACAACATAGGTTCCCCATGGCCAGCACTAACCTGGACATGTTTTCTTTTGCACATCTACCTGACAATGGCAGAGACCAATGTCAGGGGAACCAACCAGCTACCTAGTGTCAGGTTAATTGCAATAATGTCTTCTGTCATGAATAGGTCTTTCATTATGGATGTGTTTGTGCTCACTGGAGAGCATTTTGTCTTGAATATGGATTTGCCTTAATATCCTAATGCTTCTTCCAGCATCACCATCCAATGATTTTTAGAATGCCTTATTATTCTTTTGTCCCAAATAACATTGTTCTGACTATGGGACTCATTTATACACTGTCTTCAAAAGTGGTTTTATCAATATATGCTTCCACTGGAAGCAGAGGAGAGTCTACATTGCTACACACCCTCACCAATATTGGTTATTTTCCAATTTCATTTATGGGTAAAGATTTTGTCATTCTCTAGTGAAACTGAAAAGGAGAATATCTTATAACTTAGCAATTTATTTCAACAGTTTATACACTAAAATACTCTTGATAAAGTTCATGAGAAGATACATATACAAATGTTCATAATAGCCTTATTCAAGTTAGCAAACAAATGGAAACAACCTACGTGTATATAAGCAGTAGAATGGATAAATAAATATTGGCAAATCACACACTACAATACTGGGCATCAGTGAAAATAAATGAATTAAAGTAGCACATTACAGTGTGAATAAATCTCAAAAACATAATATCGAGCCAAGAAGCACTATGATTCTGTTTATATAAAGTTCAAGAACAGAAAATCTATACATATTTCTTAAGGAAATTCAGGCAAGTGTTAGAATCTATTGCAAAGAGAAGTGAATGGTTAACACAAAATTTAAGATAGAATTTTCCTATGAGAGGGTGATGCAATGGGTAAGGCACACATGACCTTCTCTGATACTGTAAAAGTCTATTTGTCATGCTGAGTGGCAAATACGTATATTATTTTCTTTAAGTCATGTTTGCCAGAAAATATACTGTGTGTTCACCAAAACTTTTTCTCTTGCAGGGCACATAAAACTGCACCTTTCGCAGCCCCTTGCTGTTAGTGGAACTTACAACATCAGTTGTAGTCAATGAAATGTAAGGGGACGTGATGTGCATCACACACATCCAGGCCGAGACAGTAAAAACTACCACATGGCCTCTCTGGCACTCTTTTCCCTGTTGTGTTGGTTGTGTCAGAAGATGGAGATAACCCAGACTTCTTGAATCACTGCTCGAAGAGGGGAGCCCTGGAGAACCTCTGGACCTATATAGACTTTGTGTGAGCATTGTGTGCTAAGCACCGAGACACAGGCATTTCTTATTGCAGCATGAACTCATCTTTCTTGTCTAATGCAATGAACTTAAATGATTTGTTTATTTGCTCTGTGTACACAGTAAACTTCCTAATATAAAGGAGATAGACTTGGAAGACTTGGAGAGGGAAGTTGTGGGTGGTAGCATCACACAAGGTTCCATAAAAATTCCAAAAAAAAAAAAAAAAAAGTCAAAGAGAAAACCCAAGTGAACCTCAGGGCTGGGATGGTTGGGATTTTCCATCTTCCCCTTCCGTCATTCCCTCCTATCCTCTGGTTAATGCACTACTGGGAACACAAGGGTCATCACAAGGCTGAGATTGGGTCATGATTTGTCATCCCCAAAACTGTTACAGAATCACTTGAATGCCAAGGAATTCATTGTGACTTGGAGCCAGGCTGTGAGAGTTTCTCCTTTCTAAGGTCTTTCTGGGTAGACTGCAACTAGTGGACTTCAGACAGAGTCAGCCAACTGACCTGTCTTGGGTTGGCCTGTTGTCAATCACTGTGAACAGGACTTATCCTTCACTGCATGCTCTTACCTCCTTAGCTTTCCTTTTGTCTACACCAGGCATCCCCTAGATTCTTGGTGACTTTGCAAAGAGCTAGGATTTCCAGGCTAGTGAGCGCACATGTGTGTTACCTGGGTGGCTTACCAAAACACAGAGGGCTCAGCTTCTCCCTCAGCACTTGGGATCCTGTAGGTTAGACTGGGGCCCAAGAATTTGAATTTCTCCCAAGCTCTCCAATGATTCCGAGGCTACTGGTCTGAGAACCCAACTTTAAGAATGATCGTGGATTCTCTGCAGTGTGCAGAAAGGTGGCAGGAAACAAAAGTTCTCTCTGTATTAGAGGGTCAGAGAGATTCTCCAGGGGCGCCAGCCACTTGGATGTGCGTTTCGCTGGGCTCTGTGGTCTGGGGCAGGCTGCCTTCATAGCTCAGAAGTGGTCCTGCATCTGCACTGGCCTTTTTCAGGTGACTCAGGTAAACAGCAGAAAGTGATAGAAGAAAACATGGAAGGGGACTGGAGCTGGACGCCTTTAAAAGGACTTTTTCATGAAAAAATGTTA
Organism: Cheirogaleus medius; assembly: GCA_008086735.1. Classification (NCBI taxonomy): domain Eukaryota; kingdom Metazoa; phylum Chordata; class Mammalia; order Primates; family Cheirogaleidae; genus Cheirogaleus; species Cheirogaleus medius. The sequence goes on from VBSM01003211.1 coordinate 1,286,509, forward strand.
TTCTCTAAGAAGTTACTGCTGTTGGCTGACTGTGGGATGACCCTCTTCAGGACAGGAGAGGTGACAGTTCTAGACACCCTGTGGCACCTTCCCAGCTCTAATTTCTCTTATTTTAATGGAGACTGGTGGGTGATGGGATTAGAGTTTCGCCCCAGGGCCCACGTGGTTCTGCAGGAACAGTTTCCCACTGCGGCACATTTGGTCTGTGGGGAGAGGATGGATGCTGGAGGCAGACTTGCTGACAGGAAGCAAAGCCAGGCTGGCCTCCCGTCATCTGATTCCCTGTGTACTTGGCTGGCTCAGGGGAACCTTATGTCGTCCTTTCTACCCAAGGTCACAAGGAACAGGGAGTGCTGATGGCCACCCCGCTACAGCCCCACAGGGCAGGCTCTGTGGAGGAATGTGATTCCATTAAAACACAGTCATCCTCCTGAGCCAGCTGAAGGAGACAATAATAATCTTCAGATCTGACCCTGAAGTTTAAAGAAATTACCGAGAATAAAAACATGTCAGCACACTCTGCAAAGAAATTAGACCTGGTCTAGGCCAGTTAGGAAAGCAGGTGGGAAGTGGAGAACTGATATTTCTTTAGCACTCTTTAAATACCTGGGGATTTAAAAACCCCCTCTAATTTATACATTTATGGAAATGCTGGAAACTAGAATTAATCATCTTAATTTTATGAGGAAATAAACTGGGGTCAGAGAGGGTAACTGGCTTGCTGAAGTTTGGTAAATGGCAAACATGGCTGTGATGGTCAAGCTGGCCTAGCTCCAGAACCGTGCCCTGGGCCACAGGACCCTGCTGTCTGAGATGTCAGGTCTCATGTGGGCCAGAAAGAAGTAGGCCATTAGGGGACAAAATGTCTGTACACACTGATGTGTGTCTTTCATTTCCTCCGAAGGGCCCACACAGTTGCCAAGCTGCACACTTTGTCCTGGTGCAAAGTGGATATTTATCCCCAATCTTACTTTGAGAACCGCCCCAAGTGCCAACTTACCCCCAATGGTTCCTCCTCCCCAGCACATGTTTCCTGGAATCTTGCCCTCTTAACATTCCTGTATCATTATTGTATCTCACACTTCATTCATTCATTCACTCAATAGACACTGACTGAGACGTACCTTTTCTAGGCTAGATATTTTTCAGGCTCTGGGGACACAGACTTTCACAAGATAGATCAAGTCTCTGCTTTCTTAGACCTTTATCTTAAAAAAATATTATTTGATTTCAGCTAGTGAAAAATGTTATGATGAAAAACATACAAGAGCAAAGAGTTTGAGAGAGTTTTTGAAGGTAGAAAAGAAAGAATGGTCACAAGAGGCCACACTGGCGAGACGACAGTTGATCAGACACCTAGAGCTTCCGAGCAAGTGATGTGACAACGTGGAGAGAATATTCTACAGAGCGAGCGGCAAGCATGCAGGTGCTGTGGTGGGCATGAGGCATGTGTTCACATGCCCACTGTCCAGCCTGGCGCAGGTGGAGTAGCTCAGGGGATAATGGTTGACACCAGGGTGGTGAAAGCCCACAGCCCATGGCTCCCAGCTCCCCGGAGCAACCTGGGATAAGGCAGTTCTCTTTTCTGAGTCCCAATCTGCTCAGCAGTAAAATATGGATTATAACGCTTGCTAGACTGTATTGTTTGGGAGTCAAACCCAAAACAATGTAGAAAAGGCCTGACTCTAATAGACTCAACCACCACTTTCACCTCCCTTCTTATTTTTCTCCACCCCCCGACCCTGCTTAGCTCTTCTGTTTTCCGGTTCCTTCTTATCTTCCTAAAGAAAAACCAAAAAATCTGTCCACCTTTAAAACCAAGCCTGTGCAGGTCCCTGAGCATATGGAAGTGACTTCACCAAGTTTCTGGCTCTCACTCTTGGAGGGGAAGGTCATGGTGACAGTGGAATCAGCCTGGCGATCTCCCAAGGCCTGGAGCTCGTCCTGCGGGAGCAGGGTGGAGAGAGGGAGGAGCTGCCTGGGGATGTCAGTAAATGAGTCCCAAGGAGGTGCTATGTGAGCCGCATTTTAATGGATTTCTGGAATATTCTAGGGCATTCCAAGTAGGGCAAAGGGTATTCCCTATGATAGGCAGAATAATAACTCCCCAAAATGTCCGTGTCCTAATCTGTAGAACTTGTGAATATGGAGATCATCCTGGCTGGTCCAGGTAGGTCCAGTGTAATCACAAGCATCCTTATACGTGACAGCAGGAGGCAGGTGGGCCAGAATCTGAAGACATTAGTCTGTTGGCTTTGAAGACGGAGGAAAGGGGCCAGGAGTCGAGGATTGCCAGAAGCCTCTGCAAGCTGGAAAAGGCATGGAATGGCTTCTCTTCTAGAACCTCCAGAGAGAACGTAGCCTGGCCAACACCTTGGGTTTGGCCCCACCAGACTCATTACAGACTTCTAACCTCCAGAATTGAAAGATAATACATTTCTGTTTTTTTAAGTCACCACATTTATGGTGATTTGTTATAGCAGCCATAGGAAACTAATACTTTCCAAAGAGAGGGAACTGGGAGCTGGGCCACAGAGGTGAGTGGACTCTAAACTGGAAGCGGCCTGGTCTTCCATGCACTTTATTCCATAACCAGGGACACGTACCTGTTCTCCGCTGCTTTTATCTCAGAGCTTTTCAATATCTAGTGAATGATGCTGCTAAAACCTGGCTGCCTAATTCTAAACCCTCTTTTGTCACCACGGGTCCCCTCCTTCCTTACTCCCATTCAGCATTCATCACTGAGCTCATCAGACAATCTGTGGAGCCATTCCCAGGCAGAGCTGCCTATGTCAGACCTGTCACAATCTTAAATGGCCCCTGACTCTGACCTCCTTGCCTCAGTTTTCACCCCCTTAAAACCCATCGCCTCATCGAAGCTTCTCACATCAGATCCATACTTCCAGCTACCAAATTTAGCATTTCAACTTGGATGTCATACAGTAACTTACTTCTACAACTGAATTCCACCCCCTACCTCACCCCATATGATCACGATGAATGGCATAAACATTTTCATAGCAAGATATTCAAGAAACTTCACAGGCAAAATTAGTTTCTTCCTCTCCACTGCACCCTGATGTCTAGGGGCCTATGAGCTTTGCTGCTAACCTTGGAACATTTTTGCAGCTTTCCCTTCCTCCCGCACCCACTGTCCATAGTCATTTTCCCTCTTCACTGTTTGCCTCTTGGCTGACCTTCTACATCTAGCCCCAGTGTCCTCTACTCTGTCCTACACTCGAGTTACCTGGTAGGTTGGTGTCACAGCGCATTTCGGACTGAGCAAGTCACTCCCCGCTCAAACATGCTCTATTGCATACATCACAAAGTCTGTGCTTCTTTGTCCGTCATTCTCAAATCTTCTCACTTTGGCAACAGTCTGCTTTTTCCTATGAATTTTGCTACACTCCCCTTTCAGTGTACTGTACATTCTTGGCAATTCACCAATCCTTGAATACACCTTTATTCTTCTGATTTCATGCCTTTATTCAAACTATGTCCTACATGCTATGACCTTCTTCCTATTGAAGTGCTTTGCAAAGAAAATACTAACACCCTTCTGAACCCGTATGAGGTCCCTGCCTACCTTCTTATTAATCTGCCCTCTCCTATTTTCCAATATTGAATATGGCAGTGGAGCTTTTGTTGTAGTGAGAGTCGAGTCATTTGGTATAATTCTGTGTCTTGTAATCCTTTAGGTTTGTAGCCCTGTCTTCTTTCATTCGAAAAAATATTTGGGACACCAAGTTGAGTAGCCATTTTTAGAGTCTTTTGAATTTTCTGTATTAGCCAGCTCTCCCTACCTTCCTGTCTGGGATTAAATGTCCATCCTCAGGACTCCCTTCCTCTCAAATGTAGTTTCAGTCTTTGGGAAATATGCCAAGCATCTTCCATTTCTCTCTCTCACTCTGTTACCCACTCTCCTGCACCCTGCCCCATGTCCTTGGAGGCTGGAGTGTATGGCTTGCATCGATGGGCTCCTTTGCTGCCTGGCTTTTTTTGAGTGAATCCAATGGGCAGCCCCAGTAGGAGACTGGAGAGAAGGAGAGAGAGCCATTTGTTCTGGCCTCTCCTTCCAGTGGTTCCATTGCAGGCTGTCTGCATCCTTTATCCAAAGCCACAGCTCCTTTCAGGCACCTACTGTCTCTCCCTACCCTCTGCTCACTGTATCACGACGATGGAAGCTACAGGCTCATCCTGCAGCTACTGACCAGACAGGATGTTGCACCATTCTTTGTTTTCCTTTTCCTAAACCCTGCCTACATCTTTGCAAATAGTCCTGTTATTGCATGCTCCTAAAAAGTGTCTGATTGGAGTGTGCCATTTCTTTCCTACCAGGACTCTGACAGACAGTGCAATCTTCCACTATTCCTTGAGCTTGTGTTCTTCTCCCCCAAGACCCACAGTGCCCAGAGCAGGGCCTGGCGTAGGACTCCAGCCAGAATTTGTGATGGGAGGGGAAGGTGGGCTATGCGCAAGCACATTTGCCGCTGATCCCTGCAGTAATAGCAACACTAGGCTTCATTATGGCCACTCTAATGAACTTCTGGGACACTGGCTACCAGGCATCTCTGGGGCACATCAGTGCTCAGCACATGGGGATTTCTCAGTAGAGGATAGAGGGATCGAGTTGAATCAGACCCACTGCTGTGTCCCTCTTCTTCTGCAACTGTTGGAACTCAGAAATGTCTACTGCTGGTGGCAGAATAATATACCTGGGTCACATAGTCTCATTTGTGCCTAAACTTCACTGTTTTCCTATATGTGATACAATTCCCCAAAGGCTATGCCGATCCTTTCTCGGCATGAGAGGCATGGAGATGTTTGATTGGCAGTCTGGAAAAGACAGCTTCTCTGGGAAACAGGGGCAGAGGCTGCCGAGTGAGTGACACAGACAGATCTGTGGGGAAGTGGAACCCAGCTTTTGGCTGAGACAGAATCATGGATAAGCAACTCCCCAGGAGCAGCCCCCAGCCCACCTGACACTTAAAGCTGCCACTCTACTCCTGCCTCCCCCCATGCTGGGTTCTTCTTAGGGAAGGGAGGGGTAGTTTAGAGAGGTCCAAGGACATGGCCTTGGGGCAAGTGAGGAGCATTTCTAAGGGAGCCGGTGCAATGGAAGGCCAGAGTCTCTGGAAAGGAGCACAGTGAACAAATCCAAAATGGAGAGGGACAGATTTGCCCCAGTGTGGCTTCTAATAGGCAGCACGACCCTACCCTGGGGTTCCAACTTTGGTTCTCAAAGTATGGGCCTGGACCACAGCTTCAGGGTCACCCAGAATTTTAAGAGATGCAAATTCTGAAGCCCAACCCAGATCTATGGAATAAGGCTCACCTATGGAGGCGTCCCGCAATCTGCGTTTGAGCAGGCCCACTCATGATTCTGAGGCTTGCTAACGTCTGAGAGCAACTGAGTTAGAGGAATCTGTGGTTGCAGCTCCTACTGGTACCCAGGGTCTACTAGTGGGTGTCGTAGGCCAGTGTGGAAATGATGTACCCCTTTCACTGCCTCTCCAGGAAGACATCACAGCTTGGAGACTTGGAGGCTTGGTGTGGCGACAAAGAAGATATTTACATATATAAAGCTCTACTTCTCTCTTTGAATTTCACCTAAACCTTTCGAGTTTAAGTGCTGGGTAGCTGGAGGGCTAGGGGTTCTCAGCAGGGACAGAGGGGTAGATGACAGTTCTGCAGGGACATCAGGCCCCCATTTTAAGATGAGCCTCTAGTGCTCTGGTAGCACCTTGGCTGAGGACTACACAGGGAACTCTAGGTCATGCCTCATTTCTGAGACCAAGGAACTGGAGAAACCTGCCAAAGCTTTGGTCTCCCACCACTGCTGAAGGGAACAGACACGAGGGAGGTGCTCAGGCAGAGGGATCTCAGAGCATGCACCAGGACATCAGCCCAGCAGCCCCGGGAAAGTAAATTAAAGACAAGAGGTCCAAGGGCACATCGCCAGCCAGATGCTTCTAGCTCTTGGTCCCATTCGGTGGATGTGGCTCTGCTTCTATCTACTGATGTCTGATGTAGGACAGATGACAATTAAGGCAGAGACCAGGCAAAGTTCAGTTCCGCATCCTCAGAACCCCATGGCTTGGTGGGTGGCCCTTTTAGTGGGGATTTCGAATAGATGCAAAATGTTGGTCATAGGACAGCTGGCACTATGCTGGTTGTCAGGGCTATTTGGAGATATCCAGCTGCTAGTCTGGTGATATTTGACAAGAGGATCCAGCAACAACCAAACTCATTGTAGATGCCATTGACAAGTCACCATTCCCTGCAAGGGCCTCCTGGGAAATATGTGTGCAGAGAACAAAGCCAAGCAAAGCAGCGGTGTTGTATTCCTAGCACAGCTCTGATCAGCCACAGTGAACACGTGCAGAACGCTCGCCTGGACCTGCAGAGATCTTGACCTCAGGCAGATCACTTGCTCTGACCACGTCCACCTGAAAACCCACCTCTGTGTCTCAGAACTCTATTCCAGAGTCCTGGGGAGGACACACATGCAGAAAGAAGCAGAGAAGAATTGCAGAGATGGGAAGCGTTTGCCACATGAGGCAAAGGATAGGAAAGGGAGTTGGGGGGGCTCCCTCACTCCTGCAGGACCACTGTGGGGTTGAGAGAGACCCAAGACACATCTATCTTTGAGACTCCTGATATGTCACAAAACATGAAGAAATTGAAAAGATGGTCACAGAAATTATAGATATTAAATGTTTGCTTTAAACAAATTAGTATTTCTAACAAAAATAAACCAAAGATAACACTGTGCAATATAATCCCACAATTGAAATAAACAAAAAACACAACACCTCATGTAGTGAGTATTATGGGATAGCAGTTCACGAAAAGAATGCACATTTAAATTTGTGTGATGGGTTGTCTCCTTCCTTCAATCAGTCAAGTTAGCTCGAGGACTTGGGTGTCATTGTATTGACTATATATGCATAAATATGAAAGTGCACACTGGGAGCCCCTCATCATGGGAGGCATTAACTGAATGGCTTTCCTGTGTCTCCAAGCTCAGGATGACTCATGAGCTGCCATAGCCATGGCTGTCCTCGCAGTGCAGTGAGAAGGTGGCATCCAAAACAGAGACACATTTGCTAGCCCTTAGCTCAGCTCATGATGTGCACATACCAGACAGGCGCGTCCTACAAGATGGTAAGTGATTCCCACCCCAGCCACCCAAGCGGGAGGGAAAGGACACAGGAAGAGTCACCTCCATTTCCTTTCCTGAAAGCAACAGACACCTTATGGTGATCCTTACCTTGTCTTCATTACCAGGAAGCACAGAGATTTAGTAGCATCTTGCACCAGGCCACAAACCGAAAAGCAACATAACTGAACTCAGGACTCCTGTGCCTGTGATTGCTCCAAGCAAGGGCTGCATTGCTGACATCCCTGGAAATGGCCGCATTGCATTTGAGCAGCTTGAGTTTACCTGGTATTTAATGCACATGCAACTTTTGTTGGTTTGTTTTCTGCAAGACACCATTTGCTGTGCCCTCAATTCTTTTCTGGCTCCCGCAAGAGCTCTACCCACTGTGGGCTGTCACCCAAGATGCAGGGAGAGGCAGGGAGATGACAGAGACCTGTGTGCCTGTGTGCCCAGCACTCCTGGAGCCCACTGAAACATGTGACTGCTTCCGTGAGAATCCAGGCCCTTGCTGGCAGCCTCCTGGGAGGGTTTCACCAGGAGCAGTGGGAGACAGGTGGGGTGAGATTTCCTTTCTTCCGTATGTTTCAGCTCAGGCACTGGCCCATTTATCTGCCGCAGTGAAGCTCTGCTAACGCACGAGAAATACATTCAGCACAGAGCGCCCTGGAGAGCGGCGGGGATAATAATGCCACTATTCATTATTTTAAAACAAACACAATTTGGAGTGTGGATCTATCTGGAAGTGTGAAATTGGTTCCTCTTAAAGAGCAACCGGCAAGGGAAGAGCACGTGACCAGCCCAAGGGCAGGGGATTCCACCTGGGGCCAGAGGCGCAGTGCCTCCGACTCTAGGCTGGCTCTGCTGGCTCAGCTGCAGGCACAATTAGGGCTGGAGTATAAGAGATTCCTGTCATGCATTAGAACCCACCGCGTGCTCGATATGCTCCATCTCTTGAGTCCTCGCAACTCCCCGGGGCGATAGATATTATTATTCCGTTATTCCATTATTATCCCATTTTCTGTAGGAAGAGTTTGAAGGTGAGAGACGGTAAGACATTTGCTCAAGGTCACACACTCAGCCTTGGCAGAGATGAATTAGTCCAGAGTGATCTAACTTCAAAGCCATACTCCTTCCACAGTACCTTGTTACAGCCGTAGGGATCACACCTGAACTGTGAGACAAGACACTCTAGGCTGGAGCCAGAGCTAAGAAATGGCATGAGAAGGTAAGGCAGGCAAAAAGGAAAAGGCCCTTCCCATTGGGCATGTCACGTTGGAACTGCCTTCCAGCAGTCACCAAAAAATAGGGTTTAATATCGGGCAGGCTGTTTGCCAATCCTGCCCCAAATCTCTCATCTGTGACACAGGGATTTGAATGGGGTAGAAGCTATGCCCTTCATGTTGCCTTTGCTGAAATCTTATGCCAGCAGGAACATTATTCACTCATCCATCCAGGCACTTACGGGTTCCAGAAGACCCACAATATGTGGGAACCCAATTTAGAACCTCAGAGCTGGAAGAGACCTTTAAGGAGAGGGAAGCCCCCAAGCCCTACCTGACTGTGAGATTTCAAACACAGAAGCTTCAAAAGAAGAATCTGCTCCGGAATCTTTGTTTCCCGGGAGCTCTTTCCTTGCAGTCATTTGGAGTTTTCTGTCCTTGCTTGATGGAAGAGGGTGATGATTTGAATTCACAGTGTTGCTCTGGAAAAGTGGTGTCAGAGTTCGTGTGGACGGCGTGGGGCTGGCCTGTCTGGACCTGACGTGTTCATGTGGTCTGACCATGAGGATCACTCCACGGTGCTGGTGACTTGAAAGAATCGCTGCGAGGAAGAGGAGAAAGCATGGCTTGGAACAGGACAACTTTGGGTCCAAATCTGCCACAGTATGTGTCCACCCTGGCCAACCTATTCAACTGTTAGGAGTTTTGGTTCTCTTGTCTGTAAAGTGGGGAAACAGAGGCAGCCTTGCCACTTACTGAGGATGAGTGCATTAGACATGGGGTGTGAAGCAGTAGACACAGTGCTGGGACCAGGTACAGTTTCCCTTCCCCTCTCCGCTTCCTGTCCCTTCTGTAGTAAGATTTTTCTCCTGAGAGGTGGTCCCTGGGCTCTGGATACCGTCTGGCACAGTGAGCTGCGAGAGCTCTGTCTCTTAACGCTATTTGGGGCCATAGGTGCTTTTGAGATTGAGTAAAATTTGTGCACATTTTCTCCAGAAAAGAATAGCACCGAGCCATACGTGCCAGTGCATGCTTTTAGGATTCTCCTTCCTGGAATCTTAGCCAGGCATTTTAGGGGCTTCCCTGCCCTCCGAGCTGCCTCTAGTTCGGTCCACAGGAAACAGGACGGCCTTTCCCAGGTCCCAGGAAGGCACTGAGAGCCGAGGTTGAAGGCCAAGTGGATCATGGTCACCTGCCAGCCTTTCCTAATTGCTTTTCTTGTCCCTGCACGCAGACTGCCCTTGTGAACCTGCGCTTCCTGTGCCCGTGGCCTTGGCCGCTGCTCTCTGATCCATGACACCAGCGGGAGTGCAATTAGTGAGGAAGAACAAGAGCTCCGAGGCGTGTGAGCTCGGCCCTGGCCTGCCAGATGCTCTGCTGGCTGTTCTCATGTCACTTCCCAGAGTGCCCTGGAGGCTGCTGGCTGCCCCCTCCAGAACCCCCCAGAGGCCCACGGAGGGGCTTCACTCCTCTGTGTTCAGTTATCCTGCGTAGGCACAATCATCTGTCCTCAGGCACCCACTCACACCAAAGCCAGAGATGCCATTTTATGAGATCAAGGTGCCTTTATTTACGACATGACAGGAGAACAGAATAGACTGCGATGCTTTAATGAGAGAAAGGCCTTTTGGTTCCCAGCCAGCCACATGCAAGTGAAACCTGGCAGCTCAGGCGGCAGCGACTCTGAATGCAGGGGACGGCCACCGGCAGCTTGTCGTAGGGCTCTCCCCTGGGAAGAGGTGCTTCCAACTTGGCTTCTTATCTGGCTCTTTTTCCCCAGAGTCCAGAAGCTCTGTACCTGGGTCACCCTTGGTGACACCCAGTATATTCAAACATAACACCCATTATATGTTGAGCTCCTTCTTGGTGCCAGCACACATCACTTTGTCCTTCCTCCACATTACCCTGCTTTGTGTGTCCTTGTCCCATGCACACATAATTTGGATCATTTGGATTACAAGCATTGTCATCTTCCCCGTGGCCACATGCAGGCCCCTTCACGGGCCCTCTCTCCCTCTAACCTTCTCTATCTCGTCACTCTGTTGTAGTTCATCTGTCGATCTTACCACCTTCTGAAGCTCTATGTCTCTCCCAGTTTATTGTCTATCTCTCTTGCTAAAGGTTGAGGTGGTGAGAGCAGAGCCCTTGTCTCTCTTGTTCACGGTCTATCCCCAGGGCAAGTAGTAAGCACACAAAATTTGTTCTGTTGAATCAAGAGTTTGTGGCAAAAGCAGTGATGTATTATTATATGGATTCAAAACTTTCCCCTGGGTCTTGTTTTACCAGGAAATGTATTCATCCAAAAGAGAAGGATTCGGGAGACTTTGCAGACGGAGGGGCTGAGATCAATTGTATCTCTGAGATAACATGTGGTGACACAAGTAGGCTACACATTGCAGACACTGCGGAGGCTTGTGCAAGTGTTTGGGCTGTCCTACGTCTGAGCACTAGATCTTGTCACTGATACCTGCTTGAGGGACCCACTTCTCAAACTCACCTTCATTCGTGGACACAGGATTTCTGACTTCTCAGGAAGGGTGATCTGTGCCATACTGTGCAATCCAAGGTCCAGCCATCACTGTGCAACTGCGATGGTGATGGTGCCTAACAGGCCGGCCACAGCCTCAGGGGCTGACATGCCAGTGTGGGCCCTGTGAGCAGGAGCTTGGCGCAAGAACACCTCCTTTTAGAGCTGTGGTGCCTGAAACCATAGAGATCCATGCTGTTCTCTGTCTAATTAGCAGGAGAAGCTGAGCCAGTTCTGAGCATAGAGGATCTGCAATGGTGATGACGATGATAATGATGGGTAAAATATATGGAACATGTTCACTTTGTTAGGAACCATGGTAAGTGCTCTGTGCACGATTGCATTTACCAGTTACAACACATGAATGAGACAGGTCTGGTGATTATCTGTCCTTTGCAGATAGGAAGGCCCGAGGAAGTGAAATGCCTAGGACTCGAGATGATGCAGAAGCCTGCCCCTTTATCTACTGTGTTCTGTGCTTCGATTCTAGCTGAGCTATGGAGACTAGATTAGACAGGGCATGCCTGGGTGTGGACAGGCTGCTTCAGAGGTTCCTGCAGCAATTCAGGTGTGAGTGGCTTAGAGCCTGGGCGGGGCAGGAGCATGGGGTGGTTCCCTAATGGCACCGCTTTTGACCTGAAGGGCCGAAGTGGGGGAGAAAAGCTACAGTGAGAGAATGAAATGACTGTGCAGAAAAGCAGGAAGGAAAATCCCTAAGATGTGAGGCTGAGGATCCAAAGGGAATTCAGGCCAGGAGAGGGCAGGTGTGCCCCAGAGACTGGTGGTGAGAGACCAAAGCCCTGAGTCTAGGAGGGGCCAGATTACTCTACAGAAACCAGTAAAAACACCACCGGTGGGTAATGTTGGTGCCGCTGGTGGGGTGGGAGGGGTGGGACTGCAGGTCTGAGCAGACTCGGGTCCAGCTGGCAAGTGAGTCAGAGGAGCCACTGCCTCATGCTGCAGCCAAGGATTCCAGCTGGAGAGGCCTGTTGCGGGATTCAGGGAAGGTGAGATGATTTCTGGGCAGTTGGAGGTACCATGTAAGGAAACTGGGTTTTTCAAGCTGTTACCAAGTTTGTCTTTGGGAGATTTTTCAGGATAGGATCATTCTTTTCACTGTCCTGCATGCCCTGCTCCACATGTGGCATTTGCTTGACGTAGACTTGTTTCCTTGCTCTTCTGAGGGTCTGTGAACACAAATTAGAATATTTTGTTTTTGTTCATTTCTTATGCAAACACATATGGTTCTTCCCTAATTAATTATCAGGGCAAATTGCTTTACAGAAAGTCAAGACAGAAAGGATCCCAAAACATTTATTCAGAGCACGCTGTCCTGGTATGCTCAGAACATATGGCTGTGATCCAACGAATCAAACCGTTCGCATTTTCCTAAACAAACTGCAGACGAGACAGCCAGTGTTCACTTAGATACAGCTCTGCTCTCTTTCTTGAGTTCTTGCAGGAAAACACTTCCCAGTGTCCTTGAGTTAGGTGGGGTCTAATGGCCAGTTCTAGCCAATGATATAGGAATGGGAAAAAAGTGTGCCACTCCTGGACTGAGTTCTTAGCAGCCAGTGTTTCTCCTCCTGCTGTTGCATCCCCTTCCTGAGGACCCTGGAGGCTGTCCCTTCAGCCGAGGTCCCATCGTCACTGTGTGGAGCAGCATCCTCGCTCCCAGCCCCACCCCAGACCCTCATTAGCTGTGTGAAGTAGGCTGACATAAATCTTTGTTGTCATAAGCCACTGACATTGTAGACATTGTTGTTACTAACACATAAACTGTTCACTTTCACGCTCTTTCCTTTGCTTGGAATCCCTCCCTTTTTCTTTGCTGCACAGTAAGCAGCTACATTTTTTTTTTCAATACCTAGCTGTCCTATCACCACCATGCAGGGAATTTCTATCACTTTTAGGCATAATCATTTGTTCTCTTCCCCCCGCTGCAGCACTTTGCAGATACCTACGTGTTGCACATATCATCCTCATGAGGCTGTGGACTCTTTGGAGACCAGAGTCAAGGGTATCCATCTTTCCATCTCTAGCACCAGCACAGGCCTGGCATTGGGCACTGCTGTGTCTCCAGTGAGATTTGCTGAGACTTTCCCCCGAGGTCACTCTCAGTTTCATTCATTCAGATTCTTGCCCCTGGAGTCTTTGCAGCCAGTAAGGCCTCACACATTTTGCCTTAACATTGGATCCTCTGGATGCATCTCTGGATATGTAGGAATCCACCTGTGAGGATGAGTTGCTCCTTCCTTCTCCTTGGTTAGCATCCTAATTTTATTAGTAGGTTGTTGAGACTTAGAACAGGCACCAATCTGGTTTGGACTAAACTGCTCTGGAATATGAAAGCACAGGCTTTGGGTGTGGATTTGGCTCCTAACTCTTATTCATTCTCCTTAATGTCACCTTGATCAAGTCACATCCCCTCCCGGGCTTTCACATACATAGTCTGGAAAAAGAACAAATTCACTCAGAGTTTTTGTGAGGGTTAAATCATATAGTCACTTAAACGAGGTAGTCACTTTGCATTTTCCCTATTTGGCAACCTGATGAATAAGCAAAGGAGAGAGCACGAGAACTCTCTGGGCACCTTCCCGTCCTCCTAAGGCAGAATGCTCCACCCAGGCCTGGCTGATGGGGAGGGGGCAGTCACCTCTGCCAAGCTCACATAAGCAATGCCACTCACGTTGTGGGCTGAGGATCTACAGTTCAGCTGTGGCTAATGAACACACTGTGGCCATGGAAGGGAGCATTTGGGTGTAAAACATCAACTGCAGAGGAGGCAGGGCCTGGCTTTGCCTGGTGCCCACCACTTTCCAGATGCAGCCCTTAACTGAGTTCTGAGGATGGGTTCCACGGGGAGTGTCTGTTACAGCAACACTGCATGCACATCATAATGAGATGCTTTTGTATTTATAGGGATACAAAACATTCACCAGTCTCTCAAGGAGCCCTGTGATCCAGAAAACAGTGAAGGGATGCTGAGTGCTAGAGGGCATCCCAGGACACAGAGGGAGCCGCTTGGTGCCTGGAATACTGTGGGCTCCAGGAAACTCGGGAGTGGGAGGGGCGGGGGCAAGGAGGTGGGATATGCGGGAAACTCCTCAGGCTCGGGTGTTTTCTCTTTCTCCAGAGTAAGGCCCACCACAGGCAATCTGGGAGCAGGAACAACCCGCGGAGGCAGCACGGGCTCCTCTGTGCTACATCCTCTGGGACAGCCCTTTGCCCTGTAATCCCAGTGAAGCCCTGGGCTAAGCTCTCAGGGTGGTACTGCTAGATGCATTTACAGCTGGGAAGAACGGCCCCGGAGATACTAGACAGTTTTTCCAAGGAAAACCAGCTAATAAGTGAAAGATCACGGATTTGAAGCTCAAATTCACCTGACTCCCATGCCAGAAGTTTTATAAGTCCCATGACCAGGCTATTGAAGAACAGTCATCATCAGTACAGGCAGACCTCCCCTTCCCCTCCAACCTCAACAGACAGGAAAGCTATGATAGACTGGGGGGCTAACCATCTCGGGAAATATAGAAAAATATTTTTTTTCTAAAGAATTAGAAACATGTTATCTTTCCATCCTTCTTTTCAACTTGACTTTCTTCTCTCTTTTTTCCTTCCCTCCCTCCCTCCCTTCCTTCCTTCCTCCTTTTCTTCCTTTCTTTATTCAAACTTTTCTCCTTCTTTCTTCAACAAATATTTCCTGAGCCCTCTTATGTGAAATGTCGAATAGAAGGCATTGAGGACGGTATGGATGTGTGAACATGCCTAATGTCTTCGTGCTATCAAAAACATCTTAAACTCTTAGAATACTTATTTCTAAAGCCATACACCAAGAGAAAAATCACCTGAAAAATGAAAATTCTGAGTGAAAATTTAGGAGAATAATTGTAGAATTGTTGGATGTGGGCACATTTTAGGAAGAAAACTCAGATTATAAAAGAAAACATTCTCTATATAAGCAAAATTGCCAGGCCTCTTGCAAATGAAATAATACAAATAAAACTAGCTTAAGTTGAAAGAATATTTAGGGGCATTCATAGGTGGAAATAGCTGGAAATCGAAATTGCATATGGCATGAATGGACAATTTCCTGAATATGTCAAGGTTTCTTGCATCTTGATATGTTGTCTAGGTGGATAATAACTGAATGAGTTAAAATGTGGGGATCACTTTGCCGATAAACTATAAATTGCTGTAAATTTTTAGGAAAATAAGGTCATTGTACAGAGTGCAACTAAAAATATCTATATTCGTTGATCTTTTTTGGAATTTGATATTATAAACATAGGAGGACAAGAATGTTTATCACAATAATGTTTATAGTATTCAAAACAAAAAAAGCATAAAGACAAAACAAGCCAAATATCCACCAGAAGAGGAATGGTTGATTATACCTCAGAACACTCTTACTATCAAATTTTGTGCTTTAGTTAAAAAGGAATAATGAGGTACATGTGTGTGGATTGGAGGGATGGCCTTGTGGGGTCATTGGGTGAAAAACTCAAAGTGCACTGTCATGTGAATAGCAGCCTCACACTTCCGTAAAACCATAAGAAATGGAAGACAACATGATCAGAGAGAAAGGAGAGGATGGATACACACAGACCAAGCTTTCTAATGCTATTTAACTCAACTAACTCAAGTGGGATTAGGAGGTGGGGAGAAGATGCAACGCTAATAGTTTTAGAACCCTACATTTTAAAATATGTTAAAACTACTGTGCATCATTAGTTTTTAAAGAAAAATTAAAACAATTTTATAAAGGAAAAAAGTAGAAAATCAAATAGGGAAGTAAAATTCAGCATAGCCTTCTGCATTAGGAAATAGCAGGTTGCAAGCTGAGGCCTGGGAACATGCAGAGGTGGTCTTTGACAGAAGTCCATTTGGGTTTTTGATTTTCAATTTTTGTCTGCCTTGACTCAGGATCCATCTTGCAAATAGGGAAGGGACTGGCAGGGGTAGGAAGATGTACAAGGAGATTGCAAACTTCACAGCCTCTTAAAATTAAGAAAAAACGAGAAAATTGATAATATGCAACTTGCAGTGCTGTTGAAAAGTTCCCAATTATAATTCATTGGTGAAAAAAATGGATGATTTTTATATTTGCTATAAATTAGCATAATTTCCCTATGCTGTCCATTGTAGCCATTCCCTGTAGAGCCATTTATTTATACCCTTCAATTTCAGCAAGCCCTCGCTCACCTTCAGTGGTGGCAACAAGTTGAGTCATGAAGTACATCATTTTAAAAAACCACAAGACACTTGCAGAAATAAGAAGACTTGGGGAAATTTTTTCAAAGTGCAAATTAGCTGGAGGACATGGATCCTAGATGGTTGCATTGGTGCCAAAGGACGAGTTGGTCTTCTCGGATGCTACCAAGCACCATAATAAAGGTTGTTTCACAGGCTTCCAGTTTGATTTCAAACCCCTCCTATCTTATAAGCAACTGGGTCATTAACCTTAAAAATGTCAACTTGTTCATGTTAATGTGAAGTGAGTTATGAGCCAAGGAGCCTGCAGAATCAGCAGGCATTATGGATGTGCACATAATGCTCAGTCCTCACACTTTATCACACCAAAGTGGGGAGATGTGCCGAGAGCAGGGGTGGCAGGCAGGAGCCTCCCTGTCTGGGCTGCCTGTCTAGTGGGAGAAAGGGGGGAAGGCAGGTTTGGGAGGAGCAGGATGCCAGGGTGGAAAATCCAAGGATGGGCTGAGGCCAAAGCTGGCCATGAGCACAGACCGGGGAGGATCCCAGAAATAAGCGTTCAACCAGGAGCGAGCGGATGGTGTCTGAAGGACTTTGCGTGGCAAGGAGGATGGGAATGTGCCTCCAGCTCAGCCCTTTCCCCACAGCTCTGTGGGCCACACCCTCCACCAAGAATCCACAGCTCCAGAGAAATGGCGAATGCCCCTGGTGATGGATGTCCTCAGTACCCTGACTTGACCATACACAGTCCATGCATGTAACAAAATTATCACATGTACATCATAAATATGCACAATAATTGTGTAACTATTAAAAAAATGAACAGCTGTCCTGACCTGGGGAAAGCAGACTGGGCCCAGGGATCCCAGATTCTTTTACTGAAATTTGATATAAAGTTAATGGCCAATTAATCTGCCATAATGAAAGACCACAGACTGGATGGCTAAAGCAACAGAAATTACTGTCTCACAGTTCTGGAGGCTGGAAGGTGTCAGCATGTGTCACTTCTCCCAAGGCGTCTCTCCCTGGCTTGCGGATGACTGTCTTTTCCTTGTGTCCTCACTGTGTGCTTGTGTCTGTGTCCTAATCTCCTCTCCTCACCAGATGCCAGTCGCATTGGCCGAGGCCCACTCATATGAAGTCACTTTACTTTGATTATCTTCTTAAAGGCCTTATCTCCAAATACAGTCAGTTCTGAGGTGCTGGGAGTTAGAATTTCAGCACAGGAATTTGGGGGGCTACAATTCAGTGTACAACATTGATTTTATTCTGTATATTTTCACCTCAAATACTACCAACTACCCAGTTAGAAATGTGAATGTGTGTATGTATGTATATGTGTGTATGTGCATAGGTGTGTGCATGTGTGTATATGCTTATGTGTATATGTACATATGGGTGCATCTGCATGTGTGCATAAGTGTGTATGTGTGCAAGTTTATCTATATGTGTGCATATATGCACAGGTATATGTGTGTGCATGTGCATATCTGTGTATGTGCATGTGTGTTTGCTTATGTGTGTATGTGTGTGCACACATGGATACACGCACATGTGCATGTGCACATGTGTATGTGCATGTGTGTGCATATGTATTTGTGTATGCAGGTGTGTGCTCATGTGTTCATGTGTGCATGTTTGTGTGTATGTGCATGCATATGTATGTATGTGCATATGTGTGTGCAAATGTGTGTATGTTCATGTTTGTGTGTATGCATGAATGTGAAGTGACTAGTTTGCTCCCTGATAATATTTCCCCCCTACTTTTCAATAACTACATATGAGCAGCCCCCAAGCTGTGTACCTCCATGGAGCATGATGATTATTCCCTGCAAGGAGTAAAATATCTCTAAGTACTTGCACATAAAATGACTTTGAAACCCTCCTGCATCACTGCCCTTCCAGGTAGGCAGAGGCAATGACTCTTCAAACAGGGCCTGAAATCAGGGTGTATTTCCAGCTCTGATTTTAACTGTCAGACCCCTCAGCGCCTAATGTGTAGGCGCAATTTATGAAGTGGTCCCTGTGCCTGGCCCTTCACCAGGTCCTCTATAAGGCTTAGCACATTGGCCTTGTATGACTTCATCTAACTCTGCAATACTGTTGGTATACAGGCATATTTGCATGTTGGTTGTTATATACCACTAGGGGCCAAGTATTCTAAGAGCTCTGCAGAAATTCATTCATTTAGTTCTCACAAGTATGAGACAAGTACCCTCGTTATGCCAATTCTATAGATGAGAAAATCAAGGAACAAGGCAGCAGAGTAAACTGCCTGAGGTCAAACACCCAGCCACTAGCAGACTATGCACCTGAAACCAGGTGGGCCAGAGCATATTTATTTACACAGCCTTGTGAAAAAGGGTCTGTTAGCACCATCTTGCAGATGAGGGAAAGATTTATAGCTGTGTGGACTCGGGAGTGTCTAACTCCAAAGCCATTTTTCTTTCTATTGTGCCAGCCTATTTGCCTGGACACTGCCTATTCCCCAGACCCTCGGCCAATCCTCCCTCCCATCACACGTCCCTGGTGAACACCCAGAGTCAGGCATGCTTGCTTCTTCACGTCAATACTGAAGAGCGCAGAGAGCTGTCAGGCCAGTTTGGCGAAATGGAAAAGGCTCAGGCTTGAGGGTTAAGTGCAGCTGGTGTCAAACCCCAGTGCTCCCACTTTCCAGCTTTCTTGTCTTGGTCAGGTTACTTCTCTGAGTTTTAGTTTCCTCTTCATAAAAGTGGAGGTAATGATAACTAGGTAAAGGCAACTCCTAAATATTCAGCAGATGTTAGTGAACCCGTCAACCTATTACTGTTGAACAGTGTAAAAAATGAATTGCAAAGTGACTGCATTTCCTCCCATCAAGAGATGATGTTTACTTCCCCACCCCTGGAATATGGGCTGGCCTGCTGGCTTGTTTTAGGCAAAAGAAAGTGACAGAAGTGACAATTCATTAGTTCCAACTCTCAAAAATCCTTGTACATGTTCAATTCTACAGTCACCATGAGGACAAGCCTGGACTAACCTGCTAGAAAATAAAAAGCAACATGGAACAGAACAGAGTCGCCCCAGCTGGACTCATTGTAAACCAGTGAGCCCCAGCCACTGGCCAGCTGAGCACAGATGCATGAGCTGGGATCAGCCAACCACCCAGCCATCCTGTTGACTCCAGAGAAATAATACATAGTTGTTATTTAAGTTTTTAATTTTGGTGTACTTTGTTATACAGCAATAGCTAACTGATACAGCTATTAATGTATTATTAGTGCTACTTATAGAAAGCAGAAGAACATGACCATTAACATCCAGAGTAGTGCCCTGTTCCCTCTCTTGTGTGCACTCTCATGTGCTCACTCATATTGTCCCCATGCATTCATGGAGGAAAGTCCCTGCAGGCTGCTGCTGCTGATTCTAACAAGTAAGAGCAGGAAACATTTGTTCCCATGGGCTCAAATGAACTCTCTTTACACATGCTGCTCATTGTCCTTGTGTCAATATTGGTTTATGGAACTGGAATCTTTTTATGAGAGCTTCAGAGTTTGATTTTAGCAAAGAGACGGACACTTCTTTTGGCAAAGAGAACACAATTCAAATGACATTAAAGTGTTAGGGAAAGGCTCAGCTCCCTCCCAACCTGGCCAGCTCCACAGGGCCAGAGGCCCACGGTCATGGTTCTGGGCTCTTATCCTTCTGTTCTTCAGCTTCAGCCAGAGCACCAGGGGCATTGTCTGGATGGCCAAGGCCCACCCTAGGTTGCTGTAACAACCAGGGCCTCAGATTAGTCTGCAGGGCTTGTGTCATTTGGCAGGCCTGCTGTAGTGTGTGTGTGTGTGTGTGTGTGTGTGTCTTTCTCCCTTATTCTATTATACAGCAATGAGATTAAAGATTAAAAATGGCCGCCCTATGTAGTCCTGAGTATTTATGGTAGATGCTTCCTACACCAGTTCAAAGACAGGCTAGGAATTCCCACTAAAGCTGCCCGACTCCAGAGTATGTAACAGCCACAGCCACAGTAAAGCACAGACGTCTTTGTATGTTTTTATTCAGATCAACACAGCCCCCTAGTAGATGTGAGTTGCATGAATGAGTGAACTTAAAATCATGGTCCATAAAGAATCTCTCCATTGCCCCCCATTTAAAAAATTCATTTATTAGGGTCCAGTATGATTGTTAGGAGTCTAGGTGGGTTCAGGCTTTGGTTCCAGTCCTTTCTACCTGTGTGATCCTGTTTAAGTTCTTCAACATTGATGAGCTTCAGGACACATATGTGTAAGACACCCAATACTATTTCCTGCCTCACAGGGCTGTGGTGAGGAAGTACACGTGGGTAGTTAAACAAGTTAGTACGTGCTGGATGCTTAGAATACTGACCAAATAACTGTCATCTACTCGTCGTTCATACATCTGCTTTCAGAGTAGTAATTATTTGTCAGCTGCAGTGACAGAGATGGGGGGATGGAAAAGTCCTGGCCCCTGTGTGGAAAGTGTCCTAGGTGGGAAGGGGAGGGTGGCAGTTCCCGAGTATGTTGAGATACACAGGGGCAATTGTTCCTGAGATGAATCCAAAGGTCTGAGAAAACTCAGGGACAATGGCACCTATTACTAATGCTTCCTCGGTGAAGGGAATTGGGGGGTAAGTCTCAGAGAAGGTGATATTTGAGTTGAGTTTAGGAGGATGAGGGGAATTTGACAGTTGAAAAAGCCAGATATTCCAGGCAGAGGGAAAGGCCCATGGGAAGGAGCCGGGCCGTACAAGGCCTGCTTTTTGTTCTGGGGAGCCGGAGAAACTGAGCAGGAAGGCAGGTAGGCTGTCAGGAGAGAAGTGTCCAGGGACAGAGCTGGGAAGGAGATTGGGGACAGAAAGAGGTCCCTGAGCTCTTCAAGAGGGCCTTGTTTCCTTTAGTTGCCTGCGTAAGGGGGAGGGAAATAATGTTATTTTGGATGTTGGGAGTAGAATTCTACTCAGGGAGAGAATTGTGCTTGTTTAAAAACAAGCCTTAATGGGCCTCTTTGGGTATGATTGGAGGCCCCGTGGGGATTGTCTGAGTGGGTTGGGGGATGTGGAGGAGAGATAAACGTCTGTGCGTAGAGGAATTAAGGGGAAGTGTGGGTAGGAGAGGAGAAGCAGGGTGGTACAGAGCCAGGCGAGGGGCGAGGGCCAGGGCAGCACTAGCGGACGAGAGAGAGAGCTGGGTGCTGGGGCTGGATGGTGCTTGCGTTCCCGGCTGCTGAGAAGAGGACAAGCTGTTGCTCACTTTTAAGTGACATAAACGCCTAAGCCCCTGGGAAGCCACAAAAATATGGGGACATATTAAACTTCAGAACAGAAAGGCATACACTTTTGAACAAATTTTATTTAAATAGTAAAGAACAGAAAGATGCCAACTGTCACTCTTGGCTACTTGTGTATATCATATGTCACCCATGATGTTTGCATGCATGATGTCTTTTTAGAATACAGCGTGCAGATACTACATCTTCAGGACAAACACGGGCAGCTGATTTTGAGGATATTTTGAATGTGGGAGCCTTAAGCATATCATTAATTTTCGGGGCTGTCTTTCTTGATCGGTGATATTAGGATGTCCTGGTCTTTCACATTTTTCTACAGCCTCGCTGTCACTAGGACTGTAAACTCGTTGGGACCAGATCATAAGGCTGCCAGAATCGGTGTGTCTTCACCAACAGCAGAAGAAGGTTCTAGGAATGTTCTAGAACCCTCAGTGCCTCAGAAATAGCTGAGCATTTTTTATTCAGGCACCACTGACTGGCAAGGAACAGAGACCCATCAAGAACAGCATGAGCAAAAAGGAGGCTCTTTTGAAAGGACACGGTTCCTCAAGGAAACCGAGGTGAGGCCTTATGGCCAGGTCTGGGAGAGAATGAACACAGAAAGGAAAAGTCAAAAATCAAGGTCACTGCCTGTCCTCTAGGGGTCACACGGTCTCTTTATTCTGTTTCTTCTAGTTGCACGCTTTGTTTTCCTTTACATATAACTTTCTCCGCCCCTGCCTCAGCCCTGCTCTAGCTGGGCTCTCTGTTCCAATGGACCACAGAGGCTGGCAGAACTCCTCAATTTCCATTTAGATTCCTGGGGCCCAAATGTCACCGGTGTCATTGTGGGAGTCTCCTCTCTCTCTAATCACCTGTCTCCGAGAGTGGAGGAAGGTCACATGGTGCCAACATGGCTGCAGGGGCTCCCTGCTGCACAGGGACAGTTCTTAGAGAGAAAGAGAGATGCAGGCTGGAAGTGGACTCACATACAAAATGTACCAGTTTCAAAGAAAGAAAATAAATAGTAAAATATCCTGTTGGCAGCATTGATGCAGTTCACTGTGTCTCCACAGCAAGGAGAAGACACTGGCTTTCAGAGCACCGTGTCTGCATGGCCTTATGCCAGGCACTCTTATCTTAGCTGGCTTTCTTCCATCAGCCATTTCAGGCAGGAGACACAGCGGCCCCATCTTATGACAACTTTCAACCCGAAGGTGCCCACTTTCTTCATGGCCTGGAGCGAGCTGGCAGGCCTGCTCTGTGGCCAGAGCTCACCCCGTGGCATCCAGGTCCTCCTTGCCCCTGGCTCTGCAGGCCCCTTGGAAGGTGGCAGACAAGTTGGGGTGGCCTTGCAAAAGTGGCTGGTCCCACATCTGACTTTTGCTTTTGCTACTGCTGCTGCACGTATAGGGGCCAAGGGACCACAGACTGTGAAGAGACGCTGGGTGAAGGAAAGGCTTTTAGGAAAACAAATGGATCACTTAGAGGAGGTGGCTTAGACCACGAGAGCATGCAGGTGAATCCTGTTTGCATGCAATTGCCTGGGCCTGTCTATGCACAGAAAACCCTGTGCAGGAGACCTATTTTGTACACAGGTGCATACGCACCCATCCACACACAAAAACACATCTCTACACAACATGCATGTGTGTGTCTAGACAAACACACACGCACACACATATGCATATTATGAACATTGGATTTATTTACAGTGTGTCAGACCGGGGATTTAATCCCAACTTTACCTTTTGCTACCTGTGTGTGATCCTGAGCAAAGCATTCTCTCTCTCCAATGCTTACTTTCTGCATTAGTAAAGTGAAAGTAATTACAGATTTTCAAAGATGATGTGAGAATAAACTGAGATAATATCTGTAAAAACCAGTGTCTGCCATGTATTTAGCTATAGATAAATTCAAACTAAATATAAACTATTATTAAACTACATATACATAGACCCACAGGCACTCATTCATATGCGTGCCTGCATGCATTCCTATACACACATACCTCTTTGCATATATACGAGCACATACACAGCGATAAATAACAATATATACAATGATTTTATATGTATCCATGGATGGCATTAACATTTACACTCATTCATATATATAACATAAATATACACTTAAACATACACATACATAAACATACATCAACTTACTCTCAAACACACCACAATATTAGACACATACATACATATACACACACATATATATATATAGCTTATGTACGTTTGTGTGCGTGCGTTTATATAAAATATACTTTTTACACAGTAAGGATCCATCTCTAATACTGAGACAAGCCAAGAGAATTCACCACATAGCTCTGAAAATAACTCTCTGGTAGGCCAACCTACTGTCGCATGTGTGGAAAACTACTGCTGTTACTTCTTTTGGGGAAAAACACCTAAGCTGTGGACATGCAACCTTTGTCAACTTCATTAGCCTGTTGGTGGCAAAGGAAGTCATTGTTTCACATCAGGCATGGAAGAGAGGTACTATGTCCCCATCTGGGCAGAGGAGCCGAGCCCTTCCCCAGCTGGCATGAAGAGCCAGCCTGTGTCTGGGGTGCCACCAGGCAACGCGAGATGGGCTTTTCTTATACAGAAGCTCCATCCTCAGTGCTGGCTCACCGCAGGCCGGGCTTGGCTCATACAAGCTGTTTCCCTCGCGGAGATGCGCTCTCAGGTGTGGAGCTGAAGCGCTGCAGGTTTTATTCTGGAGCCTGTGTGGGCAGCAGGAGACTGGGGAGGGCGTGCGCAAGGCCTTGGTCTTCTCAACTCACCTACAGAGCCCCAGAGTCCTCGGGCAGCTGAGCTCATGTTCAGTGGCTGTGAGGCTGGAGCACCAGCCTGTGACCGACGCTGCCTCCGAGCTCAGCCCCTCACGCGCGCCTGTGTGGGGTCCGTGGGGAAGGCGCGGAGCTAAAGGCTGAGCTGCAGGCAGAGCCGGCAGGAGGCAGCCCTCTTCCGGGGGATGGTCCTGCTCCACGGGGAAGGCCAGCGAGCCACCTCGTTTACATGGTGTCACTTACGTTTGTAAATTATGAAGGGATGAAGGAGGAAGACTCTGATCCATCAAATTTATGGATTCAATAACTGTTGCCATTTCAGACAGCAGGGTCCCTGGGAATTATTTTTCCATGTATGCTTAGGTAGCAGAGAGAGAGAGACAAATGCTAAATATTCCGCTGTATTTATGAAATGTCAAATGTGCTTTCCGGGGTAATTACATGAATATTGAATAGCCTCGCTGAAATTTACAACCTTGCAACTGAGCGTTTGGGGCTGCTTCTTGCCAGGGGTCCCTCTGTAGACAGGGCAGGAGCCCTGGCACAAAGGACCCACGTGGGATGGGGTCCGTCCTGGCCCCGCCTGGCCGGCCACTGCCAGTGCAGCTGGACGACCTGGCCTGACTTTGTAAATACTGACCACGCAAGGAGTCCAGGCCAGGCCAGTGCACATCTTCAGCGTAACAAGGGGACTTGGTTGACTAAATGTCTCATGACAAATCTCAAAAAAAAAAGAAAAAGAAAAAAGAAGTTTTACTGTAATTTTCCCCAGATCTGGTGGAATAGCATATAGCACATCAAAACCCAGGACTACTGTGTGGGGAGATGAATTGTTCCTCTGTTGGTTTTTCCAAAATCCTGGCATCTTCTTTGACCAAGCAGAACATTCTTGACTCTGGCAGGCAAAGAGCCTCAGCATCAACTAAGGAAAAGCACGCGGACTTTCCCAGGCACAGACCTCGAGTATTAAAACGTGCGGGGTGCAGAGCAGTTGGTGTTCCCTTTTTTGATATATTTTAGTTAAATCAGTTTAATAGTCTCATGGGACACTCTCAAGTTCTCTTTCTCTTTAACTGCCGATAACCATCCCATCATAGATTTGGCTGCTTTACTCTCAGAAGTGTCTCTTACAGCCCTAGCTGCTTTGCTCCCAGAGTGACTTTTCTTTATGATGTCATAACTTTTCTTTATGATGTCATAACTATACTTTACAGATGTATCACCACTGTCTCCTCATAAGCCCTGAGCTGTATCCTCTCAGATCCTCTCACTGCTTCTTCCATCCCCTCCCCCTCTCCGTCCCTCTGCGCCTGGCACATGCTGCTTCCCCTGCCTGGAGGCCCTTCCTCCTTTTTACCACCCAACACACCCCTCCTTACCTATTAACGTCCGGTTCAAACGCTAAAGACACCTGATCTTCTCAGCACACTTGGCCCCAAATATGGAATCTTCTCCATCCAGGTCCACCAGCTGCGGATGGGAATGGAGAGGTGCATGAGGACTTCAGCGATTGTGTGATGCTGCTAGGAGTTCTGGGCAGAGGTGACAGGTGCGAGGACAGTCCTAAGGGGGATGATCGCAGGATGGGCAGGGGCGGAAGTGACTGGCCCCAGGGGGGTGGGGATCAGTCCAGCACTGCTCATGCTCAGTAGGTGAGCTGGGAGCCTCAAGGGAAGGCCAGTGTGGAAGCAAGAGTGGGATGAAGTTGAGGAAACTGAGAAAAGGATGACTGCATTATAGGGTTGGGCCATCTGAGGACACCAGAGGAGAATTGAAGGGAAAGGGTTAGCAACATCTACTTTCATAATTTTTAGGCCCAGGCAACCTGAAATCTGCCTTTGCTTTTACTGGGTAATCAGTTCTAGCAGTCATTTACAGGGATCACAGCCCCTAGCTGTAAATGTCACCTCTTTGGAGGCACAATTACAGGACTCCTCAGTCACTCCATTCTTCCCTCTCATCCTGCTGCCCTTTATCCACGCTGAGAGGGCTCCAGACAGACGTGGGAAGCTCTGCTGGTCTCTGTGCTGGTGCTGGCAATGCCAGGCACACGTCTGCCTTTGATTAGGCCGTGTCGCAGCTCCACAGCCTCCTCCGTTTGCCCGTCCGTTGCAGAACGCCACCTGTGGTTGTCGAAGCTTCCTGCCTTGGAAGACTTTGCCTGCACCTCTCTGTGCCCAGGTGCCAGGCTCAGTTTTGGATTTTTATATCCTTCTCATCTACTGAACTTTGGGGGAGTTCCTCTACTTGAAACCCAGAAAACAGTTCTCATTTCACTGAAAAATCTGATTTCTTTTGGCCACATGCTGCATTTCAAAAATGCCTAAGGCCCTCAAGTTGGCAAATGAGATCCCAGAGAGGCTTCCGAGCACAGACATCTTGTCAAGGAGTGGGGCGAAGTTGATATTTCAGGCTCACCTCTCCCAGATCTGGATAACACCCCAGTGACTCGTCATGGGATGCGGGTATTAAAATAATGGCAGAAATCTGAGCCAGGAGGGGCTTGTACAGTATGCAAGGGGATATATGTGTACACACACACACACACACACATATATATATGCATATTCTTCCATTATTAATAGCTACAGACCATGATGGGTGCATGTGTATATGTTATATAATACATACGTACATATATATGCATATAGTCATATGGATATACACATATATATCATGGCATGCGAGCACATCAATTATATACCCATACGTATAAACTATATAAATATGTATATATGTGCACACACACACATATAAGAATAAATACTCACACACTTTGCTAAAATGTACTAAACTTGAGCCATGACTTACTCACTGTTCCGATGATGGCAGTGGTGATCATAAGGTTAAAACAAAGAGAAAGGAATACAACAAATAAGACTTTCAAGTGCCTGCAGTACAGACCGGTCTTTATCATCTCTCTGTGACCAAAGACTCTCCAAAGCCCTGACCACTGAAATGTACGGTTGAGGATGGAGGGCTCTTGGTGCCAGTGACACCTCTGCACCTCCATGACAGCGCAGCGTGCGCCAGAATGGACATGTCCCATTGCTGTCTTCCCCATGATATCACATCCCCTCCAGATGAAAGTGTGACTTTCCCACCTTTGCATTCTTAATGCTAAGTACAGAACCCTGGCACGTAGGTACCCAGTGTTTTCTGTTTTGGCTAAAAGAATGTCCTTGGCCAATTGTCATTAATCATCATGCAACTCGATCTTGCTAAATTGCACATGCACCATGCACAGCTTGCACTGGGTCTTAGGAAGAAAATTACAACGTCATTTCTTCTTCCTGAATTTTGAGGAAGGGCAATGAAAGCTTCACCAATCTAAATCAGCAATTGAAAAGTGGAGACATTATTGATTCTTTTAATGGACTTTCAACTTGGGGGCCCAGCAATTAATTTTACTAGCTTTCTTTCTCTGTTTATGAGATTCTGTTATATAATACAGACCCATTCTGAAATACATAATATCGTATTTATATGTAAAATCATGGCTCACTGTGCATACTCACGTCTGTAGAGGCGCATTACTACAGAGGACAGGCAAGAGTATGCGAGCTAATACCACCGGATGATCATGGGGTGGGCTTGTTCTCCCATTCTGAGAAATCTCTCTCCTGTCTATCTTGGAGTGAAAACGTACTTAACCCAGAAGGGAAGTCAAGTCAGTCTTGACTGAAAGGTGCATAAAGTGAACTGTGTTCAAGGCCATGCAAGGAGAATATTGTGTCTTTGTGCATGAGTAGAAGGCTCCTGGCTCCCAGTCTCTCTCCCTCTTGGCCTTGAACTTCCTAAGGAGCAAAAATCTTTACCACCGTCACCCCAAATGCTTCTTCTCCTCTCCTGGATCTTTCTGTTTCCTCTTTTCTTTGCATATTCCTCTTCTTCTCAGCCCTCCCTGTCCAGTAATTCTGCCTCCGAGTTTCCTGAAACACATTATCCCTCCCGCATCATGACAGGAGTTCAGTCTGGTCCTCAGGGGCTCTTATGTCTTGTAAGTTCATAGCTTCAGTTCATTCTCTACTTGATTTCTGCTGGAGACCAGGAGGGAATGGGCTCTAGCCACATCTCTCTTGGCCGCAAATGATCACTGGACAGGTAAATTGGTGGTGGTGGTGGTAGGGGGTGGGAGGACTTCCAACATGGGCTGTGCCTGGAAATATTAACTTTTATGAAAATTAATTGCATTCTAAAGACCATCTGCTCTAATTTTCATCCTTAATTCTCACAGAATAATAACACTGGCCTTATGCTGCTAAGGGCACAATTTCCTTCTCCTTATTCCAAATTTCATTTTTAAAACATTCTCACATTAATAGACAGTGAATATGCCATGCTTAAATGGTTTCTAGCAAATTATTGATAGGGAAAAGGGAATAACCCTGATTTCCAAACCTAAACCTTCCCCAGTACTCTTTTTTTCTAGAGCATTATATGTTGGGCTACAGTGACTCAGACAGTTAATCACCTTAGGGTCATTGGCTGGCCCTTATTTGTGCATTTCAAGTAAAGCAACAGAAGGATCGAAAGTCAAGATTCCCTTCCCATGCAGTAGGATTCTGTGCAGATGCAGTAAGTCCAGGTTGCGTTCTCAGAAACGTACGGACTGTGAACTTTGGCTGAGGCCAGAGAAAAGTAGAGAAACGTCTGTGTCCAGCCCCTGAGAAATATTCTGGGCGTCATGGAAAGTGGAATCACAGGATGGGCTTTCCAGTTGGCAGCCCAGGCTCTGTGCACCCCATACCTCTAGTGCTCTGCACCATGAATTTCCTCAGCAAGCATTAACAAATGAACGAATAGATGAACTAATTAAAGCCCCTTGTCCTACTTGCCCTAACCCAGAGGATTAGCTTTTAAAAAAAATATTGTAGTTCTTTTTGTTTAAGATTGCTTTGGCTATTCTGGCTCAAAGAGAGTTTTAAAAATTATGATCTTTCAATAAAAATCTGGTAAACAATATGATTGAAACAATGTGATTTAATGTACGAGTGTTTCTTTTTTAGGACTCTCATTTCCAGAAAGTGAATTTATCTGGTAAAATTTGTGGGGAACAACTGTGATCACAAGGTACCATGTAATGGTACTTTCAAACGTGAATGTGCACACAGATCACCTTGGAGATCTTGTTAAAAAGGCAAATTCTGATTCAGTAGGACTGAGAAGAAGTGTGGGATTCTGCATCTTTTCACAAGCTCTGGGGTGATGCTGTTGCTGGCGCTGCTGGTCCCTGGACCACACTTTGAGTAGCAAATCTTCAAAGGTGATCCGCTATAATGTAGACCACCCTTTCCCAGACAAATTCCATCCCTTC
Source organism: Cheirogaleus medius (assembly GCA_008086735.1). Taxonomy (NCBI): domain Eukaryota; kingdom Metazoa; phylum Chordata; class Mammalia; order Primates; family Cheirogaleidae; genus Cheirogaleus; species Cheirogaleus medius. The sequence continues at coordinate 1,316,011 of VBSM01003211.1, forward strand.
CTGTTGGCTCAGAATGATCTCTGGACAGGTAAATTGGTGGTGGTGGTAGGGGGTGGGGGGACCTCTAACATGGGCTGTGCCTGGAAATATTAATTTTTATTAGAATTAATTGCATTATAAAGACCATATGCTCTAGTTTTTATCCTTAATTCTCATGGAATAATAACACTGGCCTTATGCTGCTAAGGGCACACATGAAAATTCTGATTCAGTAGGACTGAGAAGAGGTGTAGGATTCTGCATCTTTCACAAGCTCTGGGGTGATGCTGTTGCTGGTGCTGCTGGTCCCTGGACCACACTTTGAGTAGCAAATCTTCAAAGGTAGTCTGCTGTAGTGCAGTGGTTCTCAGCATAGGGTGGGAGCTGGGAGGATGGGAGATTTTCCATCCCTTCCTGAGGATACGTGGTAGTGTCTAGACTGTGTTTGGCTGTCATACTAGAGGGGGTACTACTGGCATGTGGTGGGTAGAGGCCAGGGAGGCTGCTACAGATCCTACAATGCACAGGACAATCCCCACCACAATGAATTATCTGGCCTGAAATGTCAATAGTGTCGAGGTTAAGAAATCCTGCTTTAGAGGAAAGGACACAGGTTTGAAGTCAAGTGGACCGAGGGTTAAACCACGATAATTCCACTTACTTGCTGTGACCCTTACAAGACTTTCTGCATCTCCATTTTTGGAGAACTGCCTAATGAGGACCAGCAGAAGGTCTGGATATGCAGTAAATGATCAGTAATACTTGACACCAATCAAGCAATTGTAGAAGAACTGCCTTCCTTGGAGACCTATAGAAAAGCAGTAAGCATTATTGAGTACCTGTTATTATATATCCAGAAAAATATTTTGGATATTTCAGAGATAGTTCAGATATATGGGCAAAGTCAGGGAGATAGTCTCTTGAATCCATAGTATAAAATTTCTAAGAAAAAAAATGGGTCCTCAGTCCCCAATGTGTTTGGCAGATATTGATAGCAGATGTGCTCACAAAGTAACAGATTATAATGGCCAGTTGATTGTGAGAGTTGAGTACCATGTTTTTGACCACCCCAAGGTCAGCAATGTTTCTCATCAGCACAACACACAGCTTTGACTTGCAAAATCACAGGTGCAGTGCTGGCCATGTCATGGGCTACCCTTGGTTTGCTCTTAGAATAAGAGCAAAGCTAGCATCATAGGGAGGTCTGAGCAGGGGCGGTGGGGTGGGAGGAGGCTGCCGCTGGCCAGCTCCTGGCACTGGTGCATGTGCACCTCGGGGACATCTGAGGCTTAATCTTTCCCATGTGTCTCAGAATACTTTTCCTGTGTGTTCCCTGCTATACCACCCTGAGACTCTTCTGCCCAACATATAAAGAGATGAGCATGCACACACACACACACACACACACACGGCTCCATCTATGTCTCAACAGATGAGTCTTTCTGCTGACTGCCTGTAAAAAGAAAAACAACCAGATGGCACAGCTGGAGAAAAATGTCTGTGTTTTAGAGGGTCTATAAAGCTCTTTATCATCCCAGCAGGAGTGGGCAAGGACCTGGCAGGACACTGGGGTGCTCAGGAAGAATGTGGAGCATCTGCTTGACAAGTTGATGAAGCGTTCAAGAATCGTCTCCAGGTCTCTCTCTTGCCAAAGATGTCGTCTGCATGATAGTCTTGGGACCCGGAGGTTGCCTCTTCCTGGCTCCTCCATTTCTTACAACGCTGGTCTCCAGTTTGTCTGCCTGTAGAATTTCATGGAGACAGTTGCTCTAAAAGGTTACTATATCTGCCTAGATGGAGACAATTAGAATAGTCTGGACAGTACAGTCGTAAAGTAAAAAGTATAGTAATTTGGGATTGAATTCACTAGGAGTACTAATAGAAGCCAACACACATACTCAGCTATAATTTGCTACAACAAAAGGATATAAACAATTAACAAAGGGAAGAAGCACATGGGACAAAATCTGGGGGAAACCATCTTCAAGTTTCCAGAATCTTTTCCCATTGGCATCACAAAGGATGTGCTTAATTCCCCCAGCAAAAGGCAAGAGATGTTGCTTAATCACGACAGCTCTTTAGAGACTGGTAGGGTTTTTATGAGGGGCCCATCATGTTGGCAGTCTCTGCCCAGAATGTACCAAAATTCCAGACTTCAGAAGGAAAGCAGATGTTCTGTATAAACCACATTGTTTGCACAAACAGGCTAGGCACAGTGAGACACTCTTATCAGGGAATTACGGGAATTCTCCGAAGTCTAAGTTTCTAGACATCAGCCAAGAGGCCACCTAGCAAGCAGGCCTTTCCAAGGACAACAATTCAGACCTGCAGTGTTAACTCTTTTCTGCACAGCTGTGGATCCTGTGTTCCGCGGGACAGTTAGTGGCTCAGTGGGAACCCAGAGCACTAGGGCTGTGACAAGGTACCCTGGGGCTCACATTCCCCTAGAGTGGCAGAGACAGCTGGTTCTTAGCCACACTGGCTGGAGCCTTTGAAGAGAGTCCTGTGGAGGGGTCCCACTTCTCCTAGGGATAACAGGTTATGCAAAAACAAATAATCTCTTCTCAAAACCTTCCCTGTCTGTAACATCAGCTGTTCCATTTCCTTCTATTTTGAATCAGAAACACTCAGGATTTTATTCTTGTAAGTCAAATAATCTTTTTGAAGGACAGCATGTAATATATATATATATATATATATATATATTTGGCTTTTTGGCTTGAAAGCTTGAAGGAGTCTTTATCTTTGAAATCGAAAGCTTTCCCCCTCCCTCTAGGATATGCCTTGGCATATTTTCTTATTATTAACTCTGTTGAGCATGTGATAATCCTTCTCAATTTCTTATCTCAGATCTCTTTATTATTTTCTTTTCCATTCTGCCAAGTTTTCTTCTATTAGATCTTTAATTATCAATGTTCATCCTTAGGAATACTGACCCTCTGGGGCTGCATCTCCATGTTTTGTCTTGTCATTCATTCCCTGATCCACTCATTTCTTTATTTGGGAATTTGCTCATTCACTCAATAAATGGTCCCCAAACATCCCTACCCAATAGAGGCACTACCAGACACTGGAGACTGAAAGATAACTGAGTGGATTGTTGGTCACTCAGGATCTCAGTAGTGAAAAGACACATAGGTCTCCAGAGCAAGAAGGGCTTGAACGGAGACCTGTCCACTCTGCCAGGAACACAAAGGATGGGCGCTTCGGTGATGCAGGGGCTGTTTGTAGACTGCATTTTCTTAAGTTTATCTTTTGTCACCGATTTGGTTCTCTGAAGAGTCACATTTTACTTATTCCAACATTGCTTTTATTTGGTTGGCTGTGGTGTCTTGTGCTTCCAAGTTTGTTTATAAGCAGCGGGCCTTTGTCCTCTGTGTGATGTGCTGATATTCATTTTTCCCTGGGTGGCTTCAGGAGGTGCCTTTACAGCTCGTTCCCAGCAGACGTGATTTAGTCCTAAAGAAGATGTCAATGGGAGAGGTCATATTTTTCTCTTTATCCTACATTTTGAGCTGATGAAGAACCCACCCTGATGCAGGAGCAGGAAGTAGAACAGATTGAGCTATCTCAGAAGGCTCAGGCCCTTTTGTGCCTCCATCTACGGGTGGAGTGCTACCCGGACTGGGGCCGCAGAGCAAGCCTCAGGAAGCCTCGAGGACAGTCAGAGACGTCATCACTGTCTGCTTGCACCAAGGGACTCTACTTGGATGCCACCTGGGTCAGAGGTGGCAGCTGCCCCTGACACCTGGCCAGGGGCCCAGGTGCTCTTAAATAGTCTCCTAGATCGTCGGCTGTAGCACATACAAGGAGAGGGAGCAGATCGCTCCCAAAGAGGGGGCCTGGCTGAACAGAGGCAGCTCCCTAGAGCTGGGGAGTGGAGTGGCTGACAAGATGTTTTTTCCTTCCATTCCTGGGAGCCCTCCTTACTCGCTGTAACTGCTGCTGGTGCTGCTATTGCTGCTAAAAACTCCTTGAGTTAGATGATTTAACAGTAATAACGATGAGCATTAAGGGAAACAGGTTCCTTGTTATTCATCTTATTCTGCCATCTCTTTGGAATTCTTTTAGCCAGTTTATCTTCAAATAGAAGCAATTGAAAATTAATTTTTGCCACAAAAAATAAAAACACTCTTAACATAATTGGAGCCACCAGAGGGTCTACCTTGTATAAATAGCAATCCATCTAAAACACTGGTCTCTAATGGTGTTTAGGGATCATTTCAGGATAAATAGGTAGAGAAAGAGCTGGATGCCCTCTAGTAAGCACTTCGCACCCGTTAGGTGAGGAATCAAGCCTCTACCTATATTATTTATTTGGTCCACAAAACAGACCAACAAATGAAATGACAGTATTCGCATCTGACAAGTGACAAAACTGAAGTAGAAGTGAAGTTGGAGGATCTATGATTGAGTGAAGGTTAGAGATTTCACTGGTTTCTTATCCACTGTAAGTGGTAACATATTCATCTCTCGAAGGCAAATTACCTCTCACTTGCACAGGTGACAGAATGTCCTTTCCAGAGCTTCTCTCCATTTCCTTTTCCTAGTTTGGGTCTTCAATAGGATTTGATGATTTACACAGGGGCATGTGAGTAAGGGCTGTCGTCTGCAAACCAAAGCTCTTCACTGGCTGTCCCATCCTCCTCCTCTCTGTACTGGGCTGTAATGGGGAGGCTTGGTTTAGGATGCTGCTCTTTGCTGTGAATTCTCAACAGGAGTTGCCAATTTTTTTCACTTCCATTTTAATTACTTATCTGGAATTTTTCTCTAGATAGCTTTCGGATGCATTTAACATTGTGAGAAATGTCTTTTCAAGACATTATTTGGTAATTTGAGGGAAGAAAACATCTTTGCTGAGGCCAGCTCTGAAGATTGCACCAATAGTCTTTCACTCTTTTGTTTACCTGGACTCTCCCAGCCACAGGGGGCAAAATGCCCTGTGGACAAGAGTATTTTCACATGGCAACGGTGATATGATGGTATGCAAAACCACATCCCTATCTCTACTTTTATTTGCCATTTTGCTTTCCTTTTGTCTTTTCATTTAATTTTTTTTTCTGTAAATTACATTGTAGATGTTTAGTTTCAGGGTCTCCATCCCCTTTTTATTTCAGCATATTACGAGGGTACAAATGTTTAGGTTACATACATTGCCTTTACCCCACCCGAGTCAGAGCTTCAAGCGTATCCATCCCCCAGATGGTGCGTACTACATCCATCAGGTGTATATATATCTATTCCCTCCTCCCTGCTCCCATCTGCCCGACACTCAATTAATGTTATTACTATATATGCCCTTAAGTGTTGAGCAGTTAATACCAATTTGATGGTGAGTACATGTGGTGCTTGTTTTTCTGTTCTGTGATACTTTACTTAGTAGAATGGGCTCTAGCTCTATCCAGGATAATACAAGAGGTGCTAGACCAGCATTGTTTTTTATGGCTGAGTAGTACTCCATGGTATACATATACCACATTTTATTAATCCACTCATGTATTAATGTGCACTTGGATTGTTGTTTCCACATCTTTGCAATTGTGAATTGTGCTGCTATGAACATTCTAGTGCAGATGTATTTTTTATAGAATGCCTTTTTTTCCTTTGGGTAGATGCCCAGTAATGGGATTGCTGAACCAAATGGTAGATCTACTTGTAGTTATCTCCACATTACTTTCCACAGAGGTTTCACTAGTTTACAGTTCTACCAGCAGTGTATGAATGTTCCTATCTCTCCACATCCACGCCAACATTTATTGTTTGGGGACATTTTGATAAAAGCCATTTGCACTGGATTTAAGTGATACTGTGGTTTTGATTTGCATTTTCCTGATGATTAGACTTGTGGAGCATTTTTTCATCTGCTTGGTAGCTATTAGTCTGTCTTTTGAAAAGTTTCTGTTCATGTTCTTTGCCTACTTTTTAATGGGGTTGTTTGATTTTTTTCTTGCTGATTTTCCTGAGTTCTATATAGATTCTAGTTTTGAGCCCTTTATTGGATGTGTAGCATGCGAATATTTTCTCTCATTCTGTAGGTTGTTTGCTCTCATGATAGTTTCCTTGGCTGTGCAGAAGCTTTTTAATTTGATCAGGTCCCATTTATTTATTTTTGTTGCTGCCGTGATTGCTTTGGGGGTCTTCTTCATAAATTCTTTCCCTAGGCCAATGTCTATAAGAGTTTTTCCAACATTTTCTTCTAGAATTCTTATAGTTTCATGACTTAGGTTTAAGTCTGTTATCCACTGTGAGTTGATATTTGTGAGAGGTGACAGGTGCGGATCCTGTTTCAGTCTTCTACATGTGACTGTCCAATTTCCCAGCACCATTTCTGCCTAATAGGGTAAAGTAGAGACAATACTACAGAGACAAGTGTTTTAGGAGGACTAATTCATTCAGCCTTAATGACACGGTTTTAGGTATTCAGTCTGTTTGTACTAGATGTTACAGCAATAGTTCTTCCTTTCATTTTTTTAATGTTATGGATCCATTTTAGCTTCTGATGTCAGCAATAGGCAGCATCCTAGTTTTCAAGGTGTTTCTGATTACCTTGACACTAATATATGGGCCCTAAATTAAGAAATCACAGGCTAGATAAATTCTAATATCCTTTCTAGTTCTTAGCTCCTGTGATTCCTTTTTAATTTTAATTATGCAGACATAAGTTATGAGATTTCTAAGGAAGGAGTTCAGAAAAAGCTACTCTTCTCTCCATCTCTGCTATTTCATTCAACTCTAAAAACCCAGCCTCTTCAACTGGACTCTATTACTGCACTAAAGTGGCCAGCTCCAATATATGAAATTTAAAATGCAGATTTAATAATGTTAGGAAGGCACAAAAGGGCCAAGGTCTTCATCGGCAAAGGCCTACGGGGAAGCAGGGACCACACCTGTGCAGCGGCGGGAGTGCGGGGTATGGGGGTGGGAGCCACTCTGCGGAAAGCTGTTCTGTCTGCAATCACAGTCTCTTCCACTCAGAGCCAAGTGCCCCTCATTAGGTGCGTAGGCGTAAAAAAGCAATGAAACCCTAATTAAGGAGCTGCTAGCTTTTTCAAGTACAGCCACATGGGCCTAGCCTGCTGCCATTTCAGACCTAATTCAGACCAATCATCTGGAGGGGTGCACGTCGCTGAAGTTTTAATTTCCAGCCAAAATATGCCCTGATTGGACCCTCTCCTCTGCTTCTGCTTGGGCTTATTGAGAGGGATCTTCTGATTACTTGGGAGAGTACTGAGGGCCTGCGGAGGTGAGTTGGGATATGTGGGGGCTCCCTCAGGCACTGGGCTGAGCACCAGCACCTAGTAATTGAGGAGCCCACATGGGTGCTCACTCCAAGGAACAAGTCTGATGAGAAATCAATGGAAGAGAAAATTTCCCCTTCAAATCAATTGATTCTTCAGCAACAACAAGAAAATTGAAGTCCATGCAATTCTAGCTCATGAAAGGTTCCAGAGAGAACTCTGGAGAAGATAGGAGATACCTGCTAATGAGAAGAGGTTTAAAACCATTGCAAGCCTGAATTTTTAGTATTTAAAAAAAACCCCAAAACTAGAATGACAATTTCTAAAACTGGAGGGGAAGACAGAAAAGATTGAAGTTTTTTAAAGACAAAATTTCTTGCAGAGTCAACTGTCAAATTTTTCATTATATCCATTTCAAGGCAGGCATTTATTACCTTTTCAGTGACTATATATCTCCTGTAATGCTCTTACTGTGGTTTGCCTCTTAATTACCCTCAGAATTTGCATTTAAACCAAGTTAAAGGATTCCATCTACTCTTTGGCTACCCACAGTTGTTTCCATGGTAACCGCAGGGGTCTCCTGGTGGCTGGCTGGGCTGAATGTCTGCGGAAGGCCTGAAGCATCTCCCTGCCTGCCCGTGGTTAATCTCTCCTTCACTTCGCTGAGGAAAGTGAGTGGAGAGCGTCAAAGGATCCACTGACCTCTGTCGGATTTGTCTGGAAATTACTCTCAGCAGGTGAGATTTCCTTTCTTTGCAGAGCTCTTCAGAATGGGGGTTTGGGGTTGATTTCTTCCCATGCAGGCCCACTCAGACTGCTCCCCTCAGAAACAGGTGCAGGAACCCCGCGGGCCTGGTTCCAATCCCCTCTCTTGACCCTGAAGCCTTCAGTACAGGTCCTGAGTCTGGGCAAGTCCTTGCCTTGAGAGCATGAGTGGACACTTCCCAGTGGTCAAACAGCACACCCCCTTCTGGTGTGAAGGGACAACAAAGCATGACTGTTAGAGACAGTTGCAGCAGGCACTGAGTAAATGGCACCAAGCATCCGGATCCAGCAGCCCCAAGGTGAACAAAAGTGAAAAGGAAAGTGCATTTGTGCTAGGTCATTTTCCTAGATCCCTTTGGCACCGAACACCCATGTTCCTAGGGTCACTTTTTCTCAAAGAGAATAGATTGAAAAAAAACAAAGGTGCAGCATAATAATTCTGAAAAAGTGAAGGTTGCTTGGTCCTGTACTCACCACAAGAGAGACACACAGACCTTGTACCCATGGCGCGGTGCAATGTGGGACCCCAAAGCTGGAAGGTGAGAACGGAAACTGCAGAGCTCCCTGCGTGGCTTCTGCCCTCAGCTCTCCAGAAAAGCTAAACAGACTGTGCTCACACCTTCGAGGACAAGCGAAGCCCTTAACCGCCCTTAATCCTCCCTGCTGACCGTTCCCTGGGGCTGGAGTGAGGAAAAGTGCACATCAGAGTCTGCAATATACTTGTTATATATAGTACCCCCTTGTAAGGGAAGAAGCAATCATTCTGAGGGTGGTAAAGAGACCCCCAAATTACGTGGGCAATAGTTAATGGCCAAAGTCCAGGATTCCAACTAGTTCTGCTTGATTATCCTGATAGTCAGCTCTCCAATGAAAACAAATTTCAGAAGGTAAAAGCACGAGGGATGCCAGTCATTGTGTCTCAATATTTATTAAAGTCCTTTAAAATAATCTGCTTTGTTGGATTAGGGCACTTAATCCTCAAGATGGGCCATAACTGAGCATGTAATTACGCTGCTTTTTACTGTACAGTTTTGTTTTCTCCCATTGGATGCTACAGTGAACTTATTTCAACTATCTCCATTGCAAATTTATCTGTGCTTCAGTCTGAGTGTCTGTGGCACATGGGGTGTTGTGTGTCTCCTCAGTGTAATTCCTCTGTGGGTTCCTGGCTGAATTCCCTGGTGGAAATAGGATCCCTGCACTCATCTTGTGCTGTTTTCATTGGGTTCAGAGTGGACCACGAAATGATCTGCACCTGTCTTCCAGGGCCTGCTAGGGCAGTGACCATGGAGATACAACTTCCCTCATTAGGATTTAGAGCTAGGCCTGCCTGGCAAATCCCACTTCAGCAAATGGCTGTGCAGGGGCAAGTCTGGGGACCCATGGGGCCTGGTGGGCCTGGAGGCTGTGACTCCTCATAGAAACTGAGAGCTGAACCACAGACGTATCTGCCACTCTCAGTTCTTCTCTCTTCGTATGACTACTTGGATGTCAAGCTTTCACCAGGGTTTTCTGTTCGCTAAGCTTTAGGCTTCGATGTTCTGGAGTCTGACCTTAGTGGCTTCCATTTCGGTCCTGCTCTAAGGGGATTCAAAGCAATGCAAGCTCACTGAAGACTGGCGGATACAGCCAGAGGCTAGCATTTTGCAGTTTGATTTTTTCTCATAGAGTCATTTATCGCTCTTGCCTCTGTAGGTATGTAGCCTGAGTCCCAGGATACAAGTGAATTTATATATGACTCATGTCTGCATGATATGAAAGAACAAATTTCCAGCCAGTAATAGAGGCGTTCTCATCATCTTACAGTGATACAGTCAATTCCATATTAGGGTTTGTAACTTTTAACAGCCCACTCCTGAGTCCAATTAATTTAATGGTTCCTTTTTTGTTGTTGCAATTAAGAGAAATCAAACTCAAAATATCTTTGTTTTTTTTT
>VBSM01003211.1:1326028-1339934 GCA_008086735.1 Cheirogaleus medius
AAAAAAAAAAAAGGAAGCAATTTATTGGTCTGTGTAACTGAAATGCCAGCGAAGAGCTGACTCTTAGAATGGTTGGATCCACAGGCTCAAAAGAGGTCATTTGGAACAAATATGTCCTTATCTCCCAGCTCTGCTTTCCTGGCTGCTCTTATTGCCTCTGTACCAGGCAGGCTCTCCACTTGAGGTGGTGAAATGGAGGTGCAGTTTCAAGCCTAGAGAGCATCTTCCTCCTCTAAGCAAGAGAAAGAAGAAGGGAGGGTCTCTATCATTGAAAGTTTGGATCATGCTACTCATTGGATCAGGTTAGGCTGTATATCCATATTTAATCCAATCATTATGGCCAAAGACGTGAAGAGCAGTGACTGGTTGAGGGCTGGTCTGTCTGACCATCTCGGTGCACAGGCTGGGAATAGCCCGATCCAGACTACATGGGCAAGAAAAATCAGGGTCCGTAACGAGATACGACTACTCCAGTTTTATACATTATATCATCATTATGAGAAAATAGCTATTTTCTTTACAGAAATGAGGCAACTGTTGCAAAGTGTAATAATACTGCACTACTACACAGCTGATAGATCATGATTTGAACCCCTGTCAAAGTCCATGTTCCTGATACTAAATTCTCATTCTCAGTTTTCCTCCGTGCTACATTGTGAAGATGAGACTCAGAAATCTTTAAATTTGGTTCCTCAAAGTACACTGATTTTAACATTCTGAAGCTGGCATAATAATGATAATAGTTCCTTTAGCCGGTATTACGCATTTCTAGCTATGTTCCTTTCTATTATTTTCTCTTATTGGTGATTTAAGCAAGGCAAGTATGTATTTCTCCATTTCTTTGAAGCTAAGAGAGATGAAAATAATTTCCAAGGTGTCCTTGACTGAATGTTTGCATCATCCCCCCATTCATATGTTGAAGTCCCTAACCCCTAGTGCAGCTATATGTGGAGATGGGCCCTCTAAAGAAGTGATTAAGGGTAAATAAGGTCATAAAGGTGGGGCCCTGAACTGATAGGATTTGTGTTTTCAAAAGAAGAGACACCAGCCTCTCTCCCTTTCCCTATCCCTCCCCCGTGCCACCTCCCACCTCCCACCCCCACCTCCCAAGGGAGAACACAGGGAGAAGAGAGAAGGGAAGCCAGTAAGAGCCCTCGCCAGAAACCAGCGGCTGCTGGACCTTGATGCCGGACCTCTAGCTGACATACTGTGAGAAACAAACTTCTGCTGTTTAAGCCAATAAGTCTGTGCGGTCGTGTTGTAGCAGGCGGATCTGACTAGCACCCATGGACACCTAGTGAGTGAGTGGGAAAGCCAGGATTAGAAACTAGGTCTCTTTTCTTTTATTCCAGAGTCCTTTCAACCTCCTTACCTCCTTCAATTCTGTTGTTATCTGTGTGTTTATTTTTATTTTATTTTTTTGTCTTTTGCCAAGCAGACCCCCCGGGGAGGAGAGTGAAACCCTAAGTATCCACATAGCAGCATCCTTTATTGGTCTTGATGGAAAAAGTCATGTGAAATCGTCTAGAAGTAAATAGATGAACACCTACCCAGGTTTGAAAGCCACTATATTAACTGAGAAACCACAATTGCTAGCACGGCAAGAAGTCCAGGTCCCACTAGGCATCTCTCTCGGCCATAATTTGGTTTTGTTTCTCTGAAGGGTCTCTACAGTCCTGTAGGGAAGAGGAGCTGTTAGCTCCCTGCTTGTTCAAGGGACACATCTCTTGTTGCAGTTCCCTCTCTGTCCAGGCCTTAGGGCGAAGAGATGCCAATCTGATTGGTCTGATCCTGAGACGGTGATTGGCTGCGTTTACCAGTGTGCAATGTCACTGATACCCAGGCGCACAGCATGGCAGTGAGGGTTGGGCAGTCGGCAGTGGGGAAGTCTGTCCTGGGTGCACACCATTAGAGTATGCATTGTCTGCGGGGAATTTAGAAACAATAGTAAAATCAAATCAAAGTTGGTCTGCTTTTTATTACCATAATGCTCTGGCAATTGAAAACCTAATGTCAGAGACAAACACTTCTCCCCATAGAAGTACCTACCCCTCTGCCCCCCACTGTTTATATGCCACTGCAGGCAGGTCATAATAGATGGAGAGGCCAGGGCGAGTTGGATAGGAATTCCCAATGCATAGCATCTACTGAAGCTAAAATCCACTCTCTTCCCACCTGCTGGCCCCGCCCTGGTTGCCCACAGGTGTTCTGAAGAAGCATACTCAGCATGGATATTTCTACTGATCTATAATTGAAAACTGTCTGAGCTCCCTTTGGGGTGTTTGCCTCTCCCAAGCAACTGCCAGCCAGAATGAGCTCAGCAGTGGGATCCCCAGAGGCAGCGTAATGACCCAGACTGTAAATGCAATTATTACCACTGCACTGGGAAGTGAGAGAGACAGTGAGAGGGGCTCTGAGTCTGGGGATGGGGAGAGGGAGCAGGTGGGTAGATGGCTATGCCGGGGGCAGGGGGTGAGGGAGAGGGTCACGGAGGGTGTGAGCCCCCCTGCAGGCCAGCTAGCACCTTCTGGGTAAACCTTGCCTTCACCTCTGTCTTTTGCCTTTCTCACTGATCAGTCCTCACTTGGGTCAGTGCTTAAGATGCCTAATCCCATTCCGTTTTAGAGAAGTACTAACTCGCATAGAAAAAAGGGAGAGAATAGTGTTGGAGGTTTCAGAGAAAACATCTCTGGCCCTTGTACCCTGGTGCACAGCCAGAGCGTTATCTGTCCTTAGCAAACTTTTGTTCCTTATGAAGTGTCTCAGCTCCAAGTCCTGTGACAATGGCCTCCCCTCTTGTGACGTACGCCAGAGAGCAAGAGGACAGCATCCTCAAACAGACTCGGAAATTATGCCTGCACCCTGAGGACAGAGAGATAAGCAGCTGTGTTGTAAGCTGGGGGTAGACGGAGGGACAGGCGTCTAAGAGGGAGGTTCTGGGAGGCCTGCTGTCAGCGCCTTCCTGCTCCTTTCCCTGACCATAGGAGGTCATTGTCCTGAGTATTGGGGATCATCTCTGCAGGACATCTTTGATCTCCAGGCTAGAGTGTGTTTCCTGAAATACCTGTTGGTATCTGAAAGTCACTGGTGTCATGGCTGGCCCCTGCTCCAGGGCTGGATCTGAGATCAATCCCTGGGTGAGTGTGTGATTGCAGATAGGGGCATTTTCTCTGTGCCATCTGTCGACACATGTAAGGCTGTGTTTAGGGAACATCTCTGTAGACAATTCTGCCTTTGCTTCTGTGACCTCCTGTGTGGCAGCAGGTGTGTGAAGGGTCTGTCTGTGGTCCTGGGGTACCTGCAATGAGCATCTCCCATGGAACAGCCTCCCCAGCTACTGCTGTCCCTGGACAGGTATCTCCTGAGATGTGTCTTTGCCTCTGTATGCGGGTGGAGTTCTTCTATGGAACATTGCATGCTCCTGTTATCTGTTAGGATTTATCAGGGAACCACTGTGTCCTTTATGAGGGGATTGGCATTGCCTGGCACTGGAGCTGCCAGCCAGGCTGGGGGGCTCCTGAGCAGTCTCACAGAGAGCAGAGGGTCAGCAGCATCTGACGGGCCAAGCAGAAGGCAGAGTCCACCCCGGGCTGCGTTGTCCATGGAGAATAAAAGGAATTCTGCAATGTTCTTAAAATCAATCTGCTTTATATCTGTATCAGTTTGCTCAGGCTTCCATAACAAAGCACCATAGACTGGGTGGCTTCAGTGACAGAAATTTATTTGCTCACAGGTCTGGAGGCTGGGAGTCGAAGGTCAAGGTGTGAGCAGGTTGTTTTCCTCTGCGGCCTCTCTATGGGGCATGCAGATGGCTTATTTCTCACTGTGTCTCCACCTGGTCCTGCCTCCGCGATCACACATCCCTGGTGTGTCTCTGTGTGTCCAAATTTCATCCTCTTATAAAAGCATCGGTGATATTGAACTAGGGCCTGCCCCAACAGTCTCCTTTTACCTAAATTAATTCTTTAAAAGTCCTATCTCCAAATACTGTCACATTCTAAGGTACTCTAGGGGTTAGAGTTCAGCTTACCAACTTGGGAGGACACAATTCAGCCCATAACTATATTATGCCCATGCTCGACCAACTCTCAACAATTCGGTAATAACCCCCTCTAAATGTTTTTGTGATCTAAGTTATAAATGATTGTTCCAGCTGTTACTGAGTTTTTCTACTTACCCTTCAATAAACATTATATCTAACAACATCGACTTTAATTAGAGAAACACCAATTATCCGTTCGGCCCCCGGCACACTGTAAACGCAGCTGCACATTGTCTTTTTGAGAGAAAGTTCTTAAAGGTTTGGAGTCATTTGAGCTCATTTCTGGCACAGTCCATGTCTCCCAGCCCTGTGCTACTCTGAGCACCTCTGCTTAAATGGTAGATTAGAAATTAACAGTAATTTTGGAGACAAGCAAATAAAATAGAACTTGAGTTACTTCTGATGGAATTTATGTTTAAATTTTAAAACAGAAACAGTCATTTTATACTTATCTCCAAAAATCTGTAATTAATAGATATTCAAATAGACAGTGAATTTTCACCATTCATGTTTTTTAAAAATTTCTGGCCATTATTATTATCGTAATACTGAAAATTATTAGAGGATGGGAATGTTAGAAAAAAAGGTCACTGCACAGGCATCTTTAGCTCCAGGGAAACAGTAACATTGGTGGTCTAGAGGGACAAGTGAGGGGACAACCCACAGGTGGGTCCACGTCAAAGTGTAGGCAGCCAGTAATCAGAGTCTAGGCAGGAGGCCAGGATTCAGTGATTCAGTAGTCAGGTGGCCCCCTTCACACACACACGCACACACATGCACACACATGCACATAGCATGATGGATGGTATCTTAGTACCAGGACCAAGACAGAGGTCCACTTCTGTAGCTACAAAGAGGCTCCCTTCTCTACATGGCCACAGATGAAGCTGACCATCTCCCCTCAGGGACAGCGGAGCCCACGGGTCTATGCTGGGACGAGGGGTCCGCCTCTGTGCTGCACGGAAGACCAATTAGGACCATGAACTCCCTTTCTGTCCTTGACACAGTCAAATCCTCCGTAGCCTTCTGCCACCAGCTGCTGGGTGCTCTGCCAGGCATGGGTCACACACACAGAATGGGGACAGGTCTTCAGCCTCAGGGAGCTCTGTACACACTGGGAGAATCTGAAATGTAAACAGACACACCTCACCTGTGGCCAAATTTCTCTTCCCCTGGCGGAGAGAGAAGAATGTGTGTAGTTTTGACAGAGAGCATCTGTCACTTAGAGTAATTCCAAACTCTGGAGAGCCAACGACTCTGCGGGTCTAGCTGGGAGTCGTATTCCTCAGGTCCAAACAAGCCTCAAGTCCCCAGTCCAATGAGCCAAAGCTGATGCTCGAAATGGGAAACTGCAGATATTGGAAGGAGAGTGGAGAGTTAGGGAGAGGAGTTCCAGGGAGATGATAGAGGATCCTTATGTTGAATTACAGTCTTATACAAAACCAGGAGTGCATGCTCTTCCCCTAGTAATTGGTAGCCGGTGTGTACGTGCAAGTTGCTAGCGTGGTCTGCGAGAAGGCCAGCTACCTCTGCCCGTCCAGAACGAAGTGAGTTACTCCACTGGGCATACAAAACGACATGGAGGACACAGAAAGGAGCACACAGGAAGCGTCTCTGGGGGATGGTTCTAGAGATGAACTGTTAAGGATGAATAGAATTTTAATTTGGACAAGGGCAAGGAAAAGTTATGCATGTTACAGGAAGAAGCAGTCAGGAAAGTAACATGAGGTGCCCTGAGCTAACTTGCAGAGACCGTCACACATTCCTGGTGTAATTAATATGGGGTAAGTGCCCATAAATGAAAATGGAAACAAAAGGGCTGGCCTGGAGCGACATTCCACGCTTCCCACTGAGAGACAGGGAGCCCAGGCCTTCAGTGCCAGTCAGTGCTGGGACTCTGTGTTCTAGGTCAGTCCCCAGGGAGGGTGACTCAGGGTCCTGCCACCTGACTGCCCTGGGAATTGGGGCAGGACAGCTCCCGCAGGTGGAGAGATGAGAGGCTTGGCGGGAGGGAGCGAGGCAGGGAGGCGGCTTCTGTAATCGCCTCTGTGGGGTGTATCCTGTGAAACCAGAAGGCAGCTTGTTAAAATTCAGGTTGAATTAAGCTCAAGGCGTTATCTCCTTTCTGTCCTCTGATCTGGGGTTAACGTTCTTCAATTACTGCAAGAGATAAGAAAAAGTCCAGGTGAGAGAGAAGCAGGAGGAAGCCAGGGACTCTTCACCTCACTAAGGAGGAAATGTGGGGGGAAGAAGTCGGGCCTCAGGGAAGCGGATTCACCCCTGAGCAAATCAAAATCAACAAATTGGCCAGACTCAAGGATGTGCTCATTATGTCTGCGTGAGACAGGGATTCTCAGGAACCAGAGCGTTTACCAACGACCTCCAGAGATCAGCCAGGTCACCTGTGCCTACTGAAAACTTTCACTTAAAATTGATGTCTTTTTAAAACTAACATTTTCCCTTATATTTCAAGATATATATGCACTGTAGAATCTTTGCAAAATAGAAAAAAAATTAAGTCACTTATAAATAATATCTGACTCATCAATTACCAATGTGAAGATTTGGGTTTCAATCTTTTTACACACGCATGCACACAATCCTTCCCTCCATACTTCTCTTTTCACCATGTGATCTAAGAGACCCCAACGAAGCCCCTCTATCAACTAAGATGGACCCTAAATGTAAGGAAACAAAATTACCTGGTTTGAGGATGGGACAGCCAGGAGAAGAATGTCCCAGGCAAAGGGACAGCAACCTGGAGGCCTTGGTGTGAACAGGAACTTGTTCTGTATGAGGGACAGGGAGGGGTACAGGGCAGAAAGAGAGAATGAAGGAGTCAGGTTGGATGGAGAGGACAGAGCCACGTAGGCCATAGGAGGATTCTTACTTTAAATAAAGTAGGAAGCCATGAATGGATTTTAAGCAAAGAGTGTGCTACTTAATCTTATATTAATACATTTTTTATAAACATCCCTCTACTGACGTGTGGAGGACACACAGTAAGGGGACAAATCAGAAGCAGAGAGAACAAGTATGAAGCTACTGCTGTCATCCCACCAACATGCGATGGTGGCCCCGCGTGGGCTGTTAGCGTCAGAGACCGAGAAAGATACAAACCTCTGAGATGTACTTTGGATGTCGACCAACTGTCTATGACAATGGCTGGGTATGGGACGTCAGTTATATCTTCAAGATTGTTTAAAAGGTGGTGATATTTACTGATATGGATCAGGCTGGGGAGGACTAAGTTCGAATTGATTCCTTTTGAGGGGAGGTAGACGTGGGGTAACCCAGAGACTCACCTTGGGTTTGGGCGTGTGCTGTTTGAGAGGCTGTGAAACAGCCAAGCGGAAGTTTTAAGTAGGCGATTTGATCCGCTCCCCTGGAGCTCAGAGGAGAGGTCTAGACTGGAGGTATGGAAGTGGGGCCTCTACCTCAGCACTGGTGTTGGCCCTGGACTTGGAGAACAGGGTCAGAGGAGACCCTGGGAGCAATTCTGCAGTTGGCAGGAGAAGGAGAAGTCAACGAAGGGGACGGAAACAGGAGCAGTCAGCTAGGTCGCTGTCGGGGGCAGTATGAGACCACGGCTTCACAGAGGTGTGAAGAGGACCGTGCCTTACCTTTCCTGGGAATACGTATTCTAAACCTTAAATGTTAATGTCTGCACAATATTTTATTGGATGGACTGTAAATTATTGAAATCCCTCCCCTCTCCCCTCAATCTGGGCTAGAGGATATTAGGACTGTTTACAACCTTTTTGCAGTTGAGATGAATATCATGACAGTAAATCTTTGGGCACATATACGATTAATTTTAATGGTGGATTTTTAGAAGCAGGATTATAGAGTAAAAATTAATATTAATAAAGACTTTAACACCTAATGTGTGATGTCTTTTCTTCTGTTTATAAAGACATTGGGAAAATTAAATGCCATAATTTCCATTGATAACATGCTCATAGTCTAACAAAGCCAATTAAGAAAGAACCAAAAAAGCTCTTATTAAATACCTATTGTCCTAGATGTTGTGAGATTGATTTAGAACTCCTGCCTTTCAGGTATGGTGCTGAGATTCAGGGATCTCTTTCCACCCTAAATTACTTATTGCATTATAAAGTTGTAAACATTTGAACCAATGTTTGTTTCCACATTACTTATTTAGCGCACCTAAATTTCTCTAGTAATTTCTTTCCGTCAGTTTTTCTTTATCCATTCCAAACTCTATGCATTGTCCCTTTTTGTAGTGGATATAATCACAATTCAGTATCTTCTTTTCAACATTGGATGGCTCCTTTTTGTCCTTATTAATCTCCTGTCCTCACCTGCCTTTACCAATGACTGCAATTCTCACTGATTCCTCCACTGGATCCCCTTTCTGCACGCATCTTAAACCAACATCACTTAAAAAGGAGATCCTAAGCGCCCCCAAACCACAGCTGATTCACCTCTGTGAGGCCTCATCAATAGCAGGACTGAATAAATGTTCACTGAAACCAGTCAATGCACATCTTACATATAGAGTAGCTATAATGTAATAACAATCGTTTCTTTAATGCACAATGCTCTGTGTTAATCAGTTTACATATATAAATACTAATCCAAGTGTCAACACTAATATAAGTGATATCTCTATTTTAAGATAAGTGAAGCCAACCCTGTAATATAAAAAAAACAATTTCATGCAATTCTGCCTGACTTCGAAATCCCTGTGTTTTATTGTCACACACACTTGCTTGCATGTATAGTGTGCACTCATAAACTTACCATGAAATTGTTAAAATGAAAGAAACCTTGAAATTTTCAATTAATACAACCTCATTGCACATCTTCCAAAGATTGGGATATTTTCTTAAGTGTAGCAAAATGCCTCATTGCCTACCATTACCATGGAAACTGAGAGAGAGAGACTACCCCATATCAACATTTTGTAGATGAATGACTACAGGCAGGGTGAAGCTATTACCTTATGGGGGATATTTCGGACTCCACCCAGAATAACCTTTCTCTTTCCCATCATTGTCGCAGTGCCCTATACCAAACTCTCTCTTTTAGGGACTTACAATTCTGAGATATTTTCGAAGGTAAATTAGCAGTATCTCATATGGCCAATAGACTTAACTCCTGCATGAAAATCAGTAGGCAATTTACTGGCTACTGTCCATGAGAGGTCCTCATGGACTGCAATGGGGGGTACATTGAAATCAGCACCTCCATGTAGATGAAGCTCGACACTTCCCCTAAAGGAAACTGAAGCCAGCGGGCTTGGGATGTGCTTCCATGGTGCTCATGCAAATGAGGGCGTGCTACTTCTGGATGCTGACTGGGGTTTTCATCAGTGCTGCCCATAGACAGCCACTGCCTCCTCTTTCCAGGCATGTGTAGGATGGCTCCTCTGGATCTCGGCGGCTGGGTGGGACTATATGGCAGCTCTGTTCAGTGAGGTTTTTTTGTGTGTGTGTGTGTGGCTTCTTTTTTTTCTTTTGAGACAGAGTCTGCTCTGTTGCCTAGACTAGAGTGTGGAGGCATCATCATAGCTCACTGCAACCTCACATTCCTTGGCTCAAATGATCCTCCTGCTCAGCCTCCTGAGTAGTTGGGACTACAGGTGCATGCTGACACACCTGGCTAATTTTTCTATTTTTTGTAGAGATGGGGTCTTACTATGTTGCTCAAACAGGCTGATCTCAAACTCCTGGCCTCAAGCGATTCTCTGGCCTCAGCCTCCCAAAGTGTTGGGATTACAGGCTTGAGCCACCACACCTAGCTGTCCGGTGAGTTTTGATCAGATGGAATATGTATCTTCTTGGCTGGAGCATTTAATTCTCAGTTTGAGAACAGTGATTTCTCTTTCTCTGGTAACTGACAACACTCACTATGGCAGCTGCCTTGTCAGCCCAGGTCTCTGAATACTTGCAGCGGACAGAGTGCTGCCAAGGGTCCTCACAGGCATGCACAAGAACTAAGATATAAATGCTGGTATTTGAAGCCTCTGAAGTTTTGGGGCTGTTTGTTACTGCAGCATGTGTTAATTTGCTCTCACTGACTTGTTTCCTCTTCTGCCTGTTTGTCCCCTTCAGCTCCAGTCACCTCAGCCCTGCCTTTGGCAGCCTCTGCTCCTCACCACACCCCTGTTAGTCTCTCTCCTCTTCATAACGTGGGGACCTTGGGGGACATATGCCTGGAGCTGGGAGCCATATTCTGCCCCAAGATTTTTTTTTATTGGATGACCTTGGTCCTCTAAGGATTACACTTTTTAAACTTTAAAAGGCTCTAATAACCCTCCTGTGAAGCTTAACTGGGTAAGGACAGGGAATAAAAATCAGTATCGGGAAAACAGAAGCACACTGTTTAATATATTAAAATGTTGTTCTGGCTCAGCTACAACATCCTGGGCCCCTGTAAACCACTTTATTAAACTGCGCTTTCGTGTGGTGCCTGTTGATTAAATTGAAGGGCACTATACGGAATAGCCCCGTGAAACTTATTACGGTGAGGACTGTCAGAATGTTGCGGAGGACACTGCTTGTGTGCTCACGCATGGTCCTCTGCATGACAATACCCAGGAAAAACTCTCAACACTAATAAGAGTCATAATTTCAATCAATTATCTTGTTTTATGTTGTGGACACTGTCAGCTGTGCACGTAAGTAGGCGTGAGCCCATCCATCCCAGTCACCACCCATCATCGATCAACGCAGTCACCGCAGAGCACAAGCGGGAAAGCAAAGCCTAGAGCTACTATTAGACTTGGCTGTGCCCGTCCCACAGGGTTTGGAGCACTGGCTCGTCTTCTGAGCAAGGGCCCTCGGGCCTTCAACTCTTCCCATTTTGGAGGAAGGGCTCTGTCGAATTTGACCTTGATCCTGCCTTTCTGCAGCTCGAAGGCATTAATAGAGGCTGTGATGTCTGAGTCTCAAGGTTTGAGTGTTGTTTATTAGAGTGATGGAGGGACTGCAGAATTAACAAATAATGTGTTCATGAGACTGTCGCAGGGAATCTAACGTCCTTTTTATGCACCAGATATCCAGCTCCAGTAAGATAATCAAAGCTCAGAGCTTCTAGGGTTCCCTTCTTTAACTCCAGCATCACCATTCTTGGGTGTGGTGGCTTTGTCAACTTGGCTATGCCAAACTACACTTCCAAGAATTCCCTTTCCTCTGTGTGTCTGGCTAGGGCAGGTCACAGGGAGATGCGTGGGAGATCTGGAGGCAGAAAGGAAGGAGTGGCCATCTCGGAGCACAGACACTTGCTGATCAACTGACGCGGCAGCTGGCCTGCACCTGCCTCACCTTGTCCTGGATCCTCCTTCAGCTTCTCTGACTCCCGGACCAGGTGTGTGTTTAGTCCTGTAACCAGGGTCCTGGGGTTTTATGGGACATTCACACCACCAGTGCTCTGTGGCTCTGACTGAGCCCTGCCTGGTACCCTGGATCCACGTAACACAGGAGAAGGACTCTGCACAGAATAGCTGCAATGAGAGCCTCTTCTAAGTCCTCCTTGGGCAGCTTCATCCCCATGATGTTCTATTTCCATCAAACGTGTTGTTCCAATTGTGATATTTCATTTCTCCTGATGACCTTGCCTGCTGGTGAATAGATTTGCATGCATCTAATCACTCAGCAAATAGGTACTGAGCATCGAACATCTAATATGTCTCACTTATCAAATTCTGTGAATACAGAGATGAACGATGTGGGTATAAATAGTCTACATATAGTTTTTAATATGTGGTGAAGGGTAAAAAGAGATACAGGTTACATGATAGGGAATAGAACAGAATGACTGCCACTTCCAAGAAAAGACCCGAGACCAGGGAAATTTACGGGGAGATAAGCAATTCTGAGCTTTGAATGGCAAGTTTGTCAGACATTAATATTCTTTGAAATAACAGAAAAACCTAGCAGTGCAAGAAGACTGTGTTAAACGAGGTAAGGTGTATAGGCGTAGCTGTTGGGTCAAGGTGATAGAAGATGCTAATTCTCTTTTATACATGTAGATTATCAAATGCCAGCAGGATACTCAGATAAAGGTGTCCAGGAGAACACTGTTCACTGTGACCCAGGGTATTTGGAGGGAGTTCTGGGGTAGAAGTGCAGATTTGAAAGCTTATAACACAAAGGTGGGAGATTGAGTCTAGGCAAGGACCTTATTCTGAGGACAACTTGCCTCAATCTCTGTCTCTGCTCACTGCAGAAGGAACCAAACAGCAACAACAACAAGAAATGTGCAGCTTCTGCAAAGCTCAAAGAATCCATGGTCCTTCTATTCACACTGGGCTTCAACTCTCCAATTCTAGACTCCATTAGTTTTGTGTCTTGGTTCATGCTTCTCATCATATGCTTTCTGAACATTGCTCCCTAGATATGGATTGTCTGTGCATTTCATTTGGAGTTCATGTGGACTTACTCATAAGTGTTGTCCCTTAGACTCCAGGCTCTGTAC
This sequence comes from Cheirogaleus medius, assembly GCA_008086735.1. Classification (NCBI taxonomy): domain Eukaryota; kingdom Metazoa; phylum Chordata; class Mammalia; order Primates; family Cheirogaleidae; genus Cheirogaleus; species Cheirogaleus medius. Next base: position 1,338,516 of record VBSM01003211.1, read on the forward strand.
CTACAGTGAAGCTGCAGGACACACTCCTGGGATCTGGCCTTGGCAGCAATTCTGCTTTCTGCTTCCATCTTGAACCCATTTATGTGTCCAACTGATGCTACTCCACACTGATGCTACTCCTCTGCTGCCCTGAGTGCCATCGCCACCACCCTTGCCTCAGCCACCATCATATTTTGCTGGGACACTACTGTGGCCTACTCACTGTTGCCCCTGCTTCCAACCTTGGGCCCTATAATTCAGTCACTTCCTGCCCAGCAGCAAGAGCGATCTCATTAAAAAATAAATCTGATGATTTCCTTCCCCTGTTCATTTAGTGGCTTCCATTACACTTCATATAAATTCAATTATTTCTTGTGGCATGATATGGCTCCAGGTTCCTTCTAGAAAGCCACGGTGTGCCCCTGCTACCCTGGAGCAGCACAAGCTTTTCTTTAGAACGTGCTAATGTCATCCCCACCTCAGTTCATCCCATTCATTGATGGCTCTACATAAAATATCTTCTCTAGTTCTTTGAAAATCTTCTTTTCATTATTCTAATCTCAGCTTAAATATATTTTCCTTAGACAAATTGTTTTTTTTTTTTTAGCTACCCAATCCAAAGAAATCTGAGCTGCTATAACAAAATACCAGAGATTGAGTGGCTTCAACAACAGAAATCTATTTCTCGCAGTTCTGGAGGCTGGAAAGTCCAAGATAAAGATACTGGCATATTTGGTTCCTGATGAGGGTTCTCTTCCTGCCTTGCATGTGGCTGTCTTCCTGCTGTGTCCTCATACGGAGGAGAGAGAGCCAGCTCCAGTCCTCCTCTTCTCATAAGGACGCTAATCCCATTATGGAGGCCCCATTCTTATGACCTCATCTAAACCCCTAATTTCCTTCTCAAAGCCCAACTTCCAGATAACATCACATTAGAAGATACGGCTTTGACATAAGAATTTTGTGGGGGGACACATTCAATCTGTAACAGAATCCGAACACATTCACCCACTTACACACTCCCCACTACTGACTAACTATCACCAAACCTATCACAACTTGTGACTACCTTGTTCTTCCTGTGATTTCTTGATGATCTGTTGTGCTCCATACTCCACTATGAGTTCACGAAGACATATATTATGTTTTTTTCCTTTTGTATCTCCATTGCTTAGCTAAGTGCCTGGCTCAAAATTGCTGCTGTTGTGTCTGTTGCTGGGGGCTAGGAGTGAGGGGGGAGAGAGAGAGAGAGAGAGAGAGAATGTTTATAGGAAAGTAACCTTTCTCTACATCTGTGGAAGATGATTTGATTAGATAATTTCTGAGCACACAAATAGAGGCTGATGTCCTAGGGAATATGTTCTTACTATTTTCTTTTCTACTATTTTCATTTAGCTTTATTTCATATTCATTCCAAGTTGGACATAGTTCCAACATATATAT
>VBSM01003211.1:1339944-1363794 GCA_008086735.1 Cheirogaleus medius
TTTTTTTTTTTAAATCTGGAAAGCAACATAGTTGTTCTTTGTGTTGATTTATCATCCTCCTGATTTACTTGGTAATTGGGTCATTTACCAGTTTTTTTTTCTATTTTCCATTGTATTTCTATGAGTACCAAAAATTTTATTTATTTTTATTCAGAAGACTTTCTTTGGAATATAATCACAGAAGTGGAATTTCTGGGTGAAAACTGAACAATTTTAAAGGTTTATTGCATAGCAACATATTTTTCCTTAGAAAGATTGAACCAATTTGCTATGCCCAAAACAATGTGCATTGTTCATGTTTCTCCACAGTCTTGTCAACATTGACTTTAAACATTTTTTATCACTCATACCCTGTTTTTCTAATTTAGATATGTTGAGAGCACCCCTTGAAAATTGTACAAGAAGGAAACCCACAGTAGTCACTCTGTTCCAGAGACAGGCTCTTATTTCCACAATTCTAGAAATTTGATTTTGTCAGAGCCTGTATAAGTTGAAATGACTTAAGTCACAAGAAACAGATGACTCAATTCAAACCAGCTAAAACCATGGAGTGTATTTATGGAGTCAGGTAGCTGTGCTGTTCCTCAGCACCTGGCTCCATGTTTCTGCCATTCTCTCGGCGAGAGCAGGCATCTACGCATGGTTATGCATCTTAGCGAGACAACATTCAGTTTTTTATCACCAAGTGTGATGCTGGCTGTAGGTTTTTCATGGATGCCCTTTATCATGTTGAGGACATTCCCATCTATTCCTAGTTTGTTGAGAGATTTTTATCATAAATAGATGTCAGATTTTGGTCAAATGCCTTTTCTACATCTATTGATATGATCATTTTTGGTCCTTTATTTCATTAATGTGGTATATTTCTTTAACTGCTTTTTGGATGTGAAACTAACCTTGTATTTCTAGTATAAATCTCATTTGATTTGGTATGTCATTATTTTTATGTGTCACTGGTAATATGTTTGCTAATATGTAGTTGAGGATTTTTGCATCTATTTGTCATTTTCTTTTATTCTCATGTTTTTAGCTTTGGTAGCTGAGTAGTATTGGCCTGGCAGAATAAATGGGAAGTGTTCCTTGTGTCTTTATTTTCTGGAACAATTTGTGAAAAGTTTGTCTTATTCTTATAATATTTTATAGATTCCACAAGTGAAGTCATCTGGCCTGAACTTATTTTTGTGAGAATATTTTAAATTACTAATGTAATATATATACTTGTTCTATGCCTATTTAGATTTTCTATTTCTTCTTGAGTCATCTGTGATAATTTGTGTCTAAGAAGTTATATTTCAGCCAGGTTGTCTAATTTATTGATATATTTATTTATAGTATTTCCTTTAAAGACTTTTGATTTCTATAGAAGGTAGTGATGCTCACTCTTTCGGTTCTCCTGATTTTGTCTGATTTTGATAATTTGTGTTTTCTCTCTCTCTCTCTTTTTTTTGTGTGTTCTCTCTCTCTCTCTCTCTCTTTTTTTTTTTTTTTTTTTTTTTTTTTTGAGGCAGGGTCTTGCTTTGTTTCTTGGCTAGAGTGCAGTGGCATCATCATAGCTCACTGCAACCTCAAACTCCTGGGCTCAAGCGATCCTCCTGCCTCAGCCTTCAAAGTAGTTGGGACTATAAGTGCATGCCACTGTGCCTGGCTAATATTTTTCTTTTCCTTTTTCTATATTCCATTCCACTGATTTCCAGTATAATGTTTATTATTTCCTTCCTTCTGCTTGCTTTGTGTTTGCTTTTATCCTCTTTCTCTAGGTCAAAGTGTAGGTCAATGATTTGAGACCTTTCTTCTCTCAAATAGCCATTAAAGATTATCTGTATTCCACAAATTTTAATATGTGTTTTCATCATCATTCAATTAAAAATATTTTTTAATGTTCCTTTTTCGTTCGTTTTGTTTTTCTTGTTTTGTTTTGATCAGTGGATTATATAGAAATGTACTGTTTAAATTTTCTCTCATACTGGAATTTCCTATATTTTGAACATTGCCTTTTGATGAACAGAGTTTTTACAAATAATAATAAAGTCTAATTTGTCAATTTTTCATTTAGGGTTATTGCTTTCTTTAACCTCTCTAAGAATATTTCTAAATTATAATTATGTCCTTCTATGTTTTCCACTGAAATCTTTTTAATTTTAACTTTTATGTTTAGGCCTATGATCTAACTTAATTGCATGTATAGTGTGAAATAGAGGTTTAGACTTATTTATTTTTTCCTAAAGGGATATTTAGTTATTCAAGCACTATTTGTTGAAAAGAATTTCCTTTCCCACTGGATATTTCTGGGATCTTTGTTGAAAAGCAAGTGACTGTGGGTGTATTTCTGGATGCTCTAGTCTATTTCATTTATCTATTTCTCAGTTCTTCTGTCTGTACTACACTGTCATGAATATTTTAACTTAATGATACCCAACATTTGCATTCTTGACCTTTTGGACTGGATAATTCATTGTTCTTGGGACTGTCACTGTCCTGTGCTTTCTAGCATGTTTAACAGTATGTGTATTTTAAACTCTAAATGTTGATAGCACCTTCACCAAGTTGTGGCATTTCTTTCTTTTCTTTTTTTTAAATGAAAGTATATTTTTATTTTTATTTTTTTTATTTCATCATATAATGGGGGTACGAATATTGCTAGGGTTACATACATTGCCCCTACCACTCCTCCCTCCCCCACATGCCAGAGCTCCAAGCGAGTCCAATCCCCAGGTGGCACGCATTTCTTATAGCTTAGGTCCAGTGACAATGGATTTCTTACTCTCTTATCTAAGAATAAATTTATTTCACATTCACTCTTAAAGATATAGATTTCTGGATTATTTTTCTCTCAATTCTAAGATGTCTTTCCACTGTCTTCTAAACTCCATAGTTTCTGATAAGTATATAATGGTCCTTCAGATCAATATACCTCTTAATGCATTGCTTTATTCTGGTTGCCTTTTTTTCTTTTTCTTTATGGTTTCAGTATAACTGGTGTTCCAAGGAATATACATATTTGTGTGTGTATGTGTATGTTTTTTCATGTAGAATTACAATATTTTTATTATTTTCTTGAAATGATACAAAGTATATTTTCTAGCCACATATAATGAAATTAGAAATATAAAAGAAGGAAATCTGGGATATACTCAAATATATGGAATTCTTTTTAAATTTCAGAATATTATAGGGGTGTGTGTTGTGTTTTAAACCTACTTGCAGTTATATGAGCTTCTTAAATCTGTAAATTTATGATGTCATGTTTTGGTCAGCCCCAAAAGTAGAGTGGAGATTTTTCCCATTTGAAATAAAATTGCTGCAAATGTCAGGGATAATAATGCCATACACACATACAAAGGGAGTATGAAAATATTCATTACTCACATAATGAAAGTTTCTGGGGATAGTAGAGTAGGCTTCCCAAGTAGATCCAAAATGGTGTGAGAGCAGGGAAAGGGGGTTGACTTGGAGCTTTCATTGTGGTTAGGCATCAGGGCTGGGATGAGTGTTCCTGCATGCAAGCCAGGGCTGCATGGTTTGAACTTCCCGCTGGTGCAAAAGGAGGACACACTTGGGCTTTCTTATTTGCTTAGCTGGTGTGGGCATAAAGAGAAGTAAGCAGTGTGGGGCTTAAAAGCAGTCAGCACTGAAACATCAAAAATTGATTTAGACTCTTTATTACATGTCGCAAAAATTGGAAACATTGAGAAATTAAATCTTTAAATATTTTTTTCTACTCCAGTCTCTTTCTGCCTTTCTTTCTCTCTCCTTTAAATTGTTCCTGCCCACCTATAATTAATGGTTCCTATTGCTTTATCTTCAAGTTCACTAACTTTTCCCTTAGTCATCTCTATTCTGATGTTAAATTCATGTACAAACTCTTCCCTTCACTTCCCCAACTGGAAGAAGACACTCCCTGCCCTGCACTGTCTGGAATTGGGGGAGGTTGACACAGGAACTGGCTTGGCCACCAACACTGGTGTCTCATGGTCATGTGCACCCCAAGTCCACTGGCTCTGAGCCAGCGCAGCCACAGGAATTGCCCAGGGACTGAAGCCTTTGTGGCCTGACAGCCTCCGAATTTATTGCGAGCCTCAGGCCACTTTTGTCAGCCAGTGGTGGGGCTAGGGGAAACTCAGTTTCAGGATGCAGGATTCCTTCTGGCAGGGCAGGTCTAAATACTCCTTCTTTATAGTTTGAATTTTTCAGTTTTAGAATTTTCACATGAATCTTTTTGTAGTTTCTATTACTCTGATTAGATTTCCTAACTTTTAAATGATGTGATCATATTTCCTTTATTTATAAAATATAGTTATAACAGTTGATTTAGGACCTTCATTTACTAATTTCAACAACTGTATCGTGTTGGAATTGGTTTCAGTTGATTGTTTTTCTCTCGAGTCTAGGTTGCAATGTGTGGTGGTTCTATGTATGTCGCATTGTTTTTAATTGCATCCCGTGCAGTGTGAAGATGCTTATGTGCATACTCTGGCTTCTGTATACTCCTCTGAAGAGTGTTAACTTGGTTGGACTCAAGTTGATAGCTTTTTTTTTTTGGCAGTTGCAATATAAGTTCATATTTAAAAAATCTTTAACTATATGGCTTTAAATCTGCCCTATATGTGTGTGGTTGAGGGGTCAGCTAGAGATTTAGCCAGTGTTTAAACTGCTTCTTTCTAGCTTTTTCTTTGTAAAACTGCTCCCTTGTCTAGCTTTCTTTTGCAGTTTTCTCCAATCAGATTTTAGTAGCTGTGGGTATTTCAGACTGTGTCCTAGGCTTTCAGGTCATGTAAACTGTTTTTTTCCTGTTAGAATTTTAGCTACCCCACAAAACTTTGACCTTCTCTCCCATTGTATTGTTCCATTCTCCCAGGTTTTAAGTCCCCTCCAGATGTAGCATGCTTTTCTTCACTCTCCAGTGCTTTCATTTACTTCATTTATTTTTATATTTTTTGTTGGATATATGTTTTGCAAATATTTTCTTACACTCGAGTCTTATCTTTTCACTGTCTTAACTCTGTCTTATAGGTTAGTGCTTTTTGCAATCTCAAAAAAAAAAAATCATTGCTTACTCCAAGTCATGAAGATATTTATTTTTTCTAATTTATAATATTAATAACAGCTTCTTTTGAGGTTTAGTTGACATATGATAAACTACACCTATTTACAGTGCACAGTTTGATACATTTTGACATAGATATACACTTGTGAAACCATTACAACAATCAAGGTAACAAACATATTAATCTCTTTTAGAAGTTTCCTCATGCCCCTTGGGAATCCCTCCCTATTACTCCTCCTAGATCCACTCACAAACTTTTTGTCACCATTTATTTTTACCCCTGATCTGTTCCTGTCAATATTTTTAGCTTATTTATTTGCTATTTACTATATTTTATATAAATGTAATTATACAAAATGTGGGAATCTTTTGGAGGGAGCATCTGGCTCCTTTTACTCAGTATAATTATTTTGAAATCTACCCATGTTATTACTTGCTTCAATAATTAATGCCTTCTTATTGCCGAGTAGTATTCCATTGCATGGACATACAGAAATTGGTTTATCTGTTAATTGGTTAAAGACTTTTGGATTTTTTTTTTTTTGGCTATTACAAATAAAGCTTCTATAAATTTTTGAATAAAAATATGCTTTTATTTCTTTTGTGTAAATGCTTAGGATGAGGATTGCTGGGTCATGTGGTAGGTGCATATATAATTTTTTAAGAAACTGCCAAACTTTGCTTATTTTAGGCTTTGTTTCTTCTTCTTTTTGTAGTTTCCTAAAGTGAAAGTGGAGGTCATTGATTTGAGACTTTTCTTGTTTTTCTAATATAAATGTTCAGTGCCATAAATTTCCCACTAAGCACTGCTTTGGCAGTGTCTTACAACTTCTAATATTTTGTATTTTTGTTCCCATGAAGTTCAAAAAGGTTACTATCTTTCCTTTTGATTTACATTTTGACTCATTCACTATTTAGAAGTATATTACTTAATTTCCAAATATTTGGGAATTTTCCAAATAGGTTTTTGTTATTTTTTTCAAATTTAATTATATTTTGGTAAGAGAAGATACTTTGCATGGCTTGAATCATTTTAAATTTATTGATATCAACTTTATGACCCAGAATATGGTCTATCCTGGTAACTGTTCTGTGTGCATTTGAAACGAATATGTACTTTACTGTTATGAGATGGAGCATTATTAGTGTTATTTAGGTCAAATTTTGTTATGGTTGCTCAAGTCTTCTATATCCTTACAGAATTCCTGTCTAATTTTTCCATCAATTATCAAAAGGAAGACATTGAAGTATCTGACTATAGTTGTGGATTTGTCTATCTTTACAGTTAGATTAGTTTTTCCTTCATATATTTTAAAGCTTTTTTATTGGGCGCATAAACATTTAGAATTGTAATATTTTCTTAATGAATTGACTCCTTTATCATTATGATATAAACTTATTTATCCCAGTAACATTCTTTGCTTTGAAATCCACTTTATCTAATATTAATACAGCTATGCCAGCTGTCTTTTATTTAGTTTTAGCATTGTATATTTTTTCATCCCTTTACTTTTAACCTATTTGTATTATTATTTTTAAAGTAAGTTTTTTGTAGGTGGCATATATTTTGATCTTGCTGTTTCACTCTGTCTCACTTTGTGTTTGTGAGAGAGAGCAGTAGACTCTTTACATTGAACATGCTTATTGACATATTTCAGTTTAAATTTACCATCTTATTTGTGTCTGTTTGTTCCATCTGCTTTTTTTCTACTTTGTTTCTTCTTTCTGTTCCCTTTCCTGGAAAAATTGAATATTATTTACGATTCTCTTTATCTCCTTGTTGGCTTACCGGCTATAATTTTTGGTTTTGTTATTTTATTGGCTGCTCTAGAGTTTAGAGTATACATCTTTGCTTTATTGCTGTCTGCCTTTAAGTGGCTTGGCATTTCAAGACTGGTATGACAACCTAAAAACAGTACACTTCATCTTCCCACTCTCTGCTCTTTTCCTATTTTTGTCATTCACTTTACTCCTATATATATTATAAACTCTAATATTTGTTCAAATAATGAATTATCCTTTAAAAATATGTAAATAACAACAAAAAATTTCCTCTGTTTTAATCCACATAGAAGCTATTTCTGGTTTTATTTTGTACTTTATGTAAATCCTTATTTTCATCTGATATTATTTACCCTTTTTTTTGGCAGGACTTCCTTTAACATTGTTTGTATTAATAGGATAGGTCTGCTGGTGATTAATTTTTTCACGTGTATGTCTGAAGAAAGATTTTATTTTTCTTTTATTTTTGACAGATATTTTCAAAAGATGTAAGATTCTTGCTCAATAAATTTTTTTCTTTTAGTGTTTTAAAAATTTTTAAAGATGATGAAAAATCTGCTGTCATCTTTATTTTAGTAGTTCTGTCCTTAGCCTACTTCTCACCACCTTTTTTTTTCTGTCTTGTTTTATGATTTTTCTCTTTATCACTAGTTTTGAGGGGTGATATTTGTCATCTATCCATCTATCTCTGATAATCTTCCTGCCTTCAGTATCTATCACTTTGTCCCTAATCATTTTTACTTCTTTATATCCTTTTTCTATTCTTGGATATTTTCATATTTTTCTTCAATGTTCCCTTTATTATATAAAATTCATTCTCCTTTAGGCGTCATGTAATTTAGTCTCCAATGCTGAGATAACACCTCTTATTTCACTTTCTCTTCTGAATTCAATCAGCTCTTTATTCATACTTTGGTTTTTTTTGAAACATTTTAAATTATTTTATATTATTTTGTTTATAATTTTAAATTACTCCCTTCCATTGTATACTTCTTCACATAATTTTTAAAACTCTGAATTTACAACTAAATCAATTAACTTCTTTCTGATGTTACTTTGACTTTTTAATAGGCAGAAATATTAAGTCTCTCAATAGCTGGAACTTATTTGTATTTCTTTTAGTATAATTTGGGTATTTGGTTACTTACATCTACATAGCGTAAACATTTTGTCAAAATCACTTCAATATTCAATTAATCTAATAAAATATATCCAATGCTTATTCTTCTCCTGTTGCATATCTTCTGATGTGTTGTTTCTAAAATTATTTATAAAATTTTAAAATTATTTTAAAATAATTTCTAAAATTGCTTTTAAATTTTATTTCTAAATAAAGCATATATCTAGACTTTTTTAAAATTCTATATTGCTTAATTATATTAATTTTTATGTTTAAATTAAAATGTGGCTTAGCTTCTTTTTGACATTAAAGAAATTGCATGTTATAAAAATCCGGTAAAGAAAGGCATTTATTCTTAATATTTACAGTTTTGTTGTTTTACTGTTAATAAAAAATTTCTTGGTGCCTGTAGTGTACATTTTTCTTTTCTTTTCACTTTCTTTTGTAGTTTTCTTTTTCTTTTCTTTCATATTCATTTAATTTTACTTAAATTTTTTTAAACACCTGTAAATGAACAAAAATATTAAATATTTTTACTAATTGTCATAGAGAGAACTAAGGAGATAAAAAATTAATCCTTTTCCTTCTGATCTTATTTAGGTGAAAACATAATGATATAGGCTAGAGAATTTTTCAGAGCAAAAAATTATTTATTTTTTATTATAGCTTATATTTAAACAAAGTTTACATGGAAATAGACTAGTTATTAGAAATTACAGTAATCATATAATAAATTTTACTTGTTTTTATTATTTGGATTCTTTTTTCTCTTACATTGAACTGCTTTCATATACATGAAGACTATATTGGTAAGTCATTATAGTGTTTTTATATGTTTTAATATTAGCATTTTATGGTGTCTTTCATGGTTTGAAGATCAACATTTTTATTTTTCATTTTCAAAAATATATTGTGGGATTAGGACAGAGCAGGGTGGCCAAATATTTAATAGAAACCTCTGGCAATTGTCCCTCTTCATGAACACCAAATTCAACAACTATCCAAGCAAGTAAGCACCTTCAGAAGAACCAAAAGTGACCACAGTACCTGGTTTTAACATTAAGGAAAGAGACACTGATGAGGGCAGAAAAGAATTTTGCACTGCCTCTGGTCCCTATGCCTCATCCCTGGGCAGTGTGATTGGAGGGAGACTCTGTGTACTCAGGAAGGGAGAGTAAAGTGATTGTAAGACTTTGCCTTGGAACTCAGGACTGCCCTGTCACGGGGAAACAGAACAAGGAGAGTACTGCCAGCTCCCACAGAAGGAGCATTTAGATCTGCCCTGCCAGAGGGAAATCTTCCATCCTGAAACTGAGTTTCAGCTAGCCCCATCACCTGTTGTCAAAAAGTGGCCCAGGGCTTGGAATAAATTCATAAGGAAGTCAGGCCACAAAAGCTGTAGTCCTTGGGCAATTCCTGTGACTGTGCTGGCTCAGAGCCAGTGGACCCTCTGAGACACCAGCATTGGTGGCCAAGCAGGTTCCTATGTCAACTTCCCCCAACTCCAGGCGGAGCAGTGCAGGAAGTGTCTTCTTCCAGTTGGGGAAAGGAAACAGAAGAGTTCAGAGGGCTCTATTTTGCAACTTAGATACCAACTCAGCCTCAGTAAAATAAAGTATGAAGCAGATTCCTGAAGCTCCAGATTCTAGGACATAGTTCGTAGATGGCATTTCTGGATCCACCTTGAGCCAGAAGGAAATATGATGCCCTGAAGGGAAGGACCCAATCTTGACAAAATTCACCACCTGCTGACTAAATAGCCCCTGGGCTTTAAATAAACATCAGAGGCAGCCAGGCAGCAGTCACCATCGCCTTTGGGTGAGACTGGGCTGGCTTAAAGTGTGACCAGGCACATAGTCCTAGCTGCAGTGGCCAGGAGGGAGTGCTTATGTTACTCCCCCCCCTCAACTCCAGCAGCCCAGCACAGAGAGTGAGGGAAAAGAGTGAGACACTTTGCCTGATAATTCAGGGAATTCTCCCATATCTTACCCAACTCTGCCAAGGTTGTACCACCAGGTATCTATATACGTCACAGTATTATTGTGCCTGGGGCAACCCCAGTGCTGATATGGCTACAATGACCAAAGACTTAGATCACACCACTCAATTCCCTTTGGTATCTGGGAAGTTTTCTCAAGAAGGATGGGTTCAAACAAGCCCAGACTGTGAACATTAGAATAAATACCTAATTCTTCAATGCACAGACATCCGTGAACATCCACAAGCATCAAGAACATCCAGGAAAACATGATCTCACCAAATGAGATACCAGTGACTAATCTTGGACTGATAGAGATATGTGACCTTTCAGACAAAGAATTCAAAGTAGCTGTCCTAAAGAAGGTCAATGAACTTCAAGACAGCACAGAAGGAATTCAGAAGCCTATCAGAGAAATTTAACAGAAAGATTGGAATAATAGTAAAAAAATCAACAGAATATCTGGAGCTGAAAAATTGAACTGATAAACTAAGAAACACATCAGAATCTCTCAACAGCAGAATTGATCAAACAGAGGAAAAAAGTAGTGAATTTGAAGATAGAATATTCAAAAACACAGAGTCAAAAGAGAAAAAAGAAAAAAGAATAAAAAAGAATGAAGCATGCCTACAAGATTCAGATAATAGACTCAAAAGGGCAAATCTAAGAGTTATTGGCCTTCAAGAGGAGGTAGAGATAGATATTGGAGCAGAAAATTTATTAAAAAAAATAACAAATAACTTGCCAGACCTAGAGAAAGATATCAATATTCAGGAAACAAGAAAGTCATAGAACAACAGAGAGATTTAACTAAACAAGACTACCTCAAGGAATTTAATAATCAAGCTCCCAAAGGTCATGAATAAAGAAAATCTAGTAGGAGAAACAAGAAACAAGAAAAAAATAACATATAAAAGAGCTCCAATATGTCTGGCAGAAGACTTCCTAGTGGAAAACTTATAGGCCAGGAGAGAGAGAGACATGACATATTCAAAGTGCTAAAGGAGAAAACATTGACCCTAGTATATTATATCTTGCAAAATCATGAAGGAGAAATAAAAATTTTCCCAGATAAACAAAAGCTGAGAGATTTCATCAACACCAGGTATGTCCTACAAGAAATCTTAAAAAGAGTTCTTTAAAATGAAAGAAAAGGACATTAATGAGCAATAAGAAATCATCTCAAGGTGTAAAACTCACTGGTAACAGTAAGTACACAAATACAGAATACTCTATTGTTATAATTATGGTATATAAACCACTTATATCTTAAGTAGTAAAGCTAAAAGAAAAACCTGGCAAAAATAACTATAACAACTTTTTGAGATATAGTATAAAAAGATATAGATGGAAAAAACAAAAAGTTAAAAAGTGGGATGGGAATGGAGTTAAAGTGTACAATTTCTTTTAGATTTCTCCTTGCTTTTTTATTTGTTTGTAAGCAGAGTTATCACATGTTTAAAATAATTGCTTATAAAATGTTTTTCATAAGCCTTGGGGGAACCTCAAATCAAATATCTATAGCAGATAAACAAAAAATAAAAAGAAAAAAATTAAAACACAATATGAGAGAAAATCACTTTTAGCAAAGAAAGATAGGAAGGAATGAAGAAAGAGAGGACCAGAAAAGAACCAGAAATCAAACAATAACATGGCAGCAATTAGTCCTTACCTGTTAATAGTAACATTGAATATAAATGGACTAAACTCTCCAATCAAAAGACATAGAGTGGCTGAATGGATAAAAAAGAAGACCCAAATATATGTTGTCTACAAGAGACACACTTCACCTATAAAGGCACTCATTGACTAAAAATAAAGAGATGGAAATAGATATTCCATGCAAATGGAAACCAAAAATGAGCAGGAGCATTTTTACTTCTATCAGATAAAATAGATTTCAAGGCAAAAACTATATAAAGAGACAAAGAAGGCCATTATTTAATGGTAAAGGGGTGAATTCAGCAAGAGGATATAATAATTCTACACATATATGGACCTAACACTGGAGCACCCAGATAAATAAAGCAAATATTATCAGAGCTAAAGAGAAAGATAGATCCCTATGATAATTGTTGGAGACTTCAACACTTCACTTTCAGCATTGGCCAGATAATCCAGACAGAAAATCAACAAAGAAACATTGGATTAATTTGCACTATAGACCAAACAGACTTAATAGATATTTATAGAAGGTTTCATCCAACAACTGCAGAATGCGTATTCTTCTACTTAGCTCATGGATAGACCATATGGTAGGCCACAAAACAAGTCTTAAAAAATTCAAAAAAATTTAAATCTTATCAAGTATTTCTTTTGACCACAATGGAATAAAACTAGAAATCAATAACAAGAGGAACATTAGAAACTATACAAACACATAGAAATTTTAAAATATGCTTCTGAATGACCAGTGGGATAAAAACCATGATCGTTTTAATTGGTGCTGAAAAAGTGTTCAATAAAATTCAACATTCCTTCATGATAAAAACGCTCAAAAAACTGGGTATAGAAGGAACTTACTTAAACATGATAAAAGCTGTATCACAGCTAGTATCATACTGAATGGGGAGTAACTGAAAGCTTTTCTTCTAAGATCTGGAACAGAATAAGCATGCCCACTTTCACTGCTGTTATTAAATATAGTACTGGAAGTTCTAGTTAGAGCAGTCATACAAGAGAAAGAAAGAGAGGGCATCCAAATTGGAAAGGAAGAAGTCAAATTATCCTTGTTGGCAGACAATATGATCTTATATCTAGAGAATCCTAAGAACTACACACATGCACACACACACACACACACACACACTATTAGGACTGATAAAAAATTTCAGTAAAGTTACAGGATAAAAAATCAACATGCAAAAATCAGTAGCATTTCTATATGCCAACAGTAAACAATCTGAAAATGAAATCCAGAAAGTAATCCCATTAACAATAGCTACAGATAAAATAAAATACCTAGGAATAAACTTAATCATAGAAATGAAAGATCTCTATAATGAAAACTATAAAACATTGATGAAAGAAATTGAAGAGAACGCACAAAAAAATAGAAAGATATATCATGCTTATGGATTAGAAGAATCAATATTGTTAAAATGTGTCCATACTACCCAAATCCACCTACAGATTCAATGCAATCCCTATCAAAATACCAATGGTACATTTCACAGAAATAGAAAAAATAATCCTAAACTTTATATGGAATCACAAAAGATCCAGAGTAGCCAAAGCCATCCTTAGCAAAAAGAACAAAACTGTAGTAATCACATTTCCTTACTTCAAATTATACTACACAGCTGTGATAACCAAAACAGCATCATAATGCCATAAAAAGAGACATATAGATCAATGGAAAAGAATAGTGAACTCAGAAATAAATACACACATCTATAGTGAACTTATCTTTGACAAAGTTGCCAAGTCCTACAGTGGTGAAAGTGGTGAAAGTCTCTTGGGTAAATGGTGCCAGGAAAACTGGATATCCATAGCAGAAGAATGAAACTAGACCCTTAACTCTAACAATATATCAAATCAAATCAAAATGGATTAAATATGTAAATCTAAGACCTGAAACTATGACTACTAAAAGAAAACACTGGGGAAACAGTTCAGGATATTGGTCTGGGCAAGAACTTCTTGAGTAATACCACTAAAGCACAGGCAACCAAAGCAAAATTAAACAAATGAGATCATATCAAGGTAAAAACTTCTGCAGAGCAAAAGGAACAATAAAAAAAGAGAAAGGACAACTCATAGAGTGGGAGAAAATGTTTGCAAACTACTTATCTGGTAAGGGACTAATAACTAGAATATATAAGGGGATCCAACAACTCAATAGGAAAAAAATCAAACAATCCAATTAAAAAATGAGCAAAGGATCTGAATAGACATTTCTGAAAAGAAAAGATACAAATGGCCAACAGGTATATGAAAAGATGCTCAACATCAATAGCCATCAGAGAAACGCAAATCAAAAGAACAACGAGATATCATCTCACCCCAGTTAAGATGGCTTTTATCAAAAAGACAAGCAATAATGAATGCTGGCAAGGACGTGGAGAAAAATAAACCCTTGTACACTGTTGGCAGGAATGCAAATCAGTGCAACCACTATGGAGAACAGTATGGTGCTGCCTCAAAAAACTAAAAATAGAACTACCATATGACCCAGAAATCCCATGGCAAGGTATATATATCCAAAAGAAGGGAATTTGGTATATCAAAAAGATATCTGCATTCCCATGTTTATGGCAGCACTATTAACAACATCCAAGATTTGGAATCAACCTAAATGTCCATCAATGGATGAATGGTTAAAGAAAATGTCGTACACATACACAATGGAATATTATATAGCCATAAAAGTAATGAAATCCTGCCATTAGCAACAACATGAATGGAACTGGAGAACATTATGTTAAATGAAACAAGCCAAGCACAGAAATACAAATCTTGCATGTTCTCACTCATATATGGGAACTAAATATTAAAAACAATCTATCTCACAGAGACAGAGAATAGAATGATGGTTACCAGGGAAGGGTAGCAGAAAAGGGAAATACAGTGGAAATGATTAATGGGGAAAAATATAGGTAGTTAGAATGAACAATATTTGATAGCACAACAAAGTGACCATAATCAACAATAAGGTAGGGTATACTTTAAAAGAACTAAAATAATGGAATTAGAATGTTCCTGACACAAAGAAATGATAAATCCCTGAGGTGATGGATATCCCAAATACCCTGATTTGATTAATTCACATTGTATGTCTGTATCAAAACATCGTTTTGGAGTTTCATCTTTCTTTAAAAAAAAAGCTTTATTTTTGTATAACTCAATAAATGTGTCCATTTTAATTATACAATTTGATAAGTTTTCATAAATGCAAACAGGTATTTACCAGTCACCACAGTCAATATTAAACATTTCCATTATTTCCCAGGTTTTACTCATGTTTCTTTGCAATCAATATCTTCTCCTCATTTCAGACCTAGTTAACCCTGATCTGCTTTCTGTCACCATAGTTTTGACTTTTCTGGAATTTAATATAAATGGAATCATACAGAATGCAATATTTTGCATCTGATTTCTTCAATTTATTTATTTCTTTTTCTTTTAAATTGACAGATAGCATGGTATGTTTTTATGGTGTCCAATGCTTTGATATTTACTCATGTGGTTCATGCATTATTAGTCCTTTCCTTTTTGTTGTGTGTATATGCCACAAGTGATTTACTCATCCACATTCTGAGTGGAAATTTGAATTATTTCCAGGTTTGTGTTACTTTTGAAAAAGCTTCTATAAACTTTTGCAAGCAAGCTTTTGTGCAGATATAAGTTTTCATTTTCTTTGGGCCTATACTTCGGAGTAGGATTTCAGGGTCTAGTATTGCAAGTGCATACTCAACTTTATAAGAAACTATCAAATTGCATTCCCATTAACAACATCTGGGAGTGCCAGTTACTCCATATCATTGCCAATATGTGGTTTTGTGAGTCTTTTTGATTTTAGCCTTCTTAGTGACTGTGTAGTAGCAGTTTCTCATTGTGGCCATAATTTTCATTTTCCCAATGTTGAATGATGATGTTAATCTTCTCTCTTGTTTATTTGCTATTTATATATTTTTATTGTTCAAATTTCCACTTACATTTTTGCCTGTTTTTTAGTTGCTTTAAAATTTTTTTCTTTCATTTTTTTCTTTATTGATACATGATATTTTATATATTTATAGGATACATGCCATATTTTGTTGCATGAATAGAATGTGTAATGATCAGGTCAGGGTATTCGAGTTATCTATCATCTTGAGTATTTATCATTTCTATGTGTTGGGAAAAGTTAAAATCCTCTCTTCTAGCAACTTTGAAGTATACAATACATGTTTTTATCTATAATGATTCTATCTGTTGTTGAAAAATAGAGCTTTTACCTTTAATCTAAGTGTGTATTTGTATCCGTTAACCTATCTCTCTTCATACCCCCTCCTGCCTACCCACCTCTTCTCAGCTTCCGGTATCTATCAATTCTACTCTCTACTGATTTAGCTCCTCCATAGGAGTGAGAACGTGCAATATTTGTCTTTTTATGCCTGGTTTATTCCATTTAGCATAATGACCTCCAATTCCATTTGTGTTGCTGCAAATGACAGGACTTTATTTTTTATGGCCAAATAGTATTCTATTGTGTATATATACCACGTGGTTGCTTTTTTAATACTAGTTTTTATTTAGATTTAAATGTTTTTTTTATATTCTGGTTAAAGATATTCGTGTAACTCATGTTTACTCCTAATCTGTGGCTTATCTTTTTATTTTCTGACTAGTAGTGACTTAAAAGGCAAAACAAAAACAAAAACAAAACCAAAACAAAACAAAAACAAACCCAGGTCACAAAAGTGTCTCTTATATTTTTTGTAAAAGGTTTATAGTCTTAGGTTTTACATTTAGATTTTAGTAACCTAGATTAGGCAAAGATTTTTTAGATAAGGTACAAAAACATAAACAACAAAAAGGATACATTAGACTTCCTTAGTGAGATGTAAGGTAGGAGACAGTGAAAAATTTCTTTAAAGTATTGAAAGAAACAAAATAAAACAAAACTATCAATCTAGAATTCTATGCCCAATAAGAAATTTGCAATAATGAAGGTAAAAAAAAAATTTCGGGCCTATAGAAGCTGAAAGAATTTATCACCAGCAGACCTGCACTCCAGGAAATGTTGAACTCCTTATGACAGAAGAAAGAATATATGACATAGAAATTGGTCCTGCATAAAATAATGGAAACCACTGGAAATGGTTAAATATGTGGGTAAATATAAAATATTTTTTCTTATTTTATATTATAAGAAAATTAATTATTTAAAGGAAAAATGTATTATATGGTTTATAACTTGTGTAGAAGTACCAGAAAGGCCAATAGAGGGGAAGCGGAAGGACATTGTTGTATGGCTCTTTGCTGTATTACTCGAAGCAAGACTGTGCAAAGTTAATGATGCATACTGTAAACCCAAAGTGACTATTAAAACCACAAAATAAGTCAGTATACCTAATAAACCAATTAAAGAAATGAAATAAAATCATAAAATCTATTTGTCACTTGGAATTGGAATTTTATGTGTTTAGAAATTTTTCTAAATATAGAGTTTCAATGAGTGCAGAACCAATTTGTTAAAATATCAAAATGAAATTATCTTTTCAGTGTGTAAGAACTGCTGATTGACTTCAGGAATCATGGAAATATACAAGTTTAATTTCTGCAAATACCACTGCATAATGGGGATGAAAAATGATATTATGATTAATTACACACAGCATATGATGACATTCTTCATTTGGATTTGTGAGCCACATATTTTATATACTACAGACATTATACCAAAAATCAAAATAAATTGAACTTAGCACTAGATTTTTGAATCTCTACATCACCAAGAATTAAACAGATATTATTTAAAAATAATGATGCATATTCAAACACATTGTTATCAAAATTTTATTATTAATAGTAATATTTACATTTGAAAAGTTTTGATGTATGCTTAATATGTAAAATAAATTTTAAAATATAAACGTTTGTTATTTCCTCTTCATGTCATTGTTTTTACTTTGTATATTTATATGATCTATAATGTACATAATGTAATATCTCTTTGTATACTTTTACAACTACAATTTATTCTGTTATTTATTATAAAAATTATGTTTTACATATTAATATATGACCATATATAATATAAAATACATGTAAAATGTGTAATATACATATACTTTATACTATTTACATTTCACTAAATATAGGAATTTATATTATATAGCAGTAGTTATTTAGAGAGTAAAACAAATAAACATAGTGAGATTTTAATGAATAGCAGGCTCAGTTTTAAAAAGTCCATCCCTTCTGTTCAGAGAAGCAATATAACTAGATGTTCAAGCATGAACATTCAGAAAGAGACTTGCACAAATTCAGTTCCAGTTTTAGCACTTTCTAGCAATGATACCTTAGGAAAATTAAAGCCTTTTAGCCTTAATTTCCCTTTTATAAAAGGGAGCATCATCCATAACCTACCTCAATGAGTTGTTGAAAGGATTAAATTAATATACGAAAAATATTTAGAATAATGTATGAGACACATTAGTGCTTATGACTATCACTAACATTACCACTACCCATAATGATTGCTAACATTTATTAGCATTTAGTAATTGCCAGGCACTATTTTAAAGGACTCTACATATATTAACTCACTTAATCCTTATAAAATACCCAAGATGCGTATGCATGAGATATTATTCCCACTTTGGAGATAAGCAAACTGGCACTCAGGGAATTAAATTTTATTATTGTAGTATGCTTGTGTTAAAGCTGCTTTCTATTTAAAAGGCAAGTCATTTTGGTCGTGATACATAAACAGAGTGATAGGTTTGGGTGAGATAAGTTTGAGAAAATAGTTCTGTATTGTCGTAAATTAGTCTGTTATGATATTTTTTTGCCCCTTCATCATATCTGAGAGTCAAAGTCACATTTGCTTCATAATATGAAGTGACAAAATTAGTACTAATATTTTAAATTTACTTTGAAATGGTTTGTGTAGTATAGATATCATTTGGTCTTTGATATTAAAAAAATCCAGAATATATTAGGGCCAGTGGAGTGTGTGTGTATGTGTGTGTGTGGGTGGGTGTGCGTATTTATTAATATTAACACAAACTAATCTTCACACACTCTGACCCACATTTCATTGGTTTCACATGATGATGGAAAAAGTATAACCACTCTGTGTATCTAAGCACTGTATAGGGAAGATTTTTAAGGCACCTTTGGGCATGCTGTGTGACTGATTATTTTGATTTCTATGAGGTCTTAATAACTAGTGCTTCTCTAGTCAATGATTTATTAAAAGTATAGATCCACTGGATCAATGTCTATAATCATTATTTTTAGAAATGAAGTAGCAGAAACCTCATGTTATCTCTTCAGTGAGCATTTATTGAGCATCTACTTTTGTGCCTGCCACTGCCATAAATATTGGGTAGCTAGTAATGTGAGGAATCAAACTTCTTATCTAAAGCAATTCGCAATGAGTGAGACAGCACAATGGCAATACACAATTGCTGGTGCTACAATATCTGGTGTATGGGAATACAGTTATGGATTCCAGGAGGTCTCCATAAAGGGCATGATATCTCAGCTGCATCCTTAAGATGAGAGTTGGAGTTTTTTTGTTTGTTTGTTTTCAGATGAACTAGGCATTCAAAATAGTAGGTGTTAAAACACATTGAGTTGTGAAGGAGCAGAGCATGCATAGGAAATAGTAAATTCAGAGTGATTAGAGGTGAAGATGGATAGGCAACTTACAGTTTCTTCATGAAGGGTTTAGCTTTTATCCTGTAGAAAACAGGAAACCAATTAAGAAAATTTCCATAATCAGATGTGTTCTTTGGGTCAATAACATGGTATGTTGGAGCCTACTCTGTGTTAGGCACCATGTAAGACACTGGAGGCTCAGTGGTGAAGAACCTGGAAATGCTTCCTGACCTGGGCATGCTCACAGGGACTAAGGACTTAGCAAGGTGCTGGTGTCCTGTGTCCTGGCAGTAGATGTTGAGGACTGCTGAGTTGTTTTGGAGACAGACTCAATAGTATTCAGCAGACAATTAAAAGGCTGTAGATAAAGAAAAGGGAGGAATGGAAGATTTCTGGTTTGGAGGTGAAACATGAATAGCTGGTGACATTGAGACCTACAAGAAGAGAATTTGAGGTAGAGAGGAGAATGCTGCCCAGGTGAGCTTTTGAAATGAGTGCGATAACTCTTTACTTTGGCTGAACACACAGTAGAGCCAGTTAAAACAATACCTCTCATCACTAAGGTGTCAATTCAAGATGTCACATCCTCAAAGAGGGTTTCTCTAACCACCTTAGCTGTGAGAATTGCTCTCTGTAGTCACTTTCTGTTGAACTAAGTACTAGTACTTAAACCTTAGAACTAAGTACTTAGTTCCCATTATCCTGACTTAATTTTTAATGCTTTTTGCTACCTGGACATATTTTATCTATCTATTCATTCACTTTCTGTTTTCTACAACTAGAATGCAAGCTGCATAAGGGCAGACAAATGGTCTGTTCTGTCTCTGTTCACCACTTTATCCCAGGAATGGAAGTATAATAGACTCTCAAAACATTTTTGTTCAGTGTTGAATTGATGGACATAGGAGAGGGCTCAGGTTAACTTGGAGGTCATTGATGTTTAAGCACAGGTGACTGTGAGTGTGGGTGAGTGTGAAGTGAGTCTCTTTGGAATACATTTTCAGTCTTTCTGGTATCTTTCACTACCCCCTCTTCCTCTCCAAATGGAAACTTGATGTTATAGAGAAAGGAGCATCCAAGGTGTCATGGAGCTGGGATGCAGGAACCTTGGTGCCAAATGTGCAGGTCTGTGTTGCTCCTGATTCTCTTGCTCTGTCTGCGTATCTGCCCTCTCCATCTTTCCAGGACACACTGTAAAAAGCATGACCTCTGACAGGTTGGCATTCAATAGCTATATACATCAGAAAGAGGACAGTCCTACTTACTACCAGTTCCAAAATCCCTTTGATTGGCCCAGCTTAGATCTGGGCCCTTGACCTGAGCCGCTGTGATCAGTGTAGAAAGCACCATGGGTAGAGTGACTGTGCATCTCGGTCTGCCTCAGACAGTCCTGTTCATTGCTGTCATCCAAACTTAATCATTGATAGCACCTTCTCTCACTCTCAAAGTGCCTTGGTTTACATAATAAATTAAATGGTTCCTCCATATGAACAAAATGGCTTCCCCTGTGGTCACCATGTGGTTGGCAATCAGCTCCTAGAAATATGCTTGGGATGAACAGAATTAGAAGCTGGCAGTAAACATAAGATGAGCAAGAGGTGGGAGAAGCCTTCAGGAAGGACAATTGCCGCATCATCGCTCTGTCCAGGCCATCCCCAGTGCGCAGGCAGACAGCAAAGCTCTGGCATGCTTCACGATTCACCGTAGGTGTGTTGGTCTCCTCTCGTGAAACCACAGGGAGGGGTTGGATCAATGACAAATTACAGAATGAATATCCAGCTGAGGTCTGCTGCTGCTCAATGTCTCCTCTACTTTAAGAATTTCCCTTCCCTTGGGCAGCTTTGTGCTTGGATCTTTCATGAGTGAAGTGCCTGGTCAGTATTTTCCCAACAAGCTTCTTCTCAAGACACAGGATGATCCTAAGATTCTTGGGGAAAAACTGAGAATTAAATTTAAGGCATCATCTAAGTCATCTCTTACTCTTTCATCTAATCCTTTACTCCAAATGTGAGGACCTGAAGGTAACACAGAATTCTAAGTGAATTCTCAAATTTTCCCCAGAAGTGACAAAAAGACAGAAAGTGAACATGGCCATCACCCAACTCTGGGGGAGAGAAGCAGGAATCCTGAGATATTTGCAGCTATCCCGGTTCATTGCTTTGTTTTCTTAAATGTTACTCAACCCTCATTTTTCATTTTATATTCCTGATTTTTTATCTCCCTCATCTCATTCTCTTTGTCCTTTTTTTCTGTCTGCCTCTTTGTTGTCACACCTTTATTCCCCCTCTCCGTATTCCTTTAATACTTCTCTTCTTCTCTCCTCATTCTCTCTTGTCCTTTATCCTTGATGGGTAGACACTGTCTAAGTGTTAGGCAGACTTGTCCCGAGACATAACTGATACTTGTCAGGGAGCACTTTTCTGGCTCGGAGGCTGCTCTGCTTCAATACTTAGGGCCAGGGCCTCAACCCTGGTATAAGTTAAGTAGGATGGTGGCCTGCAAAGGAGCATTATCCCCCTAAGTTACTTTAGAAAGAATTCTTATGAATTGTGCAATACTAGAGCCTTTCTACGCAGCTGTGCTTGAAGGTCCAGAACTGACTGCCAGTGTGTCTTTGGGGCATGCATTCTCTGCTGCCTGTTCCTTTCCAGAGAGCCTGCTCCCCGAGTTGGATACAGGCTTGACTTCTTGATATTTCTTTGTATGATTTTCCCACTGCCCAGATGAATATAGACTTGTACATGGCCAAAGCAATGCTGAAGCTGCCACCTCATAATTTCAGCAAAGTACAAAGAAGCAAGCAGAGAAGGGAGCACAGAAATCCATAAACATCTGTGGGAATCAGCAAAGAAGTTCATTTGGAAAATGAAAAAGAAACTGTAAAGAGATGTTTATGTTATCCTGAGGAGAAAAGGCTATATTCACAGACTTTATGATTAAATTTTAAAGATAATTCATAATATATTTCTCTCTGGTGTTGCAGTAAAATTCTATATTCAAGACTTTGGATATATGCCTTGCGTTTTAGCTGCTGGCCATGGTAAGTGCCATATTGCAGGTCTTTATTTATTCATTTATTCGTTGATTCGATAAATATGTCTTGAGCAAGTGTAATGTGTTAGCCACCTAACATACATGGGCCATACGGAGGTGACAAAGACAGGCAGGTTCCTGCCTGCAAAGAGCTTATATTCTATTGATTGTAGATACAAAGAATTGAATCAAGGAGTGATTTATGATTACTGAGCTATTGAAACAGAAAAGAGGCTACTCTTATGACTGAAGTAAGATGAACAGGGTCTGAATGGTATAGCGTGAAGCTGGAGGAATAGACAGAGACCAGGGACAAGATGAGGAGTATGGATTTTATTCTAAGGGAAAATCATGCTTGACAATCATGGCTCCCTCTTCAAGACCAGAGCTGATGACCAGAAATTCCACATGCCTGTCTAGACTCCAGCACTCTTTGCTCCACCCTCCCAGTGATTCTCGCCCAAAATTCTACCTGTGGGAATCACGAATGCCACTTTTAACATAATGTAACTCAAAAACCACAGAATTAGGGAAACCTTTCAGCAGGATTAATTTCAATTTTCCCTCAATCCCTGCCTAGCTGTCACAAATCTCAGCTTCTCTCTTGAATATCTGCTTGCTGGGGTTGGACCTGATTTCCTGTGAGAAGGGCTCCTTCTCTGCCGCTGTGAACATGGGCAAAAATCCATCTATGTATCTGTCAGGCTCTTCCATCTAGTGCTTGGGTCACAAAACGTGAATTAAAATATAAGCCATTTTCATATTGTCCTTTACTAATTTTATAAACAGTTGGGGGATGTGCATGTCAAGCATTTTGCTCAGGGTCTTCTCCCAAGCATGAAACTTCTGCAATTCTTCAAACTGCTGGGGATTAGCAACAATAAAACAACAGGAAAAAGTAGGTGAGCACTTATTTCATACTTCTTATACCCAGATTGACCCCTTGGCCAAACTCTGAATGTTGTTTAAAATTAAATAACATTTTATAATTAAAGTTTAAACTTGGTTGCAATCTCCCTTTGGTCAGCATCTAGTTTAGCACAACTTGTTTTTTTTTTTGTTTGTTTTTTTTGTTTTGTTTTTTTATCTCTCCTGTGTAGTTTCGTATAGAATTTTAATTTTTTTAATTAAAGGAAACTTACAGAATTTCAATCTTGTGTATCCAATTTTTATGTATATACAGAACCTTTGGATAGAAATCTTTGCATTTTTAAGAGCTCTACTTTGAGAAACTCCTGAATGGATTAGCACTTTCCAGTAAGATCAAGAGTTGTAGATAGGAACAAATTGCAACTGAACTCATTCTTTCTTGTGGTTGGGTTACCAGGAGCAAGCCATGCATTGTTCCTATTGTTCTGTGGATCTTTGCTGGAATGTTTACATTCACTGAATTCTGAAGGCAAGCACCCAAGTTCAGTGATATTCTTTTCTAAAAAGAAAAGTATGTTTCTAAGAATTTGTCCATTTCCTCCATGTTTTATGGTTTTTGGGCATATAGATTTTTAAAGCATTCAAATATAATGTTTTGTATTTCCTTGATGTCTGTAGTGACCTCTGCTTTCTCATTTCTAATTGAGT
>VBSM01003211.1:1363894-1383305 GCA_008086735.1 Cheirogaleus medius
ATAACTTGTGTCCTCATTATCATTTAGTTCAAAGAATCTTTTGATTTCCACCTGTATCTCCTCTTTGACCTAATAGTCTTTCAGCAATAGATTGTTTAATTTTCATGATTTTGTGAAGTGGTGAGTGTTTTTGTTGGAATTTTATACCGCTGTGGTCTGAGGAGATGCATGGTATAATTTCTACTTTTTTAAATTTGTAGAGATCTGATTTGTGACCTAGTATATGATCAATTTTAGAGAGCTCAACTCCATGAGCTGATGAGAAGAATGTATATTCAGCTTTATTTGGGTGGAATGTTCTTCATGAAACCATAAGAATTCTGGAAGAAAATGTCGGGAAAACTCTTATAGACATTGGCTGAGGCAAAGAAGTTATGAAGACCACCAAGCAATCATAGCAGCCAAAAATAAATAAAGTACCTGATAAATTAAAAGGCTTCTGCACAGCCAAGGAAACTATCATTAGAGTGAATAGACAACCTACAGAATGGATGAAAATATTTGCATGCTACACATATGATAAAGGGCCGATAACAAGAATCTATATAGAACTTAAGAAAATCAACACGAAAAAATCAAACAATCTTATCAATTAATGGGCAAAAGACATGAACAGAAACTTTTCAAAAGAAAACAGAATTATGACCAGCAAACATACTAAACATTTCTAGTCATTAGGGAAATGCAAATCAAAACCACAATGAGATATCACCTAACTCCAGTGACAATGGCCTTTATCAAAAAGTTCCAAAACAACAAATGTTGGTGTGGATGTGGAGAGATTGGAACACTCTTTTGCTGCTGATGGGACTGCAAATTAGTACAACCCCTGTGGAAAGTAATTTAGAGATATCTCAAAGAACTAAAAATAGAAATACCATTTGATCCAGAAATCCCACTACTAGGCATCTACCCAAAGGAAAAAAAGACATTCTATAATAAAGACATCTGCACTCAGATGTTTATGGCGGCACAGTTCACAATTGCAAAGATATAGAAACAACCCAAGTGCCCATGAATACATGAGTAGATTAAGAAAATGTGGAATGTATATACCATGGAATACTATGCAACTACAAAAAAACCATGGTGAACTAGCACCTCTTATATTATCGTGGATAGAGCTTGAGCCCATCCTTCGAAGTGAGATATCACAAGAATGGAAAAATAAGCACCACATGTACTTGCCATCAAATAGGTACTAACTGATCAACACTAAGGTGCTTTCACGGTAGTAATATTCACTGGGTATCAGTCACGGGGGTGGGGGGTGGTGAGGGTGGGTAAACTCACAACTAATGAGTTGCGGAGCACACTGTAGGGGGGAAGGGCATGCTTGTAGGTGAGGCTTAGGCATTATAGGTAAACAAAATGTATCCCCATAATATTCTGAAATAAAAATAAATAAATAAATAAAAATAAAAGTATACAGCAGGTACTCGGATATCCTCACACTGCCTTCTTTCCACCTCTGACTTTTACCTTCCCCCAAGAAAGGAGAAGTATGTGGGAAACAGGAAATATGAAATATGGGTTAAAAATGGGAGAAGGAAAACAAAATAAAGAGCAACTGGAGAATAGTCCAATGGAGAGTGAGAAAATGGGGAAGAAATGAGATAAAAGAGGGAGGAATTGCAAGAGATAGGATATAGGGTCACTTTCAAAGTAGAAGTTAGGGGAAAGAGCTAAGGGAAGTAAGAGAGGAAGAAAACGGAGGCAGGAAACTTAAGAGTTAATGGGGAAGGAGGATGCAATTTTTCAGATTAAAAGTGATTCTACTTTTGTATTTGTTTCCTATGCCTACTGTAACAAATTACCACAAACTTGGTGACTTAAACAACACAAATATGGTTTTTCAGGTCAGTGGTCTGAAATTGGTCTCACTAGGCTAAAACCAAAAAGTGTCAGCCAGACTATGTTCCTTTCTCAGTCTCTAAGGGAGAATTTGTTTCCTTGTCTTTCAACTTTCCAGAGGTTACCCACAATCCTCGGTTCATGACTCCCTGTATCAGCAAAGCCAGCAAAGGCTGACTGAGTCTTCCTCACACTAAATAACTCTCACTTCTGCTTCCATTGTCACATTTCCATCTCTGTCCCTGCTTCCCTCTTCTACTTACAGAGACGATTGTGATTACATTGAGCCCATCTTGACAGTCCAGGATAATCTCCCCATTTCAAGGGCAACAGAGTGGCAACTTTAATTCCATCTGAAACCTTAATTCTTTTTGCCATGTAACATACAATATTCACAAGATTCCAGGGACTGTTATGTGGACATCTTTGTAGGAGCATTATTTTACCTATAGCAATCCTGGTAGTATAATAAGAGTTTGCCGATCCCTGATCCCTGGACTGCTCACACTACAAACCCCACTATCACTCTAATTTTTGTCATATCTTTATGGAGAATGAGGCTTCATGCAAGGTCTAATGTTCAATAGCTTTCTTACAGGGGCCATAGGGAATCACTCTTCCTCTACATCTAGTATCTGGAACACATTTTACAAATTTTACCTCTGCTCACAGTCTCCATCCATTGTGATTCAGTTTTTCAAGCAAGGCCAGACTTTGATTAGCAAACTCAAATCCAGGGAAGTCTGAATAATTTAAAAATATGAAAATGCATGTGGAACTTTTGTTCTCCCTCATACTAGCTACTGTGGCTTAGAGAAAGAAAGTCCCTGTTATATATCCTATGTGAGCAGTGCTAGATGAGGGAAGAGCTGGCCCGTGAGGTTGAGGGACTGGGGCAAGGGTTAGAGATGGTCAGAAACTGGAGATTTAAAATCCTTTGAATGGCTTCCTTTTTATGAAGGTGGGGAAAGTAGCAATAGGTGAGCAACATTTTTATTAGAAATACATAATTATTATTTAATATTAATATATTGATTGATAAAGTGAGGCAAGTTAATATTTTATAGTTGAGAGGATATTTGAAGTAATTAAAAATATAGTAGGTTTAAAAATTAATGGTAGATGTTGAAGAGAAATTGATCTAAGCTAGCAAGAATAAGGATTAGAAAAGAAACAAACAACAAAAATAAATAGTAGACAGTTCAATAAATAGCAAATATGAATTAGGATAGAAAGAATAAAACCAAATATTTATCAACACAATAAGTCAGAATGAATTAGAATTCTCTCTCAAGATGTTGATTTTCAGAGTACCGTACATAAATACACCTACACATGCATAACGTGTTTGATATTTTCAAGTAATACCCAATGAAACTACCAAAGAAAATTTTGAAATAGTCTAGCAAAGATAAATCAAGCAAATGTAATAAAATGAAAGTAGGATGAATGGCCAAAGCCAAGGCTAAATGTAAAGCCAAATGCAGCATATAGGAATAAGAATATTATGTGTAAAGAATTATTAAATATATACTTCTTTACGCACAAACAAAATGGAGCCAAGTAAAGTGAAAACTGCAAGAGATAGAACCTGATAACATAAAATTATAGTGAAAGATGCTAATAAAACTTTCCTAAGAAAGAAAAAATTAAGTAGATAATAAATGTACATAGATAAAGGAGATTGGGTTATCAAATAAAATAATTTGATTTGATGCATTTATATAGAGACAATTTTATTTCTTACATTGAACATATCTTGTTTTCCATTTATAAAATTAAATAACATTCAAAATTTCAGAAAGTTAAGATATTATTAGCCCCCTTCATTGTTCATAAATTTATAATGTAACACAACCATAAAATTAAACAAAAATTAATATGGTAATTAAGACACCCTTCTTAAGTAATCTCTGAAACAAAATTGGTATCAGAATTCAAATTAAAACTATATAAAAATGGGAAAACTACATATGAAGGCTGAGAAGTCCAAGACTGAGAAGTTGCACCCGATGAGAGTCTTCTGGCTGGGGGGGACTCGCCGCAGAGCCCTGAGGCAGCACAACGTATCTCATGGTGAGGAGGCTGAGCACAGTGGCTAAATCCTCTTGTCATCTTCTTATAAAGTCACTATTCCCACTCCCATGATAACCCATTAATTTATTAACCAACTAATCCATTGATCCATGAATGGATTAATCTGTTCATAAGGGCAGAGTCCTCATGACCCAATCACCTCTTAAAGGCCCCGCCTCTCAATACTGTCACATTGAGGATTAAGTTTTAACATAAGTTTCAGAGGAGACAAACCTTCACACTATAGCAGACTGGAATCTACACCATAGACTCTGTGGATCATAGGCCTTCAAACCTCACCATAGGCTTTCCTGGGTCTCCAGCTTGCGGACAGCAGATCGTGGAACTTCTTAGCCTCCATAATTATTTGAGCCAAGATCTCATAATAAATCCATCTCTCTCTCTCTCTTCCTTCTCTCTCTCCCCCCATGTACACACCATGTACACATACACACACACAGACACACACAGACACACACACACACGCACACACATCTCCAGTCTCCTATTGGTTCTGTTTCTCTGGAGAATGCTGGCTAATACAACAGTAAACATTGACTAATTATTGGCTTTAAAATAAAGCGTTAGAGAAAATAAGAAATTTTGTAAATAAATGAACTGAACTTTTGATTTAAAAAGCTAGAATGGGACAAGTTAGTGATTAAGGAAAAGCAGAAAGAAGAAATTAATAAAGACAATAGATAAAAATAATAACATAAAAAGGTAAAACATGGAATTAACCCAAAACCCCAGAGAATTCTTAAATATATGTTTATAAAATTTATGTCAATGCTTTTGAATTAGGAAAATAATTTTGGGTTATTTCTTAGTACTCTGACATTTGGGGAAGTGAGTGGATTACACAATCTTGGCAGAAGTTGGCTGCTTTATAGCGAATAGCCCCAACGGTCTGACCAGCCTTACCTCATAGGTCTTGCATTCTGAATTACCCTGGCCCTTTTAGAGAAGGGGCAGAGAAAATGAGCGCCAGTGAAGCTCTATTCCCCTGTTGAAAATGCCAAATGATCAGACACAAAGCAAGACTAGATGGAGAGCACTGGGCCAGGTGACCAGTCGCATTTCATACAGCCCAAAATAGTCTGTGCCCATTTACTAACTTTCAGGCCTTCATCAGGACAAAGGGCCTCTACCAGGAAGCAGACACTCTAAAACGGGTGACCTTGAATCTTGGCTGGCTGATAATGGACCACAAAGAATTGACAAAATCCAACTGCTTGCTGGAAGATACATGGTTTCCTTCAGCAGGCAGGTAAAAGATGAAATAGGTTGGCTTCAAAAAATGAAGAGCGTTGGACTTATTGATTTTTATAAACAAAACCCTTTGGGTGCCCTACAAGTAGAAAGATGCTATGACAATCTGTCTTCTTGGAATAAAAATAGAGACTTGTAAAAATTAAATGTGCTTTACTTCTGAAATGTATGCTAAAGTGGAGTAAATTACTACTGAAACTTTTTCTTTCTTTCTTTTTTTCTTTTTGTCATAAAGAAGGCTGCTTAGCTTGTTCTTTCCAAAAGCAATGCCACGAGCCCTCCTCAAATGTCTGACTTACACAGGAATTAGGAGTGGGGTAGAGGGCAGAGGCTTCAGGCAGGAGGCCCACACTCATCCAGCTTCATTCTTTACTAGACAAACTCACTATGCATTCAGTGGGCTTTAACTTAAGTGGACAGTTTTTGTAGTGTTCTGAGTAATTAAAATTTTCTCCACTTCTGGGTTTGTAAGTTTTTGTTCATTTCTCCATTATATCATTTTCTAGATTATATTGTCTGTTTATCAACTCATCCCTCACTTTTCTCCAGGGAGCAAATTGAAAGTCACAGTGTGCACCCAAAGGTGGAAAATCATATCGTATTTATGTTTTAGAGCAGGGAGGAAGAGAACAAAGAAGGGAGAGGAGCAGCCATGCGGCTAACTTTTAGCGAGTGATCGCTCTGTGAAGGAATTCTCTAGATTATTTCACATTTTATTGCATTTAATCCACACACCAATGTTTCCATATTGACAGATATCTTCAGATTATATATGAAACTTACAAAACTATAAGGATTTGATTATGGTCACAAAACTGGTTCACACTGTGACCCTGATCCAATTCCAAAGTACATGCTTTCTTGGTTACTACATAATTATGTCAAATTAGAAGCAAAATAAATTGGCTGCAATATTGTCATTCCCGACAAATGAGAAGCCTCAAAAATGTCCAGTGGACCTTTCAATTGCCAATAATCATGAAGAAAAATCAGAGCTGGTGATACGGCGCCTTTTGATGATGGTGTTTATTTGAGTAGGAGTGGAACATGCCTGATTTTGAAACACGGCTGAGGGCTGTTAGAGAAAGCTTCCCTGGGGATGAATGGAGTTGTCAAGGAAAATGCACAATTCAACCTTTGTTCACTCAATAGCAACTGGAGGATGGATCCATGAAAGGCATTTCTAGGTCTGATTTGCTATTCAAAGTTATAGCAACATCATTCACTTTGTCAGTAAGTTAATTTGCTAACTCCATAGCCTTTAAATAATAATAAAATTCCTTGTACGTGCATTTTTTTCTGGTCATAATAAGGTTCTGGTTACTCCATTTTAATTATACATCTATATTTTTATCTGTTATTCTCTCTTTCCGCGCGTGTGTGTGTGTGTATGTATCTGTACATATACAATAATGTGTTGCTTACTATAGTGAGAACTTCCCATATTATATTTTCCAAATATAGCTGATTAGTGTATATCCCATCTTACAGACGCTTCTGTCAATGAGGGGTTAACACTCCTGCATTGGTATGTTAGTCTACGTTCCTTTCTCTTAAACCTGGGTAGAACTTTGTAACTGCTACAACCAATAGAATTGGTGGGGGTGACAATTCATGATAATTCAGGACATGGCACAAAAGGTGAAACAATTTCTTCCTGATTCTAGCTCTCTCTTCGGGATGCTTGTTCTGGGGGAAGCCAGTCACCATGCTGTGTGAGAAACTGAGGTCCTAGCTGACAACATCAAGTGCAGGATGTGAGTGAACAAGCCTGTTGCTGATCACAGCCTCCAACCCTGGAGCCACCCAGGTGACATGGAGTGGAGGCAGCCTTCCTTTGTTGAGCCCTGCGGAGATTGCAGATTCATGACCATGTAAATGTTGTTATGTCAAGCCTCTATGTTTTGGGTTGGTTTGTCATGCAGCACAAACTAACTGGTTCAGGGTGTTGGATGCGGCCATAAGCAAAAGCTGAAATTGTGATAATAGCTTTGTGACTAAGTGACAGGCAGTAGTTGGAAGGACCTACAAGAAGCCTCATGGCCCTTTTGGAGGCTATTGGTGAGGGCTTAGAGTAGAAAAAATGCTTTTGAAAACTTAGGGAAATGGGATCCTCTAGTAGCTTCAGGAAGTTTAGCAAAATGTCAAGCGTCATAATGTGACAGGTAGAATATGAGCCTAATTAAATGGATGGTCTAAAGAAATTTCCAGGACAAGTGCTGAAGGTGTTAGTTGGCTGCTTTTACCCTCTTATAATAAAATACAAGAAGAGAGAGACAAGCTGAAACAATAATTGTTAAATATAAAAGAGCCAGTACTTAAAGGGTTTGAAAATAAAACTTTTTCATTCCCAGTTTACTAATTTCAAATTAAGAAAGGGCTTAAGAGAAAAGATAAATTCCAGGCAGGAATATAAGGTGCTTTATTAAGACTTCAGAAAACTCTAAGGTAGTGTCTCAGAGAGCTGTTTAGTCAGATAAAAGGCATGCCTTCCACATCCTTTGCATTCAACACAAGGCCTTGTAAGGGTCATGCCCCACGGCTGATATGGATAGAAAGTCTAAAGCAGAG
Source organism: Cheirogaleus medius (assembly GCA_008086735.1). NCBI lineage: Eukaryota > Metazoa > Chordata > Mammalia > Primates > Cheirogaleidae > Cheirogaleus > Cheirogaleus medius. The sequence goes on from VBSM01003211.1 coordinate 1,371,668, forward strand.
AAAACCTTTTCTTGAGTAGATTCATAAACATGTCTCTTTCTCTATTAAAATTTATTATACTTAATTCATTAAAAAATCCACAAAGTTTAAAAAGGATTTTATCAGTTTTAACTGAAAAGATAAAGACAATACAAAATGAAAATAGGCCTTTGGATCTTCAAATTACCACTATTAGAAAACAGTCCAAAAAGACTGCACAGCTATAAATACCAGCCATTTGCTATGGGTAAAAGGGATGGCTTGGGAAGCAAAACGAGGAGGTTGATCGGTGGACATGAGAGCCAGGGAGAATCATTTCCAGGCACTAGAACTCAGTTCTAATCCAGTAACCAGCATCGTTGTCCAGCTGGATTTCGGAGCTGCTATGGAGCAGCAACTGCTATAAAACTCCCATTTTCTCCTCTCGGAACAGGAAGGTCCATAGCAGTTAACCAGTGACTGTTCCACCATTATATTCTGGGTGTGTGAGGGGCACATAGCTTGTCTTTTAGTTTGCAAGTCTTCAGATCTAAAGAAACTCTACTTGAAGAGATATCCTTGAGGAAGATTTCGATGCTAAGAACATGGATTTTGAAATAGTGCCTTTTTGAAATGAGACTTGAGGGTTTAGGGGTAGACAAATGAGTGTATTATGGATATTATGGATAGGAGAGAGTAGGATTATTGTTGCCAGAGACTGTGGCAGATTGTATTTTCCAAAGGTGGAAGTACTGATATTTATCTGATTCAACACATTTTTCTTACAGTGTGAAATTGATACTCCTCCATCAAGAGTTTATGTTCCATTTTCAAAAAGCAGGTATATTTTCATAACTGCCTAGGTTAATAGAATTAATATAGAATTAATAATGACAGTGTGACTTCCCAGGCTAGATCTGGGAAGGCAATATGACTTCTACTTGATTCTCTCTCCCCCCGCCAACCCGACCCCCCTTCTGGGACGCTTGCTCTCTGGTCAAGTAAAAGTCACACGTTGTGTGAGGACGAAGTCCAAACCAGCCTATGGGGAGAGACCACACGGAGATGCCATGTGTAGAGAAAATTAAGGTCTTCAGCCTTCACTAATTACCAGCATATGAATAAACAGGTTTTTGGATGTTCACAGTTCTCAGCTTTGGGGCCACTTCAGGTGATGCTTACGGGAGCCAAACTTTCTCAACCTCTGCTCAAATTATAGATCTATAAGCAAATAAATGTTACTGTTCTAAGCCACTACATGTTGGGGTATCTATTATGAAGCACTAGGCAACTGGAACAAAACTACATACGTTGGAATTCTAACTTTTGAAATTAATATGTTCACATTTAACCAATTCCTGACTAAAAACTGGGGTCACATGAACGTTCATGCCAAAACACAGTGGCTCTAATTCCCGATGTGCTCAAGCAGAAATTTATTCTTCATCAAATGCTGCTCTTGGTTTTCTGTGTTTTACTGCTTAAAAAGAAGATAACGTGTGTGCATGCACACGAACACATGCATAGGCAACAGTTCTTCCCTATGTATACAACTCAAATCACCTCCATCCAAAAGAGGCCGAATTCTTTCACTCCAGGAAATTCAGTTTGCAGAGATGCATCTCTACTTATATTTACCTGTAGGTTCAGTCCTCAGGTTCCAGCCTCATTGTCACTAAGGAACTGTTATTAACTCTCAATCAGTTAACTAATGCAAAATTTTGCTCCATCTGGATTCATCTTCTATATAATGAAGACATTCTTTTGGGCCCCATATTGGTGCTGTACTTTTAATTAAACTTCTTTTTTTTCCAATTTATTTATTTTCCTTTTTAAAATTTAAGAGTATTATGAGGGTACAAGCATTTTGGTTACATGTATTGCCTTTGCATTGCCCCAGCCAGAGCTATAAGCATGCCCATCCCTCATAAAATGTCCTCTGCACCCATTAGTTATGAGTTTAACCATCCCCTCCACCCCCTCCCACCCACCTGGCACCTGATCAATGTTACTTCCTCCATGTGAGCACCCAGTGTTGATCAGTTAGTACCAATTTGATGGCGAGTACATGTGTTGCTTGTTTTTCCATTCTTGTGATATTTCACTTCGAAGAATGGGCTCTAGCTCCACCCAGGATAATATAAGAGGTTTACTTCAAGGTTTTATCCTTCAGTTCTTAATCTTTGCTCAACCTTCAGCTTCTTTGTATCCCTCCCTCTCTTCATTCCTTTCTCCATTCCTCTCTTCCTTCCTTCCTCCCTCCCTTCCTTCCTTCTTTCTCTCTTTCTTTCTGTCACACCATGCCCACAAAGCTTGGCTTCCCTACAATTTGCCTGCTGGCTTTCTGCTCTTCTTGTTAATGGCTGGATGAAATTGCAGAGCTCTTTCGCTTTAAAGTGAGAGACCTATCTCTGAGCTGTCTGTGGCATCATCAGTATTCTGCTACAGCTTTGGCAATGGCAGCAGTGCTTTACAACGTTTGTGGGCAGAGGCTGATATGAAAACAGATTCCCACTGTGCAGAGCACTCATGCTTTTTGCACCCCACCATTGCACAGCCCTCCAGAAGCCGCAGCTCAAGGGCATCATTGGTTAATTGTTTTGTGCCCAATGTAATGGTAGGTTTCGTGCGCAAATATCTTATAATCATAGTGTTCATTTTCTCTTGTACCTGTTTTTTCAGTTAAAATTAATGTATATCAATGTTCCTACATGGTTTCGAAAATATAATTTTAATAGTTGCATATGGAATTCAATTTGGAGAATCAACCGTAACTTACTCAACCATTCCACTATTTCCAAAACAGTAGATTGCTTTGTATCTTTCACTACTTGAATACCACATATGAAGGAACCTATTAAATAGAATAGTTTTCTTCCCATATAATGGACAATTTCTTTAATCCTGTCAAGAACTAAAAAACTATTCATGCTTCCTAACACATACTGCCATTTTTATTCCCTGAAGTGTTCTCATCTCATTTTCATCACCACATTCATTACACAAAAGAAAACATTTTCCTTATCTTTCCTAGGATCAGGTATTTATCTTATTTATATTTTGCCAGTTTCATAAGTGAAAAACAAATGCTGGTTGTGTTAGCGTACATTTCTTTGATTATTGACAAAGATGAACTTGCTTTCATTGATTGCTTATAATGTTTAATAGTTACTATTTCTCTTATGAATTGCCTATTTTTTTGTTCATTTACCTTTGCCCAAATCATAGAGCTAGTTCCCTGCAAAGCTTGTGTTTGAAACCAGGATTGCCAGATTTTGGGACCATCTTACCATCTCTTTTTTCATCTATAAATCTCATAAATACATGAAATTTTAATGACATAATAGTTAAGAACTAAAATTGGAAAGTAGTAAATATTCAAGAAATAGTTCAAAATGAGAGTATTGTTATTTTTGGTGTTACTACATAAGTAACTTGATTACCCATTAAGAGTATTAGGTAGCAAAAATGATAATAGTCATTCTTATTTGATTCCTGATGTTTATGAAAACAACTTTGTTTCACTCTTAATTATCATCTTGAATATTGGCTCTTAGCAGATACCACCTGTTAGAAAGAGTTTTATAATTTAACAAGGATTTTAGTTTCTATTGAGATTAGTTTTATTTTGCTTTGTTTTTCTAATTTGGCCAATTGATTTGGTGTTTTTGTTACAGGAAAATTCCCAATATTTAACCATATTTTGTGTTTAAATGACCAACCTTATTTGGTCATAGTGGAAATGTTTTATTAATAGTGAGCCATTGACTTAAATGAAGAAAGAATTGAAGATTTTTAAATCTATATTGATTGATCTATAATTTGCTGTTTGCATTATCCTGGGATATTTTAATATCAGGGTTATATTTCCTTATAAATTAAATTGGTTTACTTTATTTGACCTGTGTTAGTTTTTTTTTTTTTTTCTGTTGTATGGAAATGCTCTGCTGCTGAATGTTTTCAAAAAAGATTTTAAAATGACAAGACCTAAGGCTTCACTTGGCTCATTGTTTAACAAATTATCAGCTACTTTTCATGTTATCTACTTACCAGTTTTTCTACTTCATTTCGTCATAATTTTGGTAATTTGGATTTTTAACATTTTATAAAAATTATTTTACATAAAAAGTTCAGATTAATCAATATATGCTATCAATTGTATTTCATTATAAATTAAGCATTTTTTCTGAAATTACTGTTGCATTTCCTTTTTTCCTTCTTAATTTTATATTCAGGTAATCCCTCTTTTTCAGATTTATTTCATTGGATATTTATTTTTTCAAAACATATTAATATTGTGGACTTATAATTCATTTTTGACTACTTTCATTGTCATTATTTTCTTTAAAAAACTCAGGGTGTTTTTTTTCTTTTGTAAACATTTCCAGTGCATACTATTATTATTATTATTAAAAATATGTCCCTAAACCTACCTCTTTATGCACATCTGCTGTAAGACTTAACTCTAGGTAAGGTGCTTTTATAAATTTCATTGATTTAAGCCTTATTTATTGGTTGGCAACTCTATGCTAGATAATTACTAGTGATCCATGATATAATTATGAATATGATGTTATTACTACTTGGAGCTTATGTGAGTGCAGAAGAGATATTGGTAAATAAATGCTTATAAAGAATGGTGGTAAACATTATAAGAATAATCATAGAATCCTATGGAAATATAGTAAAGAAAGCATATATGAGAAATACCATATCATTTTATATAAATATTAAATATTGCTTTTGTTTTTCTTTTTCCCTTGTCATCTTTAAGACATTACCCAAAATACTTGACTCTACTCTTTTGTATCTTTCTTCAGTTGTTCTCTCACTCCCCATGTGATAGGATACTGGTGGGATATGTTCAAACATTAGCTCTTTTCTTTCTTTCTGCCTTTCTTTCTTTCCTCCCCCCTCCCTCCCTCCCTCCCTCCCTCCCTCCTTCCCTTCCTCCTTTCCTTCCTTCCTTCCTTCCTTCCTTCCTTCCTTCCTTCCTTCCTTCCTTCCTTCTTTCCTTCCTTCCTCTAGCATCATTTATCTATCAGTCTAGTCTGTTTGTCTATCCAGCTGCAGGGTCAGAAATCTCCCTACATGTCTGGACTTGCCACCAAGTGCTATAAGTCAGCTTAAAATAGTCGCATTCCAGTTTAGCCTTTAGGATATATTGTGTTTATTAAAGCATAATGTTTTCCAAAATGACTTCCACAGTTAATAGGAATTACATGAGCGAGTAATTTGAGCAAGTCTTTGTTAAATAATTGTCTTTTTTATTGGTATTTTCAGAGACTTTAATGTGTCTTGAAATATCCAAGAAAGAAATATAGAATGTAACATTTTTCATATTAATTTGATCATGGGTTCCTTTGATCTGAGACCTTCATAAGAGAACAATCTTCCTTGCAACAGATTTTGGGAAGAGCTCCTTTATACTACCATGGATATATGGGGTTTGGGATCCTGCCAGACTCATAAAATGAGTCACAGAAAGACCACAGAATTTGTCTACATGCATTGGGAAATGTTAACTGTAGGATAAATCATAAGTAAAACAAAAAGCATACACACAATAAAGTATACAATTCAGTATGTAAATATATGTACACATATATATATACACACGCACACTATTTAAACCATAAATCATACAGTGCCTCGCAGTAATATAAAACAAAATTGTTTTAGTGAGACTTGTTTCTCATGTGTCGCATGTGTGTGATTGATTGCATAGAGAATGACTATTAGAAGATTTAGGAGAAAAAAAGTTACTCTGTTTTGTGAGACAGTCAGCAAAATGGCATGAAAAATGTAACAAATGATTGTGAGACTGACTTTTTTATTTTTAAATTGGTGAGACTTATGATTCACATTTACAGGAACCAAACTATATCCAGTCAGGTAAAAGATATGACAAATTGATTCTCTCTCAACTTTGTTGTCACTGAAGAGGAACTGATAGTGAGGAGAGAATTTTTGTCCTCTTAGGACATCTACACCACTAGGATTGACTGAAGGTTTGTGATAATTCAAAATGGGATGATGAAACAGACCATTTACCCAGAGGATATTTATTTCCATGATAGAATATTATTAGACTCTGTATTGTTTTTTTCTTCAATTTATTGTGAAATAATTTCAGACTTACAGAAAATTTGCAAAGATCCTTGCAATATACCCTGCACCTAGCTTCTCCTAATTGTTAACATCTCAACATAGCCATGGTACAATTATTAAAACTAAGAAATTAACATGGGGAAAATACTAATTACTAAAATACAGACTATTCAGATTTCCTCAATTTTTTGACTAATGTTATTTTTTCTTATTCTTGCTCCAGGTTTGCGCATTGCATTTAGTTGTCATGTATCTTAGTATCATCTATGATAATGCCTCAGTTATTCTTTGTCCTGATGACTTCGACACTTTGGAAATGTGCTCGTCAGATATTTTGTAAAATGTTCCCTGATTTATGTTTGGTGTTTTCTTCTGATTTGACTGAGGTTATACATTGTGGGGAAGAATACCTGAGAGGCGATGGCCCTTTCATACTGCACCATTATTGGGGCACACAGTATCCACATGACTAGTGATGTTAACCTCAGTCGCTTGGTTAAGGTCATGTTTGCCACTTTTCTCGATTGTAAAGATGATATTTTCCCCTTTCCTTACTCTATTTGTTAGCTGTGACTCACTAGGTCCAACTCATAACTAAGAGGTGACGAATGAAGCTCCGCCTACTGGAAGGAGAACTATCAAAGAAATTGTGAACACATGTTAAAGCTGCCATAGTAATTAATAAATATATTGGGGTGTATACTTTGAAGGTATCCACATGTTTCATCCACTAAATCCAGCAGTTATCAATGGATCTTGGGTGTCGCATTTATTACTGTGGTGTTCTAGTGGTGATTTTCCATTTCCTTCATTCTTGTATGTGTATTAATTGAAATTCTCTGTAAGGAAGAGTTGCCCTTTCTCCTTCATTTATTTATTTGTTCAGTTACGTATTTGTACAGTATGGACTTCTAGATATTTATTTATTATTTGGATTATTACCCAAAACTATCATTTTTTATTTTGTTGCTCAAATGATTCCAACTTTGGTCACTGGGCGCTCTTTCAGATTGGCTCCTGTGACCTAAAGACATGCCCCACACTGATATTTTTCTGCTTTTTAAAGCATTTCCTTCTATGCTGGCATCAAAAGATGTTCAGGTTTATCTTTTATTCTTCGTGTCCCTGGAATCATCTATTTCTCCAAGAAGCCTAGAATGGTGTTTAGAGATCACGAATGATCTCTCTCCAGAGACGTATAAAATATACACATATATGTAAATGTACACATACATACATACATGTATATGCATATATGTGCATATATACACTTATTTCTGTACCTATGTAGCTGTATATATATATATATTTTTATGTATCTGTATATTCGTTTTAAAAAATATAAGTTCATACTGATATAACAACTTCAGTCTGGCTTCACGGATTCATTCTCACCTTCCCCTACTGCTTATTTGTAACATCTTTCTAGGGAAGTGAGAACCTGGCTTTTATTGTCTAAATATGTGTTATTTTGTCAAAACCTAGTGTATATGTAGCATAATTTCAGAATGGCTAACCTGTACTCCTGTGAGAAAGACATTTATCAATTAGAATAAAGTATTTATGTATGGTTCTTTTTGTCTTTAGCCTCATGGAATTTGGTTGAAATCACTATTTGCCAGATATAATTATGCCAATTCCTTTCTTTCCCACATTCTGTAGTGAGGTTATGTTATACATTTGTAATACGGTTAGATCCGTTAGTCAAAGCCTACGTTCTAGCTTAAGTTGCTGAGAAATACTGTTTTTCTGCCTTCTTGCACTATCAGTTGGAAGAAGAGTGTTGAAACCTCTAACTTTAATCATAAATTTGTCTCTCATTTCAGTTCCACCAATTTTTGCTTAAGTAGTTTGAACCTCTCTCAGGTGCATATACTTTTAGGATTAATATATCTTCTCTGAGGACTGAAGTCTTTTATCATTAATTAATGTCCATCTTTGTTCCTGATAATATTCCTTGTTTTGAAGTCTACTTTGTGTGAAATTGCTATAGCGACTCCAGCTTTCTTTTTGTTAGTGTTTGCATAGTATATTTTTAATACTTTTACTTTTGATCTATCTATCTTCCATTTTTTGTAATTTAAAGCAGGTTTTTTGTGTGGATATCAGTAGTTGGGTCTTGCTTTGTACACAATTTGACAATCTAAATCTTTAAAACAATTCGTATATACCATTCATCTACAGTGTGATTATAAATGTGATTGGATTAATATCTATTCTCTTATAGATATTAAACATATTATATTAAACTGTTTGTTTTCTATTTATCCCATCTGTTCTTTATTTATTTTTTCTATTTTTCTGACTACTTTTGAGTTGAGAACTTTATTTTCTCTATTTACTTATTATTTATACTATTTAAAACATTTTAGGCATTATCCAAAAGTTTATAATGTACATTTTTAATTAATCTGAGTCTACCTTCAAATAATAGAATACTGCTTCACATCTAATGTGAGGATCTTCTAAGAAAGTGTATATTCCTACTTCCTTTACTATCCTTTGTGATATTATTCTAATATATTTTACTTTTATATATTTTATAAACACATAATACATTGATACTATTTTTACCTTAGAAAATCAATTATCTTCTTCAATTAAAAATAAATAAAACTATAAATTATATTGTATCATTATTTATTCCATTTCTAATATCTTCATTTATTTTTCTACATCCAAATTTCCAAATGGTATGTTCCCTTTGCCTCAAGACTTTCCATTAATATATCTTATTGAGTAGGTCTATTAGCAATGTATTATCTCAGGTTTTGTTTGTGTGTTATCCTATTCATTTTAAAATTTTATGTTTTTAGTTACTATACAGGAAAATTGACCTTGTCATTGTATATTTTGATGTATAGATTTTTGCAGCCACCAATGCAAAAAGGAAACAGAGTAATTTTGTCCCAAAACACTCCCTTGTGCCATTGTAGACACATCCTTAACTCCACCAGTAATTCCTGGCACCTTCTGATGTATTGTCTGCCATTCAAACTTTATTTATCTTTTGGGAATGCCATAGAAATTCAACCATGCAATATGCATCCTTTTGTGACTGGCTTAGTTCACTCAGTATAATACTTTAAGTTTAATCTAGGTTATTGAGTATATCAATAGTTTGCTCCTTTTTATTGTTGAATAGCATTCTACTATTTATGCAGTAGATGTAGTTTCTTTTTAATCTATTGAAAAACATTTGTATTATTTTAAGTTTTTGGCAATTCTGAATGGAGCTGCTATGAATATTCACAAAATGATTTCTGTATGAACATAAATTTTTGTTTCTCTTAGAATGCACATTCCCAATGAGAAGCTTATTACACCCCCAAGGGGCAAAAATTTATGTTGGGGACCCTAACATATCCTATTCCTTTTATGCATAAAGCGCAGATATGCATACAATACACAAAAAGATAAATAGTATATCTGTAGTATTAAAATTTCATGGTAAGGTAATTAACAAAAACATTTAAAAAGATTTGCTACTGGTGTGGTAATGAATAGCATGTTTAGAAACACAGCTATAGAGTAGGAAAATAGAAGCGAGGTTGTTGAATCATACTTTGTGTTTTTCTACATTACTGTCTGTTTCAGACATTTGCCTTTCCACCAGCAATGTATGAGATTCCCAGTTGTTTCACATCCTTGCTGACACTTGGTATTGCCCATACTTTTTAAAAAACTTTTTTTATAGGTGTGCATTGATACCTCTTTGTTGTTTTATTTTACATTTACCTAAAGGATAATATCAATGAACATTTTTTATAAGCTTATTTGTCACACTTATATCATTTTTGGTGAAGTGTTTGTTCAAGTTTTTCATGCATTTTTTTAAAAATATTTTTCACAGCAGTTATAGGTGTATAGAAAAATTGTTCTGAAAGGATAGAGTTCCCATGTACTCCTTCTACCCCAACCCCCAATTTTCCTCATTATTAACATTTTGCATTAGTGTCCTACATGTGTTATAATTGGTGGACCAATCTTGATACCTTTTTATTAATTAAAACCCATAATTTACATCAGAGTTAACTCTTTGTACAGTTCTGCGGGTTTTTACAATGCATGTTATAGACCCACCATTACAATATTCTTAAGAGTAATTTCACTGCCTGAAAAATTCCATGTGCAACACCTGCGTATCCATCCCCTCACCCCACACCCACTGCAACCACTGATTCTTTTACTGTATCTATAGTTTTCCCTTTTCCAGGATGCAATAGGTGGAATCACAGAGCACACAAGCTTTTAGATAGCCTTTTTCACTTAGAAATATGCACTTTAGGTTTCTTAATGTTTTTTCACTACTTGATAGCTCATTTCTTTTTATCGCTAAATAATATTCCACTATACATATGTAACACAGTTGGTTTATCTGCTGAACTATTGAAACACAGCTTGGTTGCTTCCAAGTTTTGGAAATTGTGAATGAAGCTGCTATAAACCTTTGTGTGTAGGCTTTCGTGTGAACATAAGTTTTCAACTCATTTAGGTGAAGATCTAATAGCACAATGGCTGAATCCTATGGTAAGCCTATGTTTAGCTTTCTAAGAAACTGAAAAACTATCCTCTAAAGTGGACGCACCATTTTGTGTTCCCATGTGCGGCACATGAGAGTTTCTGTCACTCCATATCCTCACAGATTTCGGTGTTATCAGTGTTTTGGATTTTTGCCATTGTAATAGGTGTGTTGTATCTTACTGCTTTTATATAATTTTTAATTAGGTTGATTGACTCCTTATTGCTCACTTTTGAGAGTTTTATAAAGGTGTTCTGGATATAAGCCCTTTTATCCATCTTTTTTTTTTGAAACATATTTTAACTTTCTTTAGAATTGGGAAAGAGCAGCTTTTTATGTTAGACTCTGAAAATCTTTCTCTGTTGTCTTCTTGCCGTATGAGTCTGGCAAGCCTGGAATTTTTATTCTGTTCCTCTCTAGAGCATGTGTCTTTTCTCTCTAGTGCCTTCAGGATTTTCTCCTTGTCTTTGGTTTTCTGCAGCTTGGATAAAATAAGACTAGATGTTGTTGTTATTATTTTGATATTTCCTATTCTTAGTGATCTATGAGTTTCTGGGATCTCTATTTCTGTGTCTGTAATCAATTTGGAACATTCTTGGCCATAATTTCTTACACATTTCTTCTGGCCCTTCTCTCTTTCTATTGGAATGCCAATAACACGTGTGGCAGATGATTTGCTACTGTCCCACAGCTCTCGGGTGCTCTGTTCTCTTTTTCCCCACTCTTCTATTTTTCTTTATATTTAATTTTGGGTAATTACTATGGATCTATATCCAAGTTCACTGATTCTTCTCTCAGCTGTGTTGTGTTACGAGATTGTCAAAGGCATTCTTCATCTCTCTTGTTAGGTTTTTATTTCCTAGCATTTCCACTTGATTATTTCTTATACCTTGCATCTCTTTGTTGAAAGTATGTATCTCATATTGATACATTATAGATTTTAGCATATTAATCAATTTTTTAATTCCAACATTTAACACCTGATTTTTTTTCAAGTGATTGCTTTGTCTCCTTAGGAGTCCGGTTTTTTTTTTTTTTTTTTTTTTT
>VBSM01003211.1:1387395-1404965 GCA_008086735.1 Cheirogaleus medius
AAGTGGGCATATAGGAATAACATTTATCGGGTGTTGGGCAGGTGGGAGGGGGAGGAAGGGATGGATATATACATACATAATGAGTGAGATGTGCACCGCCTGGGGGATGGTCATGCTCGAAGCTCTGCCCCGAGGAGGAAGGCGGGGCATGGGCAATATATGTAACCTTAACATTTGTAACCCCATAATATGCTAAAATAAAAAAAATACTTGAATAGTAACAAAAAAAAGGAAAGAAAGAAAGAAACTGAAGGCAAGGACATCCTTGTTACAAAATGGCAAATAACTTGGCTGGACTCTGTACTTTGTGGAAGGTAGAATTTAAGAGCATTGAAACAGGATATTTGGTAGAAGAAATCTCTAAGCGAAGTGTTGAGGGTGCTAGATAGCTTCTCTTGACTGCTTATAGTAAATTGTTAAAAGAGAGATTGAATCAAAGATTGAATTTATTATATAATTACAAACTTAATTTCAAACAGAGCTTAAAGACTTGAAAAATTCTCAACCTGGCCAATATATAAAGACTAGAAAGGTATGTTTAGGAGACAATACCAAGAGTATGTCTAGGCAAATATTTGGTGAGGAGATTAGTATGGACAGAAGGCCAGATGCTATCCATCAAGACAATGGAAGCATAACTGTGAAGGTATTTGGAGGTCTTTGAGACTGGCACACCTATCATAGGCCAAGAGTGCCAGGGCCCTGAGAGCAGAACAGTTTCAATGTAGGGCTCTTGTGAGATCTGCCTAGCACCACCTCAAGTCTCTGCTGTCTGCATTCTGGCCACCCCAGATGCTGCTAAAATGAATTCAGGTGCGACCTGGGCTGCCACTCTGGAGGATGTAAGTGGTAAACCTTGGCAGTGCCTGCATGGTGCCAATTCTGCAGGTGTGCAGAGTGTACAAGCTATGAAGGCATGGCTACCTCCACCTAGATGTCAAAGGATGCCTCAACGAGCCTTGGGGCCCAGCCAGAGAACTGCAATAGGAGCCAAACTGCCATAGACAGCCCGTATTAAGGCAAAGCATAGTGGAGCCCTGGGAGCAGGGCTCCTCTGAGACCTCAGATCTGTAGAGCCATCAGCATGCAACTCCAGCCTGGGAGAGCTTCATGTACCTGACTCCAACCCCTGAGAATAGCTGTGAGTGCTTCCCCCAGCATAGCCATGGGGGCTGGGCAGCTCAGGGCCTTAGGGGTCTAATCCCTACCCTAGTGTGTAGAAGGCGGGACTTAACATCAAAATATATTATTCTGGAACCTTAAGATTTAATGTTTGCCCTTTTGGGGTTTGGATTTGGTCAAGATCTATTACCCCTTTCTTCTTTCCTATTTCTCCCTCATGAAATGGAAATGTCTATCCTATGTCTGTCCAGCCAATATATTTTGGGATTATAACTTGTTTGATTTCGTAGGATTATAGCTAGAGGGTATTTGTCTCAGAATGAATTATACCTTGAATCTTACCCTTATCAGATTTAGATGATATTTAGAAGAAACTTTGGACTCAGACTTCAAAGTTGATGCTAGAACAAGTTAGATGCTGGAAAAACTAAAGATTTTGGGGTTATTGGGATGAAGTGAATGTACTTTGCATGTGAGGACAGGAATTTTAGGGGGCTGGGGATAGTATGCTAAAATTTCAATATACGTCTCCCCCCAAATTCATATGTTAAACTAAAGCCCAGTGTGACAGTATTAAGAGGTGGGGCTTTGTGGTGTGATTGAATCCCGAGGGCTCTGCCTTTATGAATGGGATTAATGCCTTATAAAAGGCTTGAGAGAACTAGCTCTGCCCATTTTTTTGCCTTCCCCCTTCCACCATGTGGGGACATGGCGTTTGCCCTTTCTGCTCTGTGAGGATGCAGCAAACAGGCTCTAGTGTGGAAGCAGGCAGTGATCCTTTACCCGACACTGAATCTGCTGGACTCCAAACCTGTGAGAAATAAATTCCTGTGTTTTATAAATTACCCCATTTTAGACCTTTTGTTATAGTAGCAAACATGGACAAAGACAAAATGAAGTAAAAATAAAGATATTCTCAAATACATACACACACAGACACGAGAGAGAGAGAGACTGTCTCACCGGCAGGCCCACACTAAATCAAATGTTAAGGCAAGTGTTTCAAGCAGAAGGAAAAAATAATCCCAGATAGGAGCTCAAGAAAGCACAAAGAAATAAGCAATGGCAAGGTTAAAGATGTAGATACACTTAGATGAAAGCTAAATGTTTAAAAACAGTAATGATGTATTATGGTGACTAAAAATATACACAATTCAAATTCAAATAATTAAAATAAATATATTTTAATATATAGGCGATTTTAATATATAGGCTATTAAATATAGGTATGGTGTTCTAACACCCTTGCTTTGCCTAATAAAAGATAAAAGTACTGATTTATATTGGACTTAGTCAGGGATTCATGATGGATTTTCTGAGATAAAAAGCTAATAACAAGCTAATGAGAGGAATAGTGAGTAATAATGATAATTCCTAAGAAAGGAAGAAGGGAGAGAAGAAATAAGATAGGAAGATGAGACAAATAGAAAGCAATCAAGAAAATGGTAGATTTAAACACACACAAAAATGATACTTAGTGTAAGAAAATGGAATAAACCAATTAAATGACAGATTATTAGGCTAATTAAAAAATTTCTTGAAAACAAACACCACATGTACTCTTTAATAAATTAGAACTAACCAGTGGGCACGCATGTGCACAGAGGGAAGTAAAAGTCATTGGAAATCAGGCAAAGTCTAGGGGAGAAGAGGAGGGGCAAAAAACCCCTAACGGGTACAGTGAACACTGTTCAGATGATGGGCACACTTATAGCCCTGACTCAAGCCACATAACAAAAACATTTGTATCCCCTTAATATTTTGAAATAAAACTAAATAAATAAAAACCTGTATAATATAAGAGACAAATGGATGCACAGAGTCTAAAAATGAATAAATGTAAAAAGATATAACATGCAAACAGTGAAAATGGAGATGGAGTAGTAATATTAATATCAAAGTAGGATTTAAAGCAAAGATCATGGATAAATGGGAGCATGTAATAACTATGAAAGTTTCAATTCACCATAAAATTACACAAACTTTAAACTTTTAGGCTGCCAAGAATTTACCCTCTCCATTAATTTCCAAAGATTTCTGTAACAAAGTGAGTGGCTTAAAACAACAGAAATTTGTTCTCTGACAGTTCTGGGTGGTAGAAGTCTAAAATGGAGAGGTCAGCAAGCCGTGCGTCCTCTGAACTCGGGTTAGAATCCTCCTTTGCCTCTTCCCAGCATCTGGTTGTGGCTGTCTATCCTTGGGGTTCCTTGGGTTGCAATTGCATCATTCTAATTTCTAATGACAGTGTCAAATGGCATTCTCCTACAGGAATCCCTGTTTTCTTATAAGGACAATCATATTGGATTAGGAAATACCCTAAGCCAGTATGATCTCATCTTAACTTGATTACATCTGCCAAGACCCTATTTCCAAATAAGGTCACATTCGCAGGTCAGGATTTCAACATATCCTTCTAGGAAACACAAATCAACCTACAATAGCTTCAAAATATATAGAGCAAATATTGGCAGAACTAAAACAAAAATAAAAACAGGCAATAAAAAAATTAAGGCATGGTCAATCTGGGAGATTACATACTGTTCTGTTACTGATAAGAATAAGAAAATAAAAAATCATCAAGAATATTGATTAAAATAATGATAAAGTCATGCAGTCAACAACAAAAATGTGTGTGTGTGTGTATATTTTTTTAGAGGCAGTGTCTTGCTCTGTTGCCTAGGCTGAAGTGCAGTGGCCCAATCACTGTAACCTCAAATTTCTGGGCTAAAGTCATCCTCTTGCCTCAGCCTACTGAGTAGCTGGAACTGCAGGCATGCGCCACCATACCCAACTAAGAATATTTACATTTTTTAAGAACACATAGAGCATTTACCAAATTTACCAATTACTGGATAAATGCAATTCTCATCAAATTCCACATGAAATTTCCAAAGCCCTTAATGGAAAGAAGGTTAAGATGCTGACAATCATTGGAATGCCTTTGGAAATAATGATTTCAACGATACAGCAGCAAAGAGAATACAAATACAAAAAAAGGAGAGATTATAAAATATTTTCTCTGAGCTGACAGGAGTTATGATTGACGTCAGTAGCAAAAAGACAACTGGCATATCCCATATGTTTGAAAATTAGCGGTGTATTTCTAAATAATCCATGAGTAGAAGAAGACACGAATATGGGAATTAGAAGAAAAAATGAACTGAATAATAATAAAAATATTATGTATTTAAATTTGTGACACATGCCCCAGAGCTGTGACTAAAGGGAAATGTATAACCTTAAACACATAGAATATAGGTAAGGTCTTTATTTCAAGAAGTTCCAAAGAGAGCACCAAAGTAAACCCAGAGAAGGTAGACGGTATAGCACAATGAGGACTAGAGTAAACATACTACAGTAAAAAATAAGCCTGTTATACAGAGAATAAACAAAGGCAAACATTATTGGAAAAGACTAAAAGAATTGATAAACTCCTAAATGGAATAAATAAGCAAAAAAGGATGAATAGCATAAACTCCACCATGAGAAATGAAAATCATAATTACAAAATCTACAAACACTTTAAAAAGTTCATAAGAGGGCACTATCAATTATTTTTGACAAATAATTTTTAAAATTTTGCTGAAATAAATTCCTGGAGAATATAATTTAGCCAAACCTGACAAAAAGAGGCATAATCTGAATAGCCCTATACCTATGAAAGAAATTAAATCTTCACACCAAATGACTCAACAATAACTTCAGGCTGATATACTCTGACCAATGAAATCTAACAAATGCTTATGAAAGAAATAACACAAATCTTAAACAAACTGTCTACCTAACAGAATCAGAGGGAATCCTTCCCAACTCATGTTATGAGATCAGCATAACTTGATATCAAAATCTGACAAGGAATTTGCAAAGAAGGACAATCTCTCTGAGGAAAAAAATTTCCCGAATGCTGATTATTAAACTAAATCCAAAGTTATATACAAGCAAATGTGCTATTTTAACTAAATTGGGTTTTTTATTCCAGAAATTGAGATTTGAAAATCAATCATATAATTCACCACATTAACAGAATAAAAGAAATAAGTCATGTAATCGTTTCAATAAAGGTAAAAGATTGGTTAAGCTAGAGATAAGATTTTATTAGCAAATTATAAAACAGTGTGTACGTGTGCCCATGTGCACACACACGCATATCTCATCCATCAATTCCTGATTTCACATGTGAATTTTCAAAGTCTTAATGGAAAGAAGGTTTAGATTCTAAGACTCATTGGGATGACTTTGGAAACGGTGATGCCAAAGATGGAGTAGAAAAGATAATTCACTTGCCAGAACAAAGCAGATGTTGGGGATATATTTAGTTAAACTTCTGGGTAAAAATGCTACTTCTAGGAGGATTAAAATGAAAATTCCAAGTGAGGCCCTGCCTGTTCCCTCAGATGGAGCCCAGGAAAGTGACCAAATCTGGGACAGAAATGGCTGCAGAAGTGTGTATGCAGACAGCCCTGAAACAGTGTCAGAGTTCAATCTAGCACTTTCTGGCCAAGAAACGCATCCCTCTGCACCAGGAGTAACGCGGTCGTGGTGAAGGGCTGGGTGTCCCGAGGCTGGGGTGATGAAGTCACAGCCAAAATATCTACCACCCAGGGAAAAGCAGTGGAGGGAGAGCTGCAGGGTGTGGAGCGTGACGGGGGAACAGAGACTGCAGTTACCCGTGTGGACCGACAGCCAGAATCGAGCACGAGGCATTGAGTCTGAGTATTTGCAGCATGTTGTAGACACCCACCGGCACTACACCTTGCTTCTCGCTCCACCCTAAAATCACGACACACACAAGACTTTGGAAGCCCAGACAGAACTCTGAGTGAGGTGGTGGGTAGTCCTGAGTTGAATATTATGTTTTAAACTCCAAGCTTCTAATATGTCATGTCTAATTAGAGGGAAAAATCAAAATAAAGGTACGCCTGCACACACCTAAGTGTGTGAACCACCCAAAGAACATTCTGAGGACCAAAGATGTAGGGATGGTAAAGGGCCAGGCTGAACTCACTGTAGAACTGCAATCTGCAAACTTGATTAGAGACGTGATCCAGGCCAAGGGATGGTCAGAGGTGAGGAGTAGGGATGCAGTTTAGGAACAGAGAAGGGCTACAGCCTGGGGTCTTAGAATTTGGATCCTGGCGCTGTTAGCACTGTGTAATATGGACAGTGAGACCTATCCCACTCTCATTCATGGAAAAGATGTAACGGGTTTGTTTCATTTGACTTTTAAAATTTGCTTTTCATTAGCCCAACATATAGAAATAGTCCAGTGGTTGCCTAGCATTTAGTTCAGCCCACACAGAACACTGTTCCCGTCCTGGGGCTCAGGTGTGCCCATCACCACCCTTCAGAAGCCTTTGCCTCTCAGCCCAGCCCCCAAAGGGACCTCTCACTAACCCTGGATCTTAGCATGTTTCATATTAGGGATGCACCAAGTTGTCAAAAGTTGATCCCAGAAAATGAGTTTCATTAGGAGAAATAAGATCACGTGCTTAACTCCTCATCTATACTCTGCTTTGCTGGGTGACCTTGGGTGATGCCAACTGACTTCCTCAAATCTGGTCTACAAAATGGGTGCATGGTCCCCAAACTACTGATACTGGGATAGTCTACTGGGACCTCAAAAGTAGTTTAGCTCCTCTTTGTATGTCATTAATTATCAAAATATGGAAGTCGGTATTTGTCATCCTAAAATAGGAACAGCCCATATGTTGGGATTTAAACATAGAATATAGTTTGCATGTCTCACTCTCCTTCCCGTCGAACCCATTCCCTCTGGGCTGACATATTTTTTTGTTTGCTCTGAACTTGGAAATAGAACGTTTGTGGCTCTGAGACTCCTCTTGTTTCCTTCTTTAATGGAAACAGTGTAATATTCACTTCTATTTTGGACAGAGACCTTCTGTTTTGAAAGTTTTGGGAAGAGAAAGGCCTGCGGCCCTTTGTCAATACAGCATATGTCAGCGCGAAGCAGAATTATTATAATTTTCTGGGGAAAAAAAAGGATATGCTTGTCTTTAACCTTTTAAGGTGCTGTAGCTAAGGACAGACCATGTTGTCAGGAAGCTCAGGGAAGATGGTTCTGTGCAAGAGGAAGCCAGTGGCGCAGAAAGAATCTGGGTTGAGGTTTCTTTATGGGGGTCTGAGCGTGGAGGGGACTTGGCGGTTTCTGCGGGTACAGAGGGCTCTCCGCAGAGTGCTCGCTGGGGAAGACAGGCTGCAGAGCTGTGGGCTCCTGTGTCAAAGAAGATAGCCAGCTGCAGACTCAGGGATGGGCAAGAGGGCATCCACTACCAAAATTATGGCATCTCCTTTACAGAGCCACCTTACCTGAAAGATAATTTGTCATGAAATTATGAGAGTAAGTAACATTTTAACGCATCGGGTGCTGGTTTCTCTGATTATCCTTGGGCAGAGCGCAGTAGAAAGAGCAAGGACTCACTAGCCTGAATCACTAGCTGTGGGGTCGTGGGCATACCATCTCTCTTATGTAAACTTTATTTTCTTCTGTTTGTGTAATGGGAATAATAACTACTGATGGTCATTTGTTGTGCAGATTAAATGTGGGAAAAACGTGGTACGTACATGGAAAGTATTAACAGAAAGCACAAAGTGGCTATCTTTATTGTGGTTGTCTTTATTATATAGCGGCTATTTTTACTGTGAAAATAAGAGGCATCCTCTAAGGAACACTCAGACCACCAGTTCTGAATGTCATTCTTCATTGTCATTTTTGATCAATCTAAATAGGGTAACGCTTCTCTTCTCTTTTCTTATCCATTGTTTTTTTATTATTATTAAGCAACCAATCACTGCCTGGGAAATACAATCTATTTATTCTTTCTTCAAATAACATGTGGCTAGCTTTCTAAATACAGGTGTGTAATGTGGAGTCTTCACAAGCTATACTTCAAGGTAGACTTTATTTCAGGGCACGCACATACACACATATAGCTATAAAATTTGAACCATTTATTTAGACTTTATTTTTTTGAGACAAAGTCTCACTCTGTCACTCAGGCTGAGTGCAGTAGCGTGATCATAGCTCACTGCAATCTCGAACTCCTGGGCTCAGACGATCCTCCTGCCTCAGCCGCCCAAGTACCTGGGACTACAGGCAGGAACCATCATGCCCGGCTAATTTTTTTTTTTAATTTTTTGTTGAGATGGGGTCTTGTTATGGTGCCCAGGCTGATCTTGAACTCCTGGTCTCAAGTGATCGTCCTGACTCAATCTCCCTAAGTGCTAGGATTACAGACCTTAACCACTACACCCAGCCATTTGTTTAGGTTTTAATTCAACTTCTCTAATTTTGAAGATGAGGGAAATAAGACATTGTGAGTTGAAACACAGAGTCAGAGGACCTCAGGTTTGGAAATGAGCTCAAGAGACACAGTTATCTGACTGTAGATTGCATTTCTCCTAACATCCCTGATGAGATTATTTATTTCCTGTGTTCATTAATCTCTACAAAACCACCTACTGAAGAAGCCAGCCCACTGTCTGTAAGAGCTTAGAAGGTCGAGCAGTTTCCTTGTCAGTGAATGAATGGAAACCCAGTCTCTGGAAGCTTTCAGTGTCATTCCAGCTCTGGGCTCCATTAGGAACAAGTCTGATCCTTCTCCCACACTCCGGTGGCTCTGTGATTTCTTGATAGCATTGCTCTTTGCTGGGCCTTTCCTTTGTCAGGGCCTTTCACTGACATCTTCCCCATCCTGGGCTGATGCTCCCACCTGGACCACCATGTGGAGAACAGAAGTAGACCCTGGGGATTTAGCATCGGATCAAACTTATGAACTCAGGTTTCTGATTTGTGAAATGTGGATCTGAGTCCCGCCTCACAGGCATACGGTGAGAAGACGTAGCAAATTTGCCTATTTCTTTGGCTCCTCTTCTTTCTGAACCCACATGATTTAACCCGAAATGTATTTTTAACTGAATTATGGAGGGATGATTGGTGGAGGGCCAGGAGATAGGTATTTTTCCATGGTTAAGAATAAACGCCAATATTAAGAAATGAGTAAGAGAGAGAGAGAAATCTGTTATGTTGCATTCATATTTTTTCAAAAACCGTCGCATGATTACATTGCCTCAAAGCCATATAATTAGAACTTATAATTCTTATTCCATTATAGTAGCTTTGAGCTTTGACAAATTTTAAATTTAAATAATATGTATATGGCCTATTATGCATAAGTAAGGAAAAAGATGAAAACACAATAAAGCCTCTATTTAAGCAGGGGCTGTAAGAAATCCTTTTGAGTGATCCCCCCTTCTCCCACCTCTAGCTGCAAGGTAAAAGGGAGATCTCACACTTGTAGATACTCTTATTGTTTGGATATGTGTTTCCTGTTCTCTGAAAGTCACAAAAAATAAGCTGTTGGAAAATGATTTGAATATTTTAATTTTTTAAACAAATTTTGTTGAGGATCTAACAAGTACCAAACACAACAATGATGACTGTGTTGGATTTTTTTCTTTCTGATACTAACGCAATCCCAATGTGTGAGAATGATGGGTCTCTGAAGCTACAGGGAGGGCTGTAGTTAGGGAGACAGGTCACACCCTGTAACCTGAGTCTTGGTCTAGGTCAAAGACTCCTGCTCTCACGGGCATGGTCCAGGGTCATCAAACCCCATTGTATTCAAGCCTGAGATTGTGTCTGTTTAAAGTGTGTGATCTCAGGTGCAGGGACTCTCAATGAGGCCACAGGGTTTAGAGGCAAAGAAGTTCCTGGTATCTGGTGAAGGTGGAAGTTACAAACCTTATCAGGACTTCCAAGTGGACATGAGTGATGCTAGGATTTGGATCCTACCACAGGACAAAGGAAAATGCAGAGCAGAGCAATTGAACGTCAAGCCAGGCACTGGCAAGAAAGTCCGTTACCCGGCTGCAGGCGCCCAGCGGGGCTCTCCTGGAGACCACTCCTGCTGCAGCTGGGAGCCCGTGGACTCCACTCTCTCAGGGCCACAACTGACCTCGCCCACGGCTGGAAGAGGAGTCTGGCTACACAGCTGGGCAGGCTTCGTGGGTTCTGGGACTTGATGGTGGACTTCTCCCTGCAGCTGGCAGAGCCCTGGGCCAGCTGAGGTAGACAGATTCTTCCCCAGCACTCAGGTCCTGGGCCAGGGGACTGGAACACATGGAACAGCTTTTGCTTAAAGATAACGGGAGGTCTCTGCACATCGCCTTGATCTGCTCTCCTCTAACCCCACGGTCCTTCTGCTCAGATAAGACGCTCACAACAGGGTGCCAAAGATTAATTATTTAGCGTCAGTGGAGTGCGGTATTTTTGATGATAAAGAGTTTCACGTAAGTGATAAGTATTATTATAATTAGCGAGCTAAGCAGATACATTTATCCTGCATCTACTAATTAGGCAGGGAAGTAAATTAATTTTTCCCTATCCGTGCTCATTTTGCTTGTTGGCTATTTTTATATCAAGTACAAGGCGAGAGCCTTATCTGTTTCAGTATGGATTATATATGCTGCCCTCCTCTGTCCAACCAATTTAGATAAAAGTGGATCCGCCCTAGAGGAATTTCATTTGGGGAAGCGTGGTAGGAGGAGGAGATAAGGCCTCCTTGTCTAAATGAGTTATAAATAGCGGGCAAATAAATAGAAAGTCCCAGCTGCTGTTGGGGAAAAAATATGGTTTTTTTTCCTCATGTTACTGTATAATTAGCATGAGTCACTGTCCCCTTGGCTGGGCGTGCATGAGGCAGAAAAGGAGGAGGTACAGAGATGACAACGGGTAGGCCTGTAGCCGGAAGGAAGGCAGCCAGGCCTGGAGCTGAGGAAGGTGCTATTCTTCACTGAGTTTCCCAGAGACAGGAAGCTCACAACAAACCGTGCACAAACAGCTTGTGGGCTGAGCCAGGAGGAAACGAACATCACTGTCCAACGTGTCCCATGGACGAGACGCTGTGGATGCAGGTGCGAGATGTGCACTGCCTGCGTTTCATTGTGTTGCCTCTTTGAGGCTGCATCCTGCGGGAGGTTTATTTGCCAATCCGTGGTCTTCTCGTCACTTTTCCCTGGTGCATGTACCTTCCAGGGGGTGCTCACCGAGTCCTTGGTGGCATCCATGCTGGCAGTCTCCGAGGCAACTTCATTTCTTATCTGGCCTGCGGTCACATTCCCAGAGAAAGGCAAAGCCTCTCCAAGTCTGGCTCTGTCCAAGCAAAACCAGCTCTGCTCCGCGGTATTACCAGAGAGGGGTGTTGCTCCCGTGCTACTGGGAAAGCATTCTCCTGCTCTACGCCATCCTCCCTGTCCGCCACTCCACGTCCCCGCTCCACACACACAGCAACACTCATGCACAAACAGCCCAGCTCCTGAAAGCAACAGTAAGACCATTGCACTGTGTCAAGCCCGCTGCCCAGACGCACCCCCCCCCACCCATTTCTGCTTTACCACCGTTTTGCCACGTTGGGGCACTGAGCCACTGCGAGACAGGACCCAGACTAAGGTGGGATGAGAGAGGCACCTAGTGAACAAAATTTAAGGAAGTTCCCATTCTCAGGTGCTGATCTTGCACTTGTATGTCCCTGATTGTGAGGGCCGTCTTAAACCATGTGTTCAGGTTGTCTGACTTGCCTTACCCCGTTCCCCTGTCTGCTCCAGGGCTTCCCAGGCTTAACTCACTAAAGGAGATATGGTAGGCCAGATAATGGCCCCCAAAGATGTCCAGGTCCTAATCCCAGCAACCTGTAAATATGGTACCTTACATGGCAAAAGGGATTTTGTAGATATTGATCAGGTTATGGATTTTGAGAAGGAGAAATTCCTTGGATTATCTGGGTGGGCCCTAAATGTAATCATGCGCGTTCTTACAAGAGGGAGGCAGAGGAGCATTTGACGACACGAACACAGGAGAAGAGGCACTGTCAGGGCTTGGGCAGGACGAGCAGACGTTGTGGCTTGGAAGATGGAGAGAGCGTCCGGCCCAGGGGAGTGGGCGGCCTCCCGGAGCTGCCAAAGGCAGGGGTGTGGATTCTGCCCTGGAGCCTCTGGAGAGAGTGTGGCCTTGCTGACCCGTTGATCTGGGCCCACTGAAGCCCATTCTGGGAACCAAAACTTTAAGAGAACAAATATGTATTTCTTAAGCCATCCCCTTTGTGGTCCGTTATTACAGCAGCCATAGGAAGTAAATAAAGGAGCCCAGCTCCCCTGTACGCCTGACGTCCCCATGCTACCTGGGTGCTTGTGATCAGGCACCAAGAGCTGGGAGTAGGTTAGGAGGTCACAGACCACCGAGCCACACATAGCAGAGTGTAATTCTTGGCTTCCTCTCGGACTCTGACTTCCAAATCTGTAGTCTGTTGCCAGAGATTTGGCCTTTGCAACTCCAAAGCTCAGGACGGACACAGGTGGTGGAGGAGGAGTGCCTGGGGCAGGGGCCGGGGGGGGGCGGGCTAGGTAAATATCACAGCATGCTTTATCTCCCCAAGAGCAGTACACAAGACATTTTATGCACCAAGATATTTACTTAATCAAGCCAGCCCAGTTCATCTTCAATATGCAAATAAGTAAACACAGTACGAGAGGGTTAATTTATTTTTTCTAGTCTTACAGTTAACAAATAGCATAACAGGAATTTTCTTTTCTCCTAATGCTGATTTTCTCCTTCAAAACAGGAATTTAGAGCTGCCTCCTGGAGCTTGCAGGATGTGGAATTTAACATCTGCCACCTACAGTGAGCCCTGGACAACCACCTGCAGAGCAGCCTCCTTTGCATTGCCCCACCCACCGTTAGTCACAGGCAGGGAAAGTCAAACCTTTGCCAAGGCCCCGGAGGTCCTCTGTGATGGAGCCCTGGCCCCTGGCCTCACTGGGCATGGCTGGTCTCTCATAACCATCATGCTACTATCTCCCCCACCCACCCCTGCACTAGCCCTTGTCACATTGAAAGGCTCATGCACGCCCATCTCCCCCAGTTCTGATAGACACACACGCTTTCCTCATCTATTCTGCAAGCACTGAATCAAAAGTGCCCACCTTGACTAAGCTTCTTCTCTAACCCTTTGGGCAGAGTGGGGATGCCCATTTTGATCTTCCAGAAGCCTGTCTCACTACTCTGTGATTGTTCCCTTTCCTTCTTCCCACAACACACAGAATCTGTCGGAAAGATACTAATTCTGTATCTCTTCCCTAAGCGGCTGGCACTGTGCCGAGTGTGTAAAGGTCACTCAATAAATGTTTGTTCAATGAGTGAATGAATTAACATAATATAAACATTATAACATAAACACAATAAATTAGAATGTTATTATTGACAGAAAATTAATTCTGGTATCTCCAAACAGCACCCCCTAAGACTTGCCCCAGGGTGAGATAAAGCCTAAGAGAATACTTCGGAGGATGAATTCCAGCCTAACCCTTTGGAAATGGGGTGATGGAGGGCTGTGTGATACTTTTTCCTTTTTAGTTTTTACATTTCATTTCAGTAACTACATTCCATCTCACCCGCAGTGGAGCTGCATGTCTGGTAGAGCACATCAACATAGAATGAGCGTGCCTGAGAGATTATGCTGGGAATTGAAGATGAACATCAATTTACTTGGGCCTGAAAATAAAAGTTTCATGGTGAGAAAAATCAGTAATGTGAATCTTCCCCTGAACTCAGAGGTAGAAAAATGGAGGAATCTAAGTAGTGATACTTTTAAAACATTCAACAGATTTGGGGAAAGCAGAAGAAGAATGATTTTGACCAGTACCTGGTGGAGGCAGGGGCAGGGAGGGGAGCAGTCTGAACAAGGAAACACAATTTGCAAAGCTCCTTTTTCTTTCCTTCTTCTACTATTTTTCTCACTTTCACCAAGAGCTTGACCTGAGGTGTACCTGGTTCAAGAAACTCATATTCTAAGAGTCTTGTTCCTTCCGCCTTTTATCTTAGTGATTATATATGTTAGTCCAAAAATTCTGCAATTGTAAAAGCTAGAAAAGTCTTGGAGGGTGTGAGTTTAGGGGATAATGGCAAATGACTAGGGAATAGGTTTCAATCCTTGATCATGGAAACACGAGCCCTACAAAATGTGTTTGCCTTAAAGATAAGTCAATACCACAAGGACAGGAGCAGTTTCTGTATCCTGGATTAGTGGAAATAAAAATTGTGTGTAAAACAGACAGAGGAGGGGAAGAGCATGGCCTCTGGGGTCAGAGGGGCACTGCACTCACATCTCTGATCTGTCATTTACTCACAGCGGGGACACCCCAGCGCTGACTTGGTGGAGTCACAACCATTAAGTCCCCCTTTCCCCATAATCACTTGTCTGGTAGTTCACATGCAGAATTACTATTATGTATGTAGTATGTTAACAGTTTATTATATGCGCTATTATTTTAATGTTATGGCATCACCCTCTTTGACCATTTCCCTGGAAGCTAATTGTAAATTTCTCTAGGTTAATTTATGCATTTGCTACAAATAGCTACATTCTTTCACAACATTTCCTAAGGTTAAATTATAGATTTGCTTTCCCATATACTTTCTTTGGGTTCCAGGACATCAGAAGACAGCATTGAGTTGTGCTTGTAGGTAACCATCATTGGTCTTCAAATCTTTGCTGGGTCCTTCCATCATAAAACCATAGTCATGATGTGTGTATGTGTACACACAGGTGTGCATATATGTATATGCATGTATATAAATTAATATATGTATATGACTGTGTGTTAATGCATGGAGATCATATAAATGGCTTTTAGTTTGATGTCAGCCCCTAAGCGGTGATCATGTACATCCATGACCTACGGCTTTTCTGGAAATCTTGAAAATTTTGAAATAGTTGTATACAAAAAGCTGTCATTTTTGGCACTGGCATGTGCTTTGTCAGAAATCTTCTGTTGCAAGGAGCAGAAATGTACTCAGAGTAGCTTAAGGAAACAGGAGGTTGATTGTAAGAGGCGTGCATCTTGGGAAGTGCAGCTGGGTCTTACAGGATTGTCAACCATTTAGGCTGACTTGATTTTCTATCACAAGCTCTCGCTATTTCTGGGACCATGTGGCCTCTTGTCTCAGTGCAAACTGGCTTCTTCTGTGAGGCTCATAGTTTCTCCTATGGTTTCTGTGTTTTTGACCCCACATCTTTGGTTTTTTGTGTGATATGATTGCAACTCTGACACCACTTCTGGTCCCAACTCCACATATTTTGCAAAGCAGAAGTCCAGCATGGTTTTGGTTTCACAAAACAAAATGTAATTAAAAAAAAAAAAGGAGAGAGTTTTCTCAAGTTGGTCCAGGTCCTATTTGCTATGGACCAGGGTAAGTTTAAGGTGAGGGTGCTGGCATATTTTCTGTGAGAGATAGCATAGAAAGCCCAAATGCGTGGTCCAACCTTTTAAAAAAATTGGAAAGTTTGGAGAAGGACTTTTAAAAGTGCTCTGAATCTTTGATCCATAAATTCTACCGTCTAGACTGTAGAAAAAGAACATTATACTGAGTTCAGAAACAAACAGCCATAAAAATATTCAATGAAGCATTGATAAAAGTGCAAAGGAATGATAAGTTCTAAATTTTCAGCAATAAAGACCAATTAAGTGACCACTGAATGCAATCTGCTTCTGATGTATTTTTATATATCATAATTTTATTTTTTGATACCATATTTTAGGGTACATGTGATAATTTAATACATACATATAATTTATAAAAATCAAATCAATGTAGTTGGGGTATCTATCCCCTTAAATATTTGTATTTTCTTTATGCTAGAAACATTTGACTTATTCTCTTCTAGCTATTTTGAAATATATTATACAATAGATTATTGTGTGATGTGTTATTTCACCATGTGTGAACATGAGAGGCAGCAAACAGAATTACGCTGATATGAGGTTCAAGAAGTAAACCAGTGTACTCCAATTTGTGGCAAGAAAAATACTCCAAACAGAGCTTTCATTTTGCCAAATATCAATTAGCCTTAGGCCCTTTTAGACATGTTAACACTTTTTTTGTCAGCTAGAGATAAATGATGATTACTCAGTCTGCATGTTTCCAAACCCTCATTAAGTCTTCTATTGAAGTCCTCACAAATGACAGCATTTGAGAGATGCGTTCTGCTACACAATTAAAAGAAACCTTAGAAAATGTAATTGATCACTTTTTTCTTCTTGGGAAGAAAAAACTTAATTATAGCTATTGGAGCTCTATCAATATAGTCTAAAATAGCAACCAATCTGGCAGAAATTTTAAGCTGGTGTCTGAGAAAGCCTAGTGATTATTTTGCATTATAATAATGTCCCCCTCCTCTTCTCCTGTCCTGCACACATTATCCTGAAAAGTTAGGCTTCTTCTTGAAATGAATAAATGCCTCTACTTGCATTTATTACCTGAATGTCCCATTTGGAAACTGATGGTCAATAAAGTAAATTTTAATATCATTGAGAAGAAAGAAATGCCAACATAGCATAGTTATATGACAAGGAGCACTTTTGTCTTTTTCTGAAGCACACATATCATCTATGCAATTGCAATTTGCAAAGGCTTATTTTAATTAATCTATGTATTAATGAATTAATTCATGTTTTCATTCATTCACTCAACAAATATTTGTAGAAAGTCCTAGAAGAGCTATGGAGAATACCTAGAAAATAATAAAATTATTAGATGATCTATATGCAACACCCGTCAGACTGGTCCAGATAGTCCCCTAGGTGCTGAAGGTATAGTAGTTAACAAGGTAAAGCAAATAAAATAGGCTAAGAAGATAAAAGAGCATTGGAACTGCGATTTTAGCATGGCTACTTCTCTGAAAAGCTGATATTTGAGCAGATACCTAAATAAAGTGAGGATAGTAAGGTATGCAAATAATGGAGGAAAGGAGTTCTGGGTAAGTAGAATAGCAAGTGCTAATAGGTTCAGATAGAAGAGGGTTAGAAACTGGAAAGCATGTTCTATTTATATATGCTATTTGCTCTAATTTATTACCAGTATGGCAGAGCTCACCGTCCATGTTCATCCTGGGTAAAAAATGTTTGTGAGGGACCATAAAAATTTGAAGAGGGAATTGCCCAGGAGCACAAAACTGGTCCCAGACATGACTCTTCAAGGAAGAAGTGATGTATGGAGAAAAATAATTTTTTTAAATTTTTTTATTATTAGTACTTTTAATTTCGGCATATTATGGGGGTACCAATATTGTGGTTACGTACATTGCCCATGCCCCCCTCCCCCTCGTGGCATAGCCTCAGGCATGACCATCCCCCAAACATTGCACATCTCACTCATTATGTTTGTATATACTCATCCCCTCCTCCCTCCTCCCACTCACCCAACACCCGACAAATGTTATTCCTATATGTCCACTTAGGTGTTGATCTGTTAATACCAATTTACTGGTGAATACATGTGGTGCTTGTTTTTCCATTCTTGAGATACTTCACTTAGTAGAGTAGGTTTCAGCTGTATCCAGGAATATACAAGAGGTGCTATATCACCATTGTTTCTT
>VBSM01003211.1:1405065-1422030 GCA_008086735.1 Cheirogaleus medius
AGATAGTGGGCAACCTTGTCTTGTTCCAGTTCTAAGTGGGAATGATTTCAATTTATCCCCATTTAGTATGATATTGGCTGTGGTTTGTTATATTTGGCTTGTATCATTTTTAGGTAAGCCCCGTGTGTGCCTATTTTGTTGAGCGTTCTTATCATAAAAGGGTGTTGAATTTTATCAAACGCTTTTTCTGCATCTAGAGAGGATCATATGGTCTTTCTTTTGCTTCTGTTTATATGGTGAATTACATTTATAGATTTGCGTATGTTGAAACATTCCTGCATCCCTGGGATGAAGCTCACTTGGTTGTGATGGATTATTTTCTTGACAAGCACCTGGATTCTGTTGGCTAGGATTTTGTTGAGAATTTTTGCATCTACATTCATAAGGGATATTGGTCTGTAGCTTTCTTTTTTTGTTACATCCTTTCCTGGTTTTGGTATCAGGGTTATGTTCGCTTCATAAAATGTGTTGGGGAGTGTTCCCACCTTCTCAATGTTGTGGAATAATTTCTGCAGGATAGGCACCAGTTCTTCTTTGTAGGTGTGGTAAAATTCGGGTGTGAATCCATCTGGTCCAGGACTTTTCTTTTTAGGAAGGTTTTTAATTGCTGTTTCTATTTCAGTACTTGATATTGGTCTGTTCAGGAATTCTATTTCTTCCTGGTTGAGCCTAGGTAGGCTGTATATTTCTAAGAAATTTTCCATGTCCTCCACATTTCCCAGTTTGTGTGCATAGAGATTTTTGTAGTATTCATAAATTATGTCTTGTATCTCTGTGGCATCCATTGAAATTTCTCCTTTATTGTTCCTGATGGAGCTTATTAAAGATTTTTCTTTTCTGCTTTTCGTTAGTCTAGCCAAAGGTGTGTCAATCTTATTTAATTTTTCAAAGAACCAACTTTTTATTTTATTAACCTTCTGTATAGTTTCCCTGTTGTCAATTTCATTTAGTTCTGAATTGATCTTAATGATTTCACTTCTTCTACTGGGTTTGGGGTCGGTCTTTTCTTCTTTTTCCAGCTCTTTGAGATGATTCATTAGGTTGTCTATTTGTGATCTTTTCGACTTCTGGATGTAGGCATTTAGGGAAATAAACTTTCCTCTCAGGACTGCTTTAGCTGTGTCCCACAAGTTTTGATACTTTGGGTCTCCTTTGTCATTTAGTTCAAAGAATCTTTTAATTTCCACCTTGATTTCCACATTTATGAAGTGATCATTTACCAGAATGTGGTTTAGAATTCCATGACTTGGTGTAGAAATGAGAGTTCCTGTTAGGGTTGATTTCTACATTCCATTGTGATCTGAAAAGATACATGGTATAATTTCTATTTATTTAAATTGTTTGAGAAATGATTTGTGTCCTAGGATATGGTCAATCTTAGAGAATGACCCATGAGCTGATGAGAAGAACGTATATTCAGTGGTTTTGGGGTGGAATGTCCTGTAAATGTCAGTAAGGCCCATTTGTTCTAGAGACCTTTTTAAGTCCATTATTTCTTTGTTGATTTTCTGTTTGGAGGATCTGTCTTGTGCTGTCAGTGGGGTGTTAAAGTTTCCAACTATTATGGTGTTGTTGTTTATCCATTTGTTTAGATCAAGTAGAGTTTGCTTTATGAATCTGGGTGCACCTAGGTTGGGAGCATATATATTTAGAATTGTTATGTCTTCTTGTTGAAATGTTGTACCCTTCACCATTATATAATGACCTTCTTTGTCTTTTATTACTTTTGTTGATATAAAAACTGGGGTATCTGTAATCAGCACTGCCATGCCAGCTTTTTTTTTGGTATCCATTTGCTTGAAATATTATTCTCCACCCTTTACCTTTAGTCTAATTGCACCCTTGCAGGTTAGATGTGTTTCCTGAAGGCAGCAGATACTTGGCTTGTATTTTTTTATACATTCAGCCTACCTATGTCTCTTGAGTGGGGAGTTCAAGCCATTCACATTTATTGAGATAACTGATCGGTGGGGCAGATTTCTGTTCATTATATTGGTTGAACTTTGTTGCTTTGTTTTATTTCTAGAGCCATTGTGGTACCTGGGCCTTGATCTTTAGCTTTTGAGTAGATTTACATTTGTGAGTGTTTATTGTGCTGATCCATGGGTAACACTCTTTAGAGTACTTCTTGGAGAGCTGGTCTTGTCTTGGTGAATTCCCTCAGTCTTTGCTTATCTGAGAATGTCTTGATTTCTCCTTCATATACAAAACTTAGTTTTGCAGGGAATAAGATTCTAGGTTGAGCATTATTCTGTTTCAGAAGAGTGAGAATGGGGCCCCAGTCTCTCCTTGCTTGTAAAGTTTCAGTAGAGAAGTTTGGCGTTATTCAGATTGGCTTTAATTTTTATTCCATGCCCTGGAGTCTTTTGCCTTTCTTTGTGTTGGTTATCCAGTTGTTCTTGCAAGTCGATGAATTTTCTTACGATCCATGCTCGAAGTTCTTCTTCTGTCAGTTTAGTGGTCTGATTTTGGTTGCTGTCCATTTCTAAGGGGCTGGGGTTCCTCTTTTGTGGTGTGCTTTCCATTTGGGTCTTCATATTTCCAGAGTTCTTTCGATGATTTCTTCCCATCTGGATCAGTTGTGCTTCTTACTTTTAGGTTTTCATTTGGATAATGTCATGCCCTGTTTAGTCTCTGAGCCAGTAGGTGGTGTTTGTGGGTGAGATTCGACCACACCCTGTATGATGAGTCAGTAGATGCTGTAAAAGGGTGTGCAGAATGTCCTCCCTGTCAGTAGGTGGTGCTTGCTTGGAGGAGCAGGCTGAACTGCTGTTTTTGGGTCCTGTAACCAGCTCTTGTTCCTCTGGAGAGTCACTCTAGTGTCTCCGGTGGTGGTTGGGGCCCTGGGATTTTCAGGTGTGTCCTTATACTCCACTTCAGTGAGGGCCATTCTGGGAGTGAGTCTGGGCAGGGCTGGGTTGGGTAAGCCTGCCCTGGGCACCACAAATGCTGTTAGCAGTGGCCAAAGACCTGTTCTCTGCTTCCAGGAAAAGTTGTCAGGAAGGGGATGGGATGGCCCCACTCAGTCAGAAAGTCTGCGTGTGGGTGCAGGGCTTTCTGAGTCCTGCGGTCTGGAGCAGGCCTTTCTCTTTTCCACCCTCCCCAACTCTGTGGCTTCTCCTGGGCCTCTTCCCGCAGGCTCACTCCAGAGGTCTCTCCTCCCAGTTCTCCTCCGCAACCTCCTCCTGTGGAGTCTCCCGTAGTCTCTTGTACCCCTCCTTCCGACCCCCGTCCGATGTATGGTCGTCTGATTGCTTCTTTCTTCTAATGTCTTCTAGAACCTGTCTTTTCTGCAGAGACACCCTGTCTGGCTGTGTTTCTTCTTTGCCATCTTGCTCCACCCCCGTGAAAAATAATTATTATTGACCTCTTCTTTCTGGTCCATTAAGAGAAGAGCTTAGAAGTTACCACTCCATTCTGATAATTAAAAATGCCGAATAAACTGAAGCATATACAACTCTTCTTAGATTCATCAGAGAAATGAGGTCACAAAGTAAACCACTGTCCGGAAAATTGGAGAGACCCACAGGTAGATATTTCATGACTTACTGGAGTAAAAGCTACCTAGCCAAAACCTCCTTAGGAACAAGTACCAGGAAAGGAAAACCTAAATTTTAATTGATGAATTTCTGGAGTCTCAGTACGGACAAGCTTGAGAAATAAAAACTCAAAAGAGACAGTTATTGACAGGCACCCACTCTTGTGGGCATGTTACCTTCTGGAGCTGTATTACGTTGTCAGAGTGAATATTAGAGAAAATTCTCCTTATGCTTCTGGCAGGGGGAGGGGAAAAGGAACAATTATAAAGTAGGTCAGAACATTCTGTTCTAGTTACAAAGGCCTGCCCTCAAAAGAAACTATTTTTACCAGACCTTAACCTACTGAGGTTTTTATCAGAATCTAACTGATCTGGGGTAATAGAAACACCTAACACCAGCCTCATCTAGCCTTCTACCTGGGAAAAGACAACTACACAACTACAGCCCCCTTCAGCTATCCTGTTTCACCAAAGGGGTTGAAAAAATCCCAAATCCAAAACAACTGAAAAGTATTTGTGACATTATAAACAAGGGGCACAGACTCTCTAAAAGGCAAAGACCTAATTATAGGACTATAGAAAGCTACATCTCCCCCTACATCATACCACCACATCACTTAAGACCTATTTACCACAGTTCCTTTTACCTAGTACATCATGCCCACCTTTCCATAGATAACTACAAGGCCTACTATAAGGCAAAAACAAAGTTTGAAAAGAAAAAACAATCATCACTACCAGGTCCAGAGATGACAGGGATACCATAAAGATCAGATGGTGCATTTAAAACAACTATGACTAATATGCTAAGGGCTCTAACAAAAAAAGTAGACAATATACAAGAAGAGATAGGTAATGCAAACAGAGAGATGAAAATTCTAGAAAAGAATAACAAAAAGGAATATTGGAGATCAAAAACACTGTGACAGAAATGAAAAACACCTTTGTTTGGTTCATTAGTAATCCAGACACAGATGAGGAAAGAATCTCTGAAGTTGACGAGATCTCAAGAGAAATTTCCAAAATGAAAAACAGAGAAAAAAGACTAAAAAAATCAACAGAATATCAAAGAAGCGTGGCACAACAACAAAGGTGTAACATATGCATAATAACAATACTAGAAGGAGAATAAGAAAGCAAGCAAAGAAATATTTGAAGTGATAATGACTGAGAAATTTCTCAAATTAACATCAGACACCGAACTATAGATCCAGGAAGCTGAGAGAACACTAAGCAGTATAAATACAAACAAACAAACAGACACCTAGACATTTAATAAAGACATTAACAGAAGCTTTTCAAAAGAAGATAGAGTAATGACCAATAAAAATATGAAAAATTGCTCAACATTACTAATCATCAGAGAAATGCAAATCAAAACTGCAATATCACCTAACCCCAGTGATAATGTCTTTTATTAAAAAGTCTCAGAACACCAGATGCTGGCATGGATGCAGAGAGAAAGGAACACTTACACAGTGTTGGTGGGACTGCAAACTAGTGTAACCTCTATGGAAAATAGTATTAATATGAAGATTCCTCAAAGAGCTAAAAGCAGACCTAACATTTGATCCAGCAATCCTGCTACTGGGTATTTACCCAAAGGAAAAAATCATTTTATCAAAAAGACACTTGCACCAGAATGTTTATTGTAGCACAATTCACAATCATGGAGATGTAGAACCAACCTAAGTGCCCATTAATTCATGAATGGACTAATAAAATGAGGTATGTGTATACCATGGAGTACTACTCAGCCATACAAAATGAATTAATACCTTTTACAAGAATCTGGATGAAATTGAAGACCATTCTTCCAAGTCAGGGGTCACAAGAATGAAAAAACGAACACCACATGTATTCCCTATTAAATTGGAAATAACCAATCAGCACTCATGTGCACAGATAGAAGTAAAACTCAACGGAAATCATGCAGGTGGTAGGGGGGAGGAAGAAATGGGTGATATTATACCTAACAGGTACAATGTACTCTATCTGGGTGATGGGCACATTTATAACTTTGACTAAAGCTGTACAAAAGCAATCCATGTAACCAAAACATTTGTATCCCCATAATATTCTGAAATTTAAAAAATTTAATTATAGATAAACAAACATAAAGAAAAAAATCTTTAAAGAAGCTGTTAGGAGGGATTTACCTATGGAGAAGTAAAGACAAAAATTACATTTGACCTCTCCTCAAAAATCATGCAATCAAGATTGTGGAGTGACATATTTAAAATGTAAAGAGGAAAAAAGAGCCACCAGCCTAGAATTCTGTAACCTACAACATTATCTTTCAAAAGTGAAGGAGAAATAAAAACTTTCACAAACAAATACTTAGAAACTTTTCTGACAATAAATCTGCCTTACAAAAAATGTTTAAAAATATGTTTGGGAAATAAAAATAAAGTCCTGAGCCCCCCAATCAACTTAATGGACTCCCTGTTGGCCAAGGGGACCCCAGAAATATCTTAAAACTGAGTTCTTGGCCATGACAAGAAGGGAGGTAAGGCACACATTGTTATAACCCCCTCCCTCATGAACTGCCATTAGGTTTTCTTTATTAAGGGCTAAATAGAACAAGCCTTTTGGAAAGACTTGCTCCATCACTGATTTCAACCACATAATGCTACTTCTCCCTTTTTGCAGTTTCAGCACAATAACTGAGCAGCATTTCTTCTTGATAAGAAGCCATAAGCCGTAGAGTGGTTATGACAAGTCTACAGAGAATGCACAGAGAGTTTTCATATTATATGCTTCACCTTTTGACATCAGAGGGCCATAAACTCCACGTTAGATCATGCTAAGGCTGCCATTTTCTGAACATAGATCCCTGAAGCTGCATGAAGTGCAATTGCTCATACATATATTTCTCCTTTCATCACTATTCATGACTCCTCCTATAGCCTATTAGATATGTACAATTGACCACTCTACTCAGCATAAATTCCTGTAACTTTACCCTTCTCTTGAAATGTTGGTTTCTGGTTTTGGACAGAGTTTCCATATCCTGCAAGTTGTGGAATACTCTTTTAAGCCTCCTATCTAAGTTTATAGATTTTGTGACTTTTTTGGTTGACAAGTTCTCCAAAAAGAAGGAAGATGGTATGAGTCAGAAATTCATATATGCATAAAGAAAGGAAGAACATGGGAAAATGAATAAAGGAAGTTACAAATATATTTATTTTCACTCTTAATTGATGTAACAGATAAATTGGTTCAAAATAATAATAGCAGCAATGTATTAAATTATATATGCTATATAATATCTATACATCTATATCATCTATATCTATACTTATGTATAAGTGAATACATGATGTAAATGATACAAGGAATGGGAAAGAATAATTAAGAACATTTTGTTATTATGAGGTACTTGTACTACCTATGAAGCAACATAGTGTTATTTGAAAGTGGAATTGTATATTACAAAATCAAGGACAACCACTAAAAAATCTAATTGATATACAAAGAAAAAGAAAGAAAAAAGAATCACATAAAGCACTGAATAAAAACTGCAAAAGATAGGAAAAATGTAGAAGACAAAAATGGGAACATAGAACAAGAGAAACCAATAGAACACAAAACAAATTGGTGGATATTAATCCATTTATATCAATAATCACCTTAAACATTAGTAGCTGAAGTACACCAATTAAAAGACAGAGATTGTTAGAGTGGATCAAAACATAAGACCCAACTATATGCTGTCCACAAGAAACCTATGTCAAATATAAAGACACACATAGATTAAAAGTAAAGGAATGATGAAAAATATACCAGGCTAATATCAATCAAAATAAAGTGTTATTAGCCATAATATTTTCAGAAAGATCAGACTTCAGAGGAAGGAAAGTTATGAGTAATAGAGCAGGGAAATACATAATGATAAAGGAGTCAAATCTCCAAGAAGATATAGCAATCCTTAAGGTATATGTCACATTATGTGAAAACACATGAAACACAAATAGATAGGACTATAAGGAGAAATAGATGGATCCACTATTAAAGTTTCAGGTTTCAAACACCTGCTATCAGAAATGGACAGATCTAACAGTCAGAAATTAGTAAGAAAACAGTTGAAATCAACAACTCTTCCAAGTGAATATAATTGATATCTTTAGACAACTTTATTCAATAACAGCAGAGTACACATTCTTCTCAAGCTCACATGAAATATTCACCAAGATAGATGGCATTCTGGACCATAAAACACACTTCAAAATTTAAAAGAATAGAATCACACAATGTCTGCTCTAAGACCACAATGGAATCAAAATAGAAATCATAACACAGAGATAAATATAGAATTCCCAAATTATTGGAAATTAAACCACACACTTATAAATAATACATGAGTTAAAGAAGAAATCTCAAGAGAAGTTTAAAAATATTTTAAAGTAAATTTAAATGAAAACATACCTTATCAAAATTTGTGTGATCCAGCAAAAGCAGTGCTTAGAGGGAAATTTATAACATTGAATGTGTATATTAGAAAAGAAGAAAAGTCTAAAATCAATCATCTAGGTTTCCACCTTTGGAGACTAGAAATAAAAGGAGCAAATTAAATCCAAAGTAAGCAAAAGAATAAAAATTTCTACAGAAATCATTGAAATTGAAAATAGAAAATCAAAAAAGAAAACCAGTGAAATCAAATCTTGTTCTTTGAAATGATCAATAAAATCAATAAGCTTCTATCTAAGCTAAGAATAAAGGACAGAACACACAAATTACTAATATCAGATATGAAAGAAGAGACATCACTATAGATCCCATAGACATTAAAGGGAAAATAAAAGAATATTATGAATAACCCATGCTCATAAATCTGATAACCTAAATGAAATAGACCAATTCCTAGTTAGAAACTACCAAACTGTCTTCCAATGTGGCCCTATTATTTTGCATTCCCACCATCAATGACTGAGAGTTTCTGTTCTCCATATCCTCCTCAGTACTTGGTATTTCCAGTGTTTTGGATTTTGGCCATTCTACTGTTATAGAGTAATATCTTGTTTTGCAATTCCCTTATGACATATGATGTTGAACATCTATTCATATGCTTATTTGCCATATTTATGTATTCTTTGATAAGATGTCTGTTCAGATCTTTTGATCATTTCTTAATGAAGTGGTTTATTGTCTTATTGTTGAGTTTAAAGAGAGGTTTTTATTTGTATATTTGTATGACAATCTTTTTAATATGTGTCTTTCTCAAGTATAATAGTTTCTCCCAGTCTGTAACTTGTTTTCTCATTCTCTTGACTTTGTCTTTCACAGGGAAGAAATTGTTAATTTTAATGAAATCCAGCTTAGCAATTATTTCTTTCTTGAATCACATCTTTTGTGTTACATCTAAAAAGTCATCACCATTCCCAAGGCCATATAGATTTTTTATTATGTTATCTTATAGGAGTTACATAGTTTTGCATTTTCTAAATTGGCTTGTGATTCACTTTAAGTTAATATTTTTGAAAGATGTAAACCTGTTGCCCAGATTTTTTTTGCATATGCTGTCCAGTTATTCCAGCATCATTTATTGAAAAAGCTATGTTTTCTCCATTGAATTACATTTGTTTCTTTGTCACAGATAAGTTGACCATATTTATGTGAGTCTTTGTCTGAGCTCTCTATTCTGTTCCATTGATATATGTGCCTACACTAAAATCTTATTTGTACTTCACCAATTAAAACATTACAAGACACTTGTCCAAGGTACAAAGAAGCAGAGAACATTTTTCAAGAGGCTAAAGGCTCAGCTACAAAATGAAATAAACAAGCCAAATGAACAGAATTCCCAAATAGCAGAAAATTCCCAGTGCTTAAGCACCTGGACCACGCCTGTTTTTCTAGATTGCCTTGTGCTAGCTTAGGTGCTCTTGGGCATCTAATGGGACAGACCACTTGGATTTTCAATGAGACCCCAAACTACTCACTCCCTTTATGAATAGCCTGTGTTGTGGTTTCTCTCAAATGGAGGAACTAATTGTAATTATTATTTTAAAAGAATATGTGTCTTGGTAACTCTTTTTATTTATGGAAGCCAGATTGCCTCACTGCAAGATTGACATGTCAATGAATGGAGAAATGGGAGTGTTTCATAAAGTGCTTCAGCTTTTAAGCTGTTCTTGAAAAATACTGTTAGGCTTCTGTTGAAAGAGGCTTTAGTCCTGAATACCAGGTGGTCAATATCACCACAAAGAGATGTGATAAAGAAGAGGATTTGCTGAAAGGTTAAGGAGAAGCAAGCCTCTTTGGAGTCCATGGCATTAATAATAACTTCCAGGATATTTCACATTATTGCAGAAGACTCACAAGTGCTTTTTAGATTTTAACCTATGTGCAAGTCCTTATAAGTGGGAAGGACTTTTCAAGAACACTTCTAACACCAACATTTCATGTTTCTATCTTTCAGTATTTGTTATTGGGCTTTCTGGTACTCACTATTTTCATAAGCATTATTTCTGATATTCTGTATTTGCATTTTAGGGAATTTCTCTACTCAATATTTTATTAATTGATATTTCTCTTATTTGGGATTTCTAGTTTTGAAACTCAGTTTTTAGTTTTTTTGGTTGTTTTGTTCTTAAGGTCTCTGTATTTCAGTATAACACTCAGGTAAAATATACTTTACCCTGGTGCCCTCCAAGTCACTAGTTCAGATAGATCAACTTTGCAGGAATACATCTTCCTAGAACTCCTAGAAACATCAACAAACCAGAACAAGTGTGAGTGTCACTAACATTTTTAGTAGGTAGCATTGAAACAATTATCAATAAACTAATTATAACCTCAAACATGTTGCCCATGTTTACATGTTAAGAGTAAAATTCTTACTACATCTATATTCTTGTCTGAAGACATGTGATGGAAGAAGTGGTCAGATGTCCTGGGCACTAGCTCCTCTTGGCTCCACAGTGAAACATTTCTCTTTTACCAGAACAGCACAACTGGCAAAGGATTCCCTTATTCTAAATGCAGATCATCAAAGCCAAGGGGCCTTCCAGTAGTGTTGCCCATGTGAATGGTATAATATTAATACAATGCATTGAGTTTATTGTTATCATCATCTTTATTTTCATGATGGTATGATTCTGGCACATAAGTAGTTATTCCTGCTCACTCTTTGTCCTTGATTATGGATTAAAAGGCTGACTTGTGGTTCACTTAGAAGAGTTTGTGACTTCCTTAAGCAGGAAGGTAGGCAGTTTTATACTTAGGCCAGACCACAGAACCAAAATGAAAATTTCAAGACAACTGTGTCTTTGTGTGGCTTACTTTCATCTTCTTTGACTTTATATTATTCTTTTAACGTAATGATGTTTAGCAATACTTTTAGGAGAGTCCAGACTGATCTCTATTTAGGATTATAGGCTGTCTTGCTTAGCTCCTGTTCTATTTCTATGAGACTAGGTACCAGTCTAATGGTTTGACCTATTCTCATCTGACTGTGACAAGTGGGTTTGCATTTTCTCTTTACAAGTGTGAAAAAATAAACAAATCACAATTCCAAATACATGTCATTTTAAAGAGATTTATCACTATTGACTAAATGGATATTTGTTTTTAAAGCACTGACTATCTAGGCATCAATCATTCCGTAGCCACTGTTCAGCACATTGTCCGAGCCCCCACACCCTCTCCTCTTGCCCTCATATATGTCTTGAGTCCTACTGATTTAAAGAACACAGCCATCTCAAGGCAACCAGATGCTATTTTTTGCTGAGGGTATGGGCATGGGGAGTCGGAATCCCTGATCTAGAATGCCACGGACATTTCACTTTCTGCAGTCAATTATTAGTGTCTGCAAAACTCAGTGTTGACCCTCAGTGTGGCCCCAGCCACTTTTCCACTGATCAAAGAGAGTGTGTGTGTGTGTGTGTGTGTGTGTGTTTTGAAGGGAAGGAGGTGGGTTGATATGCTTTCTGTATCAATGATAGTCAGGAAAACAGTCGGGGTTGAAGTAAGGCACTAGCAGCTTTTCATTCAGGTCTGAGATGGACAGTCACTCTGGTGGCACTATGAAAAACGATGTCTGTCTTGGGAGCTAATGCCTTCTTTGATGCTCTTTATCTTTTATTGAATCATCTTTCCATTTTCTCTTTAGATTCCAGTTTGAGGGGATGTAAAGTCTTTTTAATTTAGAATTAAAAATGATAAGTTGTATGCATTATTAAGTAAGTAGGGGTAAATTGTTTTTTAAAGGTATTAGTAAATCACTACAGCAATTAGGATGAATTGCCAAATTTTTTCCAAATTTGATTTGAATCCCAAAGTTTTTTTTTTTTTTTGAGACAGAGTCTTACTCTGTTGCCCGGGCTAGAGTGCCATGGTGTCAGCCTAGCTCACAGCAACCTCAAACTCCTGGGCTCAAATGGTCCTTCTGCCTCAGCCTTTTGAGTAGCTGGGACTAAGGCATGTGCCACTATGCCTGGCTAATTTTATATATGTATATATATATTTTTTAGTTATTCAGCTAATTTCTTTCTATTTTTTTTAGTAGAGATGGGATCTCGCTCTTGCCCAGGCTGGTCTCAAACTCCTGAGCTCAAATGATCTCCCCGCCTTGGCCTCCCAGAGTGCTAGGATTACAGGTGTGAGCCACCACGGCTGGCCAGAATCCCAAAGTTTTTATAAGAAAACAATTACTATGATTTTTAAAAATTAACATCCCAATTATGGGAATGACTGTTTACTGGTTACTATAGCCAATACATCTCCTTCTGAAGTTTGAATGTATATGGAAGAGTGCTGTTATGTCTAGCCAGGGCAGGGCTTTGATGTTTTAACAGTTGATTTTCTGAGCACTTTTAATTTAATAAATCATACAATAAATCTCTGTCTTTTGTTTAAGTAATTCAGATTTGGATGGTATAGCCAAAGGCTGGGAATTTTTTCCAATAACTTTTCAGAAAAGCCATTGCCTTAAAATTGATATAGGATGTAGACTTCCCTTTGGAAAACCAATTCCTGATGAGTAGATTTTTAAAGCACTAAAGAAGCTGTTCTTCCAAATTTGTTAAATTGATTGAGTACTCTATTTCAAATCTTATATAAATGGCCAAACAGAAGTAGTTTTTAGTAGTAGAGGTAATCTCTTGAGTGCTTAAAGCAATCGATCATTATATTTGAAGAGATAGACTCTTCATGTCAGTTTTTACCATATATTTTTCATTTGCTTAGACAAAATATGCTCTCTTAAGTATATAATTTCAAAATTACAATGCCCATAAACCCTACTGTAAAATATAACATATAATTTATATTGTCACTGAGATATAAAAAATGCACATCAAAACAATAATGAGAAACATTAATTACTAAGTATTGTTGTCTACTTGATAAACTTTATTGGTTTTTTTGTTGTTGAAGGCTTTGGGGACAAATGACTTTGTCATAATTTTTTTCTTCATGCATGATATCAACTTTCCTATCTTTGGTGAGTTTACTCCTCTTTGTGTTACGTGCAGCAAAGAGACTTATTTTTTGACTTTATGCCCTTGGGAAAGTCATTTCTCTGATCAAGAGTGAGACCCTGTCTCTACTAAAAATAGAAATAAATTAATTGGCCAACTAAAAATATATAGAAAAAATTAGCCGGGCATGGTGGCACATGCCTGTAGTCCCAGCTACTCGGGAGGCTGAGGCAGAAGGATTGCTTGAGCCCAGGAGTTTGAGGTTGCTGTGAGCTAGGCTGACGCCACGGCACTCACTCTAGCCTGGGCAGCAACAGAGTGAGACTCTGTCTCAAAAAAAAAAAAAAAAAGAAAGAAAGAAAAAAAGAAAGATAGAAATCATGGCTGCCAACAATCTCCCCCATCCAACCTCTCCATTAATCTCTCAATGACGGAAGCCAGATAGTGTGCATATGACAAGCCGTTCAAACTCATTAGCAATATGTAAAATGCAAATTGAAACAATAATGAGATATCTCTTTAAACCCTATAGATTGGCAATGTTAGAAAGCTGGATGATGCCAAGTGTTAAAAGAGATTAAGAATTCTGAGAGTAAGAACCCCGATTCCTGTGAAGGGAAGAACACTCGATCTGACAATCAGGAGAACAAGCTGACGTTGCCTGGTCGAGTTAAGTATACACATGCCTCACGATCCAGCATTCACACTCCTGGTTTTACAAGCCATGGGATGCTTAATGTTTCCCATACAATCCTTATTACAATAATTCCAGTATGACTGGGCCACGGAGTGCCCAGATATTTGTTACACATTGTTCTGGGTGTTCTGTGAGGGTATTTCTGGATGAGATTAACATTTAAATTTGTTTACTGAGTAACAGATTGCCTTCCATAACATAGGTGGGCCTCATCCAATCAGTTGTAGGCATAAATAGAGCAAAAAAGATGACCCTCCTCCTATTAAGAGAGAATTCTTCTTGGCTGACAGCCTTCATCCTGGGACATTGGTTTATTTCTGACTTCGGACTGGAACTGAAGCATCAGCTCTTCCTGTGTCTTGAGCCGGCTGCCTTTCAGACAGGAACACCATTGCTCTCCCAGCTCTCGGGGTCTTCTGTTTGCTGACTCCCCCTGAAGATCTTGGGACTCACCAGCCTCCATAGTCATATGAGCCAACCCTTTATAATAAAATATGTCCTTCTCTCTCTCTCTACACACACACACACACACACATGTATATACATACACACACACACATATATGCACACAAAAACTATTGGTTCTAGTTTCTGGAGAACCTTTACTAATACACATGCCAAATGCCAAAGCCATCATTTACCAGTCCATAAGAGGACACAGATAAAGGTATCTATTGTATTTGTGGAGGTAGAGACTGACTAGGTCAAATATGGTGTAACTCATACCATGGAGGGTTCTGCCGCAGTTAAAAAAATGAACCAAATATATTAAAATTAATAAAAAATAGAGTACTGAATGAAAATAAACCTAGAATGAGATATATTGTGCAATATTATCAGTATAATTTGAAAATAC
This sequence comes from Cheirogaleus medius, assembly GCA_008086735.1. NCBI lineage: Eukaryota > Metazoa > Chordata > Mammalia > Primates > Cheirogaleidae > Cheirogaleus > Cheirogaleus medius. The sequence goes on from VBSM01003211.1 coordinate 1,419,579, forward strand.
AGGCATGTAAAACAACAGTATACATTTTACATGACAAATGCCTACTTTGCAAAGATACAGTTTTTCTATACAAACAGAAGGATATATAATTATAACAAATAATATACATACCAAAATTATATATATATATATGTATATACGTAAAAGTAAAATTTGCCTAATGTGGGAGAGGGAAATGGGAGCAGACTGTGAAAACAAAGAATGAATAAATAATTGAATTAATTAAACAAATAAGAGGGGAGCTTTGCATAAACCAGTGGAAATAATGCTAACAGCTGATTAGTATGATTAACTCAACCCTCTGCAGCTTAAGGAGGATAAAAAAAATCTGATATTATCTAATATTTAAGTAGATTACTTTAAATAAAACAACTAAAAGAAAAAGTCGAGCTTCCCAGGATCAGAGGTTGACAGATTCTTAGAGTTGGCAAGGTCTTCCCAGGCCATGAGTCCAATGTGTCAGGTGATACTGAATCACACTCCCAATCGCCCCGGGAAGTGGCTGTGCAACCTGAGACAGAGTACTTTGATGGTGAAGAACTGAGAGCCACATGCAACGGGAACAATTTTATCATTGGGTAGCTGTGTCTGCTAGAAAGATTTTGAAAATAATATGATTGAAAACATGTCTCCCCGAGGTTCCTGGCTGGTTCTAGGACTTGGGCCTCATAACTGCTTGGTTTCCATTTTCCTAATGTCCTTTACCTAATTGTGTTCTTCACATATCATCATATCAACATGGATGTAAAAAATTTTCTCTGTATTTAAATCTTCATTGTCATGATGCTGTCTTAGAAAAACTGTAATAAAGGCTCTTCCCTCAACCTTTGGGAAGTTGATACAACATGAAACATGATACCACATGAAAACATATTTTTGTAACTCACAAAAGCCCTGTGAGACATAGAATTACCCTTGATTTCTTCCTAATTGGACAAGAATATAATGAAAACCCCATAGATGAATAGAATTCAATATCAACATTGAAATAGTTGTTAGATAAAATACAAAAGTCCAATCTTAAATTTGCTATCATGATTTATTAATTATTTTCTATTCAGAATGGTCATGGTATCTAGTGGGTGGAAATGAAGGTGGATGTATACTCAGAACTACTGAACAACATATGATATTTAATCAATTATGGATGTTGTTGCATTCCCTATCATTAGTGTCCATTCACTTAAAAATAAGAATGACACAACCTTGCTCTTAGAGTCAATTTAGATAAAAGAATATGCAACACTTAAAGACCAGAATACCAACCAAATAACTCAAACACCATTAAAACAGGGCTAAGTGAGGCGGGGCGTGGTGGCTCATGCCTGTAATCCTAGCACTCTGGGAGGCCAAGTCGAGTGGATCACTCAAGATTAGGAGTTTGAGACCAGCCTGAGCAAGAGTGAGACATCATCTCTACTAAATAAATAGAAAGAAATTAATTGACCACCTAAAAATATATAGAAAAAAATTTAGCCAGGCATGGTGGCACATGCCTTTACTCCCAGGAGGCTGAGGCAGAAGGATTGCTTGAGCCCAGAAATTTGAGGTTGCTGTGAGCTAGGCTGACGCCACGGCACTCTAGCCCGGGCAACAGAATGAGACTCTGTCTCAAAAACAAAACAAACAAACAAACAAAAAACCAGGGCTACACAATGGTAACACAACGGTGTTTTAAACCAATCTTCTCACTAAAAAAGACTAAAAATGCTAGGGAAGCACAGAAAACTTTGATAGCGTCAAAGAACTTACGTGATACTAAAGATTACTGGAACAAGTCACTGGCTGAAAATAGGAGTGCAAAATGTAGAACAGAATGCTCTGCCTACAGATGTCTTCCCAGGATTCAGGAGGAAGGCAGCTGGGAGGTGATGTGAAGCAAGCATGCGGAATGCGGTGTAATGTTGAGCCACGAGCAAGACAGGGATCAGAGAGACCTCCCCTGTCACTCACACACGCACACACACACACACACACAGGCACACATATATCCGGCCCCTGGCTGTGAATCCCTGAGAAACAGCCAGCTGAGAGATGATCAGTCTTTGGATGACCCTTGGTGTTGACAGGATTAGAGCTCAGATCCACCAAAGGTAGAAGCTAAGGACAGTGCCATGTTCTGCAGAGGTTTTTAATTTTTAATTTTTTTTTCTCATGGACCACCTTGGTGAAGCTTATAGACCACTTCTTAGGATAATTTTCTGTATGCATGCAAGGAGATATGTAGGATTACAAAGAATACTATTATACTTAAAAGCAGCTATCAAAATGTGTTTTATTTTTTTATGTTTTATTTTTTTAACAGTTTGATATTCAATTTTATTAGCACATTAAAATTAACACTCAAATCATTAGAAAATTATATTAATGAAAGTAATTATTCCATTTTTATCCATATTTTAAAGGGTTAATTCTCAAATGTCATCTGCACAACTTGGAGGGAGGGGTCTGG
>VBSM01003211.1:1422130-1452478 GCA_008086735.1 Cheirogaleus medius
TGCTTGTAAAGTTTCAGTAGAGAAGTCTGGCGTTATTCGGATTGGCTTTCCGTTTTATGTTAATTGCTTCTTTCATTTACAGCTCATAGAAGAGCCTCTTTAGCTGATATTTTGGTAAGTCTGATGACTGCATGTCGTGACGTCTTCCTGTTTGCATTGAATCTCCCAGGGGTCCTTTGAGCTTCTTGAACTAGAATATCGAGATTTTTACCAAGGCCTGGGAAATTTTCCTCTATTATATCTTCAAATAGCTTATCCAACCCTTGAGTGTTTTCTCTTTCCCCTTCGGGTAACCCTATAACCCTCACATTAAGTTTCTTCACATAATTCCACATCTCTTGTACGCTTTGGTCTTTTCTCTTGTTTCTCTGCTCTATCTCTGTGACTGGTTTATTTAATTGGAAGGTGTTATCTTCAATCTCTGAGTTTCTTTCTTCTGTTTGATCTACCCTGTTCTTGAGGCTTTCCACTGTGTTTTGTAGTTCCCTGAATTGATTCTTCATTTCCAGGAGTTTGGTTAGAGTTTTCTTCATTGTTTCAATTTCTTTACTGAATTTTTGTTCCATGTCCTGGAATCTTTTTGCATTTTCTTTGTGTTGATTATCCAGTTGTTCTTGCAAGTCGTTGAATTTTCTTACAATCCATGCTCAAAGTTCTTTTTCTGTCATTTCAGTGTTCTGATTTGGGTTGTTGTCCATTTCTAAGGGGCTGGGGTTCCTCTTTTGTGGTGTGCTTTCCATTTGGGTCTTCATATTTCCAGAGTTCCTTCGATGATTTCTTCCCATCTGAATCACTTGTGCTTCTTACTTTTAGGTTTTCATTTGAATAATGACATGCCCTGTTTAGTCTCTGAGCCAGTAGGTGGTGTTTGTGGGTGAGATTCGACCACACCCTGTATGATGAGTCAGTAAATGCTGTAAAAGGGTGTGCAGAATGTTCTCCTTGTCAGTAGGTGGCGCTTGCTTGGAGGAGCAGGCTACACTGCTGTTTTTGGGTCCTGTAACCAGCTCTTGTTCCTCTAGAGAAGCACAGGTGGTGGGTGGGGCCCTGGGATTTCCAGGTGCGCCCTTATTCTCCACTTCAGTGAGGGCTGGTCTGGGAGTGAGTCTAGGCGGATCTGGGTTGGGTAATCCTGCCCTCAAGCACCACAAATGCTGTTAGCAGGGGTCAAAGTCCTGTTTCTGCTTCTTGGAAAAGCTGTCAGGGAGAGGCTGGAATCGCCCCACTCAGTCAGAAACTCTGCATGTGAGGGTTGGGCTGTCTGAAACCTGCAGTCTGGAGCAGGCCTCTCTCCTTTTCACCCTCCTCAACTCCATGGCTTCTCCTGGGCCTCTGCCAGCAGGTCAGATGTCACGCCACCGGGTCTCCCCTGGCTTTCATACAGGCCAGGAGGTTCCCTGCGCTGAGTTGCTGCCTGGGCTGGGGACACAGCCCCCCTTTGGAAGCAGGATTGACCTCAATCACGCTGATCTGCCCCTGAAGGTGCACACACCTTTGTAGGCTCCTTTTGAATATCCCTTCTCCAGGCATGGATTTTGTGTGTGTGTGTGTGAACATCACTTATCACTTCTCTTGCATAATAAGGATTTCTGGGACTACTTGTTTCATTCAAAACTCTAAGTTTTAGCATATTCTTGAAGAGATACAGAACCATTTCTTTTAAATCTATAACAACTGCTACCAAGCACTGTTTTAAAAGGTGAAACTACTTTATTCCTTGGAGGATTTTTCTTTGTGTTTCAGTCATTTGGAGGAGTGGTTTGTATAATAGTGAAGTCACTGTTGGCTTATAGTTGCTGTGCTTGTAATAATTTATTAGCACTTTTTAAAAGTTTCTTGGTCTTCAATATGAAGAATAAACAATTCTCTTATTTACCTGTTTATTCACCTTATAAGAATTTCCCCATTACTTGAACAGTGTGACAACCTTGTGAGTGAGGTCTTACTGTGCTCTCTTTGATCATCATGCCATGATCAAATAGGGGCCCATGGTCTTATCCAGGCTAAGGAGCTGACCACTCTGTCTTTAGGGAATTTACTTGGAACAGTGGCAAGGACGAAGGTAGCCTAATGTAGGGGGAAGATTCCAGACCCACATTAGAGAACTTGTACTAGTACTACCTTTGTCAGTAGTGAGCCATGTGAACTGGTTGAGCACTTGTCTCCATGGGCATCAGTTTCAGAGCTCACACTAAGGATCGGTGAATGAGTACTCAGGGCACAAAACTCCAAGAGGTGTGTACTTAATCTTACTCCAGGTGTGCCCTGTACCTACTTGATTCTACGAGCAGTGCTCCCTCAATTTTGCACCCTGCATGGCTCACTTGCACAACTAGAGTTCAAATTGTGCTCACTTTTCTCATGTGTATAATAAGGAGGTAGGCTCTATATTTCCTAGTATTAAAATTTTATGTCCCAACCTAAAGCTTTGGTCAACATAGAACCAGTCAATGTAAGACATCATTATTTAATTGGATTGGGTCAATATAGTCAAGCTCAATCATTCAGAGCAAAAATGCCTTCTTTACCTGTAATAGGAAGGGGGATTTGTGTTGCTCTCCACTTCAGAAAGGCTGTGTGAGTGCTGTTCAGTCACCCTATAATTTAATTATATCCACAGTCCTCTTCTCACTGGCTTCAGCACTTTTTTAGGATATTTAGCCCAGGCCATTGCCTTCTCTTGCCCCATGATGCTATATTTCCTTGTGCAGTCTAAATTCTCAAAGTACATGTGTGTGATTATGTGTGCCTCTGTTGGTAGGGGAAGCAAGTGTTAAGAGGTACAATAACTGTGCCCATAGGAGTAATATTTATCGTATTTTAAATTTCAAATAACATGAAATAAAGGTATCATTTTTAAAAAGTTAATTTGCAATATGATGGTATATTTGCATTTATATTTGGCCATTCAATAACAAGTTCAAGTCTTAAAATTGTGAAAATGGTAAAGTAATGATAAACATAAATGACATTTTCAGAAATTTGCAATCACTATAATGTGTATCTTCTGGCGAGATTATAGAGTGGAATTTCTGGGTCCAAGGATAAATGTGTATATATAATTTTCCTAGTTATTGCCAAATTTCCATCCAAAGAGATTTTATCCTTTGCATTCCACCAGCAATGTGTGAGAATATCTGTTTCCTCAAATCTCCATCATATACTGTATGGTCCAAGTGGGTTCTTGTTATTTTGACAGGTGGAAAATAATATAATTTTATTTACATTTTTCCAACTGTATAAACAAGCTTGAGTATCTTTTTATATGATTTCAAGTCATTTGCATTTCTTTTTCTGTGAACTTTGTTTATTTTTTAGCCTCTGTTTCTACAAAGTTGTTGGCTGTTTCTCTTTTCCATTTTTGAAAGTTTACTCTATGTTAGGAAAATCCAGAATTTATTTGTTAGTGATACTCCTTTTGTTCCAATATGTAATGTTCCCTTTTAATTTGCATATAATATTTTTCTTTCTTACAAAATATTTTTTAATGTAATAAAATAATTTAAGAGCCAGGTGTGTGCTCAAGACCCTGTCTCTCTCTCTCTCACATACACACACACAAATCTATATTTATGACTATTTGATGCTTCTGGATACTCTGAATTTTGAGTAATAGATTGAAAAAAATTCCCAACTCACAGATTATGAAGAATTCATCCATGTCTTATTCTGATAATCGTATGATTTTATTTAAGGGTAGGCTCTATTTAAAAACCTGATGTACATAACAGGGAATGACTCAATTTTATCTTTTTCTAGTTATACCCAAGCTACTAATTTAAATGCCTATCTTTTCTCCATCAATTTGAATTTTTTTCCAATATTATATACTAAGTTTCCATGTGCGATGAGGTCTACTTACAGATTTTTTATTGTTTTATTTAGTCATCTGTCAGTACCTCAATATTTTAATCACATAATTTTTAGGGCATATTTTAATGTCTGATTAGGCTGGAATTCACTCATTGCTTCTTTTGAAAAAGAAGAATAAAATCGGATAAATCAAGCTATCCTATTTCAATATTTACTATATAGCCACAGAAATTAAGACCATGTGATATGGGCAAAGGGAGATACATAGATTAATCGAGCAGACTAGAGATCCAAGAAATAGCTCTACACAAGCATGTCTAGCTGATTTTTGACAAAGGAATAACAACAATTCATGAGGGAAAGATATTCTTTTAACAAATGGTTCCAGAACAATTAAACACCCATAGGAGGAAAAAGATAAGAACCTCAACCTAAATTCCTGTCATAAACAAATTAACTCAAAATGAATCACAGATTTAAGTATAAAATGTTCAATAAAAAATCTTGCAGTAAAAACGCAGGAGAAAAGCTTCAGGATACAAGACAAAGAGAAGATGAAAACCATGATCTTAAGAGAAATATCGATGAAATGGGCTTCATCAGAATTAAAGGTTTTGCTCTGCAAAAGGCCCTGTTAAGAAGATGAGAAGAAAAGGTACAGACCGAGGAAAATATTTGTAAACTGTATATCTCCCAAAGGGACTCATATTTAAAATCTATAAAGGATTCACAAAACTGAACAAAAAAGATAAACAATATAATTAGAAAATAAGCAACAGACATGAGCAGACATTTCACTGATGCGGATATAAGGATGGGCAATAAGCACAAGAAATGATGTTCAGCTTTATTAACCATTAAGGAATTACAAATTAAAATCATGATGATATATCACTATATATCTGTTAGAAAAACTGGGAAAAAATAGGTTCAATACCAAATGCTGCTAAAGACCTGTAGAAACTACACTTATCATACACTGCTGGTGGGGATATAAAATGATATGGGCACTCTGGGAAATAGTTAGACACTTTCGTGTAGGCAGAATAATGCTTCACAAAGATGTTGACACCCTGATCCCTGAAGCTGTGACTGTGTTATCTTAAACAGTGAAAGGGACTTTATAGATGTGATTAAGGATAAGGACCCTGAGAAGGAGAGATTATCCTGGATAATCCATTTGGACCCAATCTAATCACTTGAATCCTTAAAAGCATAGAGCCTTTCCTGGCTCTATGGTCTGAGAGAGAGACTGATACAAAAGTGGAGTTGAAGAGAGGTGCCATTATTGGCTTTGAAGATGGAGGAATGAAGCCATGAGCCAAGGAATATAGCCACCTCTGCAAGCTGGAAAAGGGAAGGAAATAACTTTTCCCCTAGTGACGCCAGAAAGGAACACAACTCTGCTAACACCTTGATGTGTTAGCCCAGAGAGACCCGTTTTGGACCTCCGACCACTAGAACCATAAAAACTACAAGGCAATCAATTTGTGGTATTTAAGCCATTAAGGTTGTTATGGCAGCAGTAGGAATTAATGGACTTTTTAAAAACTAAATATAAACTTATTTTATGACTCAACAATGATGCTCCTAAGCATTTACCTTGGAGAAAAGAAAACATGTCTACATAAAAGCCTGTACAGGAATGTTCATAGCAGCTTTATGTGTGATAGCAAAATATTGGTAACAACCCAAATGCTCTTTAACAGGCGAACAGTTAAAGTGTGTCACGCCCATGCTATGGAATACTACTCCACAGTAAAAAGGGACAAACTATTGATACAACAACTGGGGTGGATCCATTAAGTAAATAATTACATGATGTTCTAAATCTATCATCCTTTCTTGAGCATGTGTGTGTGTGTTTGTGTGTCTCTGTGTGGGTGTGTTTTCTAGATTTGTTAACACAAAATACCTTGGAAATATCACATGATAAACTAGTAGCAAGGAGTTCCCACAGCTCACATATTGTAGTCTGAAAACACTGTTTTTCACCAAAAGGAACCAAAGCTCTCTTTAGAATGACCAATTCTAAGTCTGGGACATGAAATATATGAGGTTATTTTGGAATATCTTGTTATATCAAATAACAAGAACTCTGTCAAAGAATAGTAGGGTCATGTCTAAACAAATCTGAAGTCAACCCAAGTAAGTTTTATTGGCCAAAACTGGTGCAATTTGAGCACCACTAAAATTGTTTTCTTCAATGAATTTAAACACAACAAATATGTATAAAATGATAGAGTACAATATGGTACTGAAAGTCACCTTAATCACCATTGTAAACTTAAAAAGAAAGGAAAGAATTGAGAATTTTATCACATCTTTTCACACTCCTAAGTCACCAAAAAGCAGATGAGTCAAAATTTCTCTTTATGGAAGTATCCTAGCTAATAAATGAAGAAGAAATAATAGAATTAGAATATCATTGTTTTGTAAAACCTAATTAATTAATAAATATAAGCACCAACCATTAACCATTGCTTCCATTACAAAGAGCAGCAAGCAAGCATTACATATCTGCTCGTGAAATTTATAAATCTATGTATAAATGCATCTTGCACCCACCCAAATCAATTCTGAATTCAATCAAATCTCCCTATCAATTTAGCAAAGATATAGAAGACAGAACGACATGTAGAACAACATATTATATATTGAACAACAGATGTTCAACAGCAACCAATGGGTTGTAATCAACAAAATTCAGCTTCTGGAAAGATCTACAGGAAAAATGATGCATTTTCTTTAACCAATATATGCTAGGAGGATGGAGAGAGATGGATAGGAACCTAAAGTCTAAAAGAAGACTTATGACACATATTAACTAATTCAAATGTGTTGCTTATTTGAATATTGATTCCAACAAACTGTTAAAATGCGATTTATGTGGCAATCAGAAATTTGAACACTTATGTTTTTCAAATTTTATTTTACTTTTAAAGGACAAATAATAATCATATAAAGAGAGAGTATAATATTGTTTTGATACATGTATACATTGTAGAATGATCAAATCAGGCTAATTAACATATCCATCATCTCAAATACTTATCATTTCTTTGTGGTTAGAACATTTAAAATTCTTTCTTTTAGTCATTTTGAAATATATAATGCATTATTATTAATCATAATGACCACACTGTGCAATAGAAGACCAGAACTCATTTCTCCAATCTAACTGTAACTTCCTACTCATTAACTGATGTCTCCCCTTTGTCCATCCACTCTCTCCTCTCTAGTCCCTGGCAAACACCATTCTACTTTCTACTTCTATGAGTTTGACATTTTTAGATTCTACCTATAAATGAGATCCTATGGTATTTTTCTCTCTGTTCATGGCTTATTTCACTTAACATTATTTCCTTTGGGGTCATCCATATTGTTGCAAATGACAGAATTTCTTTCTTTTTTTTTTAAGGCTGAATAATATCTCATTATGTATATACACCACATTTCTAAAATCCATTGATATGTTTATGGACACTTATGGACATTTCCATATTTTGGCTATTATGAATAATGCTGCAATGAACACGAGAGTATAGATATCTTGTTGGTATATTGCTTTTAATTTCTTTGAGTGTATATCCAGTAGTAGGATTGCTGGATTATATGGTAATTCTATTTTTAGTTTTTTTGGAGAATTTCCATAGTGTTTATCAAAATGTCCACACTAATTTACAATACCACAATCAGGGTATAAGAATTTCCTTTTCTTCACATACTCACCCAACACCAGTTACCGTTCATCTTTTTGAAAATAGCCTGACTAAGAGGTGTGAGGTGATATCTGTGTGATTTTAATTTGCATTTTTCTGATGATTTGAGATATTGATTATTTCTTCGTTTATCTGTCAGCTGTTTGTATGTCTTCTTTTGAGAAATGTCTATTAAAGTCCTTTGCTCATTTCAATAGGGCTATTTGTTTTCTTATTATCGAGTAATTTAAGTTCTTTATATATTTTAGATATTAGCCCCTTATCGAAAGTGAAGTTTGCAAATATTTTATCCCAATTTGTAGGTTGTCTCTTCACTCTATTACTTGTTACCTTTGCTGTACAAAAGCTTTTTAGTTTGATGAAATCTCATTTGTCTATTATTGATTTCATTACCTGTGTTTTAGGGGTCATATTCAAGAAATATCTGCCCAGATTAACATCATGAAGCTTTCCCGCTATGTTTTCTTCTGGTGGTTTTACAGTTTCAGGTCTTATGTTTAAGTATTAAATCCATTTTGAGTTGATTCTTATATAAATTGTGAGATAAGGATCCATTTTCATTTTTCTGTATTTGAATATTCAGTTTTCCCAACACTATTTATTGAAGAGACTGTCATTTTTCCAAAGTGTATTCTTGGCACCTTCATTAAAAATTAATTGACCATAAATGTGCGGGTTTATTTCTGAGCTCTATTCTGTTCCATTGGCTGTTGTGCCTTTTTCTTTTTTAATGCCAGTACTGTCCTATTTTGATCACTATAGCTTTGTAATATATTTTGAGATCTGATACTGTGATGTTTCCAGATATGCTCTTCTTGTTCAAGATTATTTTGGCTAGTAGGTGGCTTTTGTGGAATTTTAACATTGTTTTTCTATTTCTTTGAGTAATGACATTGAAATTTTGATAGTGATTACATTGAATATGTTGATTGCTTTTGTAGTATAGATATTTTAACAATATTAATTCTTTCAATCCATGAACATAGGATATCTTTCCACTTATACCATCTTCAATTTATTTCAATTTTTTTTTTTTTTTTGCTTTTGGTATATAGATCTTTCACTTCCTTGGTTAAATTTACTTCTAAATGTGTTTTATGTTATTATAAATGGAATTATTTTGTTATTTTTTTCAGACAGATCATTGTTAGTGTATAGAAATGCTACTGATTTTTGTAAAGTGGTTTTGTATTCTGCAACTTTAATGAGCTCACATCAATTATTACAGTGTTTTGATGGAGTCTTTAAATTTTTATATATATATAAGTTCATGTCTTCAGTAAACAGAGAAAATTTCACTTCATCCTTCCCTGTTTGGATGCCTTTTATTTATTTCTATTGTCTGATTTCTCTGGTTGGGACTTTCGATGCTATGTTGAACAGAAGCAGTAAGAATGGACATGTTTAGTTTTTTTTCTAACCTTAGAGGAAAAGCCTTCAATTTTTCACCACTGAATATGATCTTAGCTGTAGACTTGTCGTATATGGCCTTTATTGTGCTGGGGAACATTCCCTCTATATCTAATTTATTGAGAGTTTTTATTATGAATGGATGTTGACTTTTGCCAAATGCTTTTTATGAATCTTTTGAGATGATTATATGATTTTTGTCCTTCATTCTGTTAATATGGTGAGTCACCCTTATTGATTTGCGGATGTCAAGCCAATTTTCCATCTCAGGGATAAATCCCACTTGATCATGATGAGTGATCCTTTCAATGTACTGTTTTATACAGTTTGCTAGTATTTTGTTAATAATTTTAGAAGTCTGGTAAATTGATACCTCCCAAGGATTGCTTTTGCCTGATGAGATCTTTTCTGGTTCCATACGAAGCATAAAATTAGTTTTTCTATATCTGTGAAAAATTATGTTGGTATTTTAATAGGGATTGCATTGACCCTGTAGATCACTTTGAGTAGTATAGACATTTTAACAATGTTGATTCTGCTGACCCATGAGCATGGTATGGTTTTCCACCTGTTTATGTCCTCTGCTATTTCCTTGCTCAGCATTTCATAGTTCTCCCTGTAGAGGTCTTTTACCTCCTGAGTTAAATATATTCCTAGGTACTTTATTTTCTTTGTTGCTATTGTGAAGGGTATAGAGTATTTGATTTGGTTCTCACTTTGACGGTTGTTGGTGTATATGAATGTTTCTGATTTTTGTGTATTGATTTTGTATCCTGAGACTTTATTGAATATATTTATCAATTCCAGGAGTCTCTTGGTTGAATCCTTGGGGTTTTCTAGATATAATATCATATCATCAGCAAAAAGTGAGAGTTTGATCTCTTCTGCCCATATTTGGATGCCCTTAATTCAGCTCTCTTGTCAAATTGCTGTAGCAAGGACTTCCAGCACTATGTTCAATAGAAGTGGAGATAGTGGGCAACCTTGTCTTGTTCCAGTTCTAAGTGGGAATGCTTTCAATTTTTCCCCATTCAGTATGATGTTGGCTGTGGGTTTGTCATATATGGCTTGTATCATTTTCAGGTAAGCCCCATCTATGCCGATTTTGTTAGGCATTCTTATCATAAAAGGGTATTGAAGTTTGTCAAATGTTTTTCCTGTGTCTATTGAGAGGATCATATGGCCTTTGTTTTTGCTTCTGTTTATGTGGTAAATTACATTTATATATTAGCGTATGTTGAACCATCCCTGTATCTATAGGATGATGCCCACTTGGTCATAAGGATTATTTTCTTGATAAGCACCTGGATTCAGTTAGCTAGAATTTTGTTGAGAATTTTTGCATCTATATTCATAAGGGATATTGGTCTGTAGCTTTCTTTTTTGTTGCATCCTTTCCTGGTTTTGCTATCAGGGTTATATTTGCCTCATAAAATGTGTTGGGGAGGATTCCATTCTTCTCGATGTTGTGGAATAATTTATGCAGGATAGGCACCACTTCATTGTAGGTGTGGTAAAATTAAGGTGTAAAACCATCTGGTCTGGGACTTTTCTTTTTAGGAAGGTTTTTTTAAATTGTTGTTTCAATTTCAGTACTTGATATTGGTCTGTTCAAGAATTCTATTTCTTCCTGGTTGAGCGTAGGGAGGCTGTGTGTTTCTAAGAATTTGTCCATTTCCACCACATTTTCCAGTTTGTGTGCATAAAGGTTTTTGTAGAATTCATAAATTATATCTTGTATCTCTGTGGCAAGCATTGTAATTTCTCCTTTATTGTTCCTGGTGGAGCTTATTAGACATTTTTCTTTTCTGCTTTTCATTAGTCTAGACAAAGGAGTGTCAATTTTGTTTATTTTTCAAAGAATCAACTTTTTGTTTTATTAATCTTTCGTATAGTTTCCCTGTTGTCAATTTCATTTAGTTCTGCTTTGATCTTTTTGATTTCACTTCTTTTGCTGGGTTTGGGGTTGGTCTGTTCTTTTTCCAGCTCTTTGAGTTGATTCATTAGCTTGTCTATTTGTGATCTTTCTGACTTTTGGATATAGGCATTTATGGAAATAAACTGTCCTTTCTCAACAACTTTAGCTGTGTTCCACAGATTTTGATAACTTGTGTGGTACAGAACAGAGAACACAGATATAAAACCACATTCACATTGCCATCTCATCTTTGACAAAGCAGACAAAAACATACACTGGGGAAAAGAATCCTTATTCAATAAATGGTGCTGGGAAAACTGGATAACCTAACATAGGAGACTGGAACAGGATGCACACCTTTCACTTCTCACAAAATTCAACTCACGCTGGGTAATAGATTTAAACCTAAGGTGTGAAAGTATTAGAATTGTAGAGGAAAACATTGGAAATACTCTTCTAGACATTGGCCAAGCAAAGAATTAATGAGGAAGACCCCAAAGGCAATCACAGCATCAACAAAAATAAGTAAATGAGACCTGATCAAATTAAAAAGCTTTTGCACAGCCAAAGAAACTGTCACGAGAGGAAACAGACAACCTACAGATTGGGAGAAAATTTTCATAAGCTACACATCAGATAAAGGGCTGATAACCAGAATCTATTTAAAACTCAGGAAAATCAGCAAGAAAAATCAAACAGTCCTATCAAATAATGGGCAAAGGACATCAACAGAAACTTTTGAAAAGGAGGCAGACTAATGGCCAACAAACATATGAAAAAATGTTCAACATCTCTAATCATCAGCAAAATGCTAATCAAAACTACAATGAGATATCATTTATCTCCAGTGAGAAAGGCCTTTATCAAAAAGTCCCAAAACAATAAATGTTGGCATGGATGCAGAGAGATAGGAACACTCATACACTGCTGGTGGGATTGGGAATTAGTTCAACCTCTGTGGAAAGCAATATGGAGATACCTTAACGATATACAAGTAGATCTACCATTTGATCTAGCAATCCCATTACTGGGCATCTACCTAAGAGAACAAAAGACATTCTACAAAAAATATATCTGCACTCAAATGTTTATAGCAGCACAATTCACAATTGCAAAGATGTGGAAACAACCCAAGTGCCCATCAATACATGAGTGGATTAATAAAATGTGATATATGTATACCATTGAGTACTATTCAGCTATAAGAAACAATGGTGATATAGCACCTCTTGGATTTTCCTGGATAAAGCTGAAACCCATCCTACTAAGTGAAGTATCCCAAGAAGGGAAAAGTAAGTAACACATATACTTACCACTAAATTGGTTTCATTGATCAACACCTAAGTGGACATATAGGAATAACATTCATTGGGCGTCGGGTAGATGGGAGTGGGGAGGAGGGGATGGGTATATACATACATAATGAATGTGATGTGCACCAAATGGGGGAGGGACATGCTTGAAGATCTGACTCTGGGGGAGAAGAAGGGAAAGGCAACACACATAACTTAAACATTTGTACCCCCATAATATGCTGAAATAAATAATAATAATATTTTTTAATCTATCCTCATAGTGATATTAACCTATAACTTTCTTTTTTCTTTGTCTGACTTTGGTATCTGGGTGCTGCTGGATTCATAAAATCAATTTGGGAGTGTTCCCTTATCTTCAGTTTTTTGGAAGAGTTTCAGAAGGATTGGTATTAGTTCTGCTTTTAGTGTTCAGTATTAATAGAATTAAGCCATGAAACTATCTGGTGTTGAGTTTTCCTTTGATGAGATACTTTTAATTATTGATTCAATCTCCTTACTTCTTATTGGTCTTCTCAGATTTCCTATTTATTCATGATGCAAACTTGTTAGGTTTTGTTTCCAGCAATTTACCCATTTCTTTTAGGTTGTCCAAATCGTTGACATATAATTGTCTACAGTAGTCTCTTACGATCCTTTGTATGTCTGTGTTATCAATGGTAATGCCTCCTCTTTCATCTTTGATTTTAATTATTTGAGTCTTCTCTGTTTTTTTCTTTAGTCTAGCTAAAATTTTCTCAATTTTGTTTAGATTTTCAAAACATCTATTCTTAGCTTTGTTAATCTTTTCTATTGTTTTTCTAACTTCAATTTTATTTATTTTTGCTCTGATCTTCATTATTCCATTTCTTTTGCTAACCTTGGGCTTAGTTTCTTCTTCTGTTTCTAGTTCCTTGAAGTGTAATGAGTTTTTTTATCTGAGTTTTTTTGTTGTAAGTGTTTATTGCTATAAGCTTTCCTCTTAGAACTGCTTTTGATGCATCCACTAAATTTAGATATGTTGTGTTTCTACTTGACTTGTCTCAATATTTTTTAAAAATTACCTTTTAATTTCTTCATTGACCCAGTAGTTGTTCAAGAGCATACTGTTTAATTTTTACATACTTGTTAATATTTTTTTTCTATAATTCCTCCTGTTACTGATTTCTAGTTTCATACCATTTTAGTTGGAAAAAATGCTGGATATGATTTCAATCTTCTTAGATTTGTTAAGACATGTTTTGTGGCCTAACATATGATCTATTCTAGGTTATGTTCCCCATGCACTTGAGAAAAATCTGAACTCTGTTTCTCTTGAGTGAAATGTTCTGTACATGTCTGTTAGGCCCATTTGTCTAAAGTGTAGTTTAAGTCCAATATCTCTACACTGATTTTTTTTTTAATCTGGGTGATGTGTCCAATGTTGAAAGTGAGGCATTGAAATCCCCTTCTATTACTATGCTGCAGTCTATGTCTCCCTTCAAATCTCTTAATGTTTACATTATATATTTAGGTGTTGTGATGTTGGGTGCATATATATTTACAGTTGTTAAATCTACTTAATAATTTTACCCCTTAATCACTATATAATGACTGTCTTTGTCTCTTTTGTCAGTTTTAGACCTAAAACCTATTTTGTCTGAAATAAGTATAGCTACCTCTGCTCTATTTTTGTTTTTATTTGCATGGAATATTTTTCCATCCCTTCACTTTCAGTCTATGAACGTCCTTGCAGGTGAAGTAAGTCTCTTCTGGGCTACATATAGTTAGGTCTTGTTTTCTTATCTATTCACCCACTCTATTTCTGGATTGGAGAATTTAAACCGTTTATATTTAAAGTAAATATTGATAGGTAAGAACTGACTGGTGCCATTTCTATTTCCATTCCCAGGCTTGGGAAATTTTCTGCCATTTTTTAAAATATGGTGGGTTTTTTTGTTTGTTTGTTTTTTTGTCCCTTTCTTTCTTTCTTTCTTCTCTTTCTGGTACACCAATAATGTTGCAGTGCTTGATGGCATTCCATAAGTCTCTTAAATCTCAGTACTTTTTATTCTTTTTTTCTCCTCAGGTTGTATGATTTCCAGTGACTAATTTTTGAGTTCACTGATTTTTTTTTTCTGCTTGATCTAATCTGCTCTTGAACCTCTATTTAGAATTTTTCAATTCAAAGTATTCTTCAGCTCTTTGGTTTTGTTTGGTATTTTTAAAAACTTTCTATGTGTTGAAATTATCGCTTTGCTCTTACATTGCTCTCCTCACCTTGGTGAGTATCTTCATCTCCATTATTTTTAATTTGCAATCAGGTAAATTACATATCTCCACTTCACTTGGGTTGGTTTCTGGAAATTTAATTTGTTATTTTCTTTGGAATATATTACCTTGTTTCTTTATTTTCCTTGACTCTCTGTGTTGGGTTTTGCACATAAGATAAGACAATTACCTCTCCATGTCTTGTCATATTGGCCTTGTGTAGGAGAAGGATCTCACCAATCCATCTAGCCAAAGATTTTAAAGTGCCTTTCAAATCTTTGGTTGTGTAGACTGCTGTCTATGTTTTGGTAGCCCCCTAGAGCTTACGATATGCCACATTCTGTCAGTACCCGAGGACTAGTAAGGAACTGCAGGACAGGTAGTTAAAAATCTTGGGGTGTTGAATGTATGTTTCAATTCCATCTATGTTCATGGTGAAGCTGAGCATGGGTGTTTATCTCCCACTCTCTCTTCACTAAGAAGGAGAAAGGATGTGTGGCTCATGCCTGTATTCATGTTCAGGCTGTACTCTTTGATAATGGGGCAAAAGCTGCCATCTGTGAGCTCACTGTATATCCACTTTTTTTGTGTGTGGTCTAGAGCCACTCAGGAATTAAAAGCCCAGTTGACCCCCAGGGGTAGGGTGTTAAGGAGACCGTTCCTTGGGTGGGAGCTATGGAATGTGTGGCACTCATTGTGTGGCCAAACTTCTTCCAGGAAGAATGTGCAGGCCTGGATTTTTCACTGGAGCAAGATACAGGGAAGGCTTGTGAAATCCTGAGCTCTGGCTCTGACTGCCTGAGGGATATTGTTTGTGTGCCCCATTAGCTCCCCGATGCAATTTCCTTAGAAGCCAAGCTGTCAAGCAGCCACTGAAAGTGTGTGCCATATGCCCTCTCCAGAGAGAAAATGCGAGCTTCATTTTTCTATTCCTTTTCTGCACTGCTCCAAATGGGTGTTGCCCCTGAAAGTATTTGCACATCCATTTAAAACCACCTCCTTTATTGTGTGATCTCAGTAGACTTGCATGTGCCTAGTCCCTTTTGCTTTCAGAGATAAAAAGTTTAAAATGGAGTCCTTGCGAAAGTAGCTATAAAAAATTGGGGCATTTGATGTATAGCATAAAATTCTTCTGGGAAGAAACAGGATTCTGAGTTTTTAAAGCCTCTTTGTACACTGCTCTGGGAAATGAAGCCCCTGGAGGTGGTTATGCACCCATATAAAATGGCCATTTTTTTGGTCGTGTAGAGAGACTCACATATACTTAGTCCCCACTGTTTCCTGGTGAGGAGGTTTAGGACACAGTTCCTCAGTGGAAGCAGCTAAAAGCGTCAGTGCTTAAGCTGTAGATAAACTCCTTCCTGGAGAAATTAATAGACCTGGAGTTACCACTGGGGCAAGCTAGGGGAGTAGGTTCAAGAAGTGTCAATGTGCTTCTTAGGCTGCCAGCAGCCTAATGTTTTTCACTCACTTTAACTTCCTAATGCAAATTGGAAGCCAGACTGCAGTGTGTCCACAGGAAGAGTGTGCCATAAACCCTTTCCAGGGAGAAATGGGGGTACATTTGTTAAGCCCTCCCTCTGCACTGCTCCCAGAGAATGAAGCCTCTGGATGTGCTTACAAGCTCATATAAAACTTACACTTTTCTCCTGTGGTCTAGAGAGACTTGCATGTGTCTAATTTCCTTTACCCCTTAGAGTTGGTGAATTAAAAGCCAGACCATGGGGAATCTGAGAGTTAGGGTACTATGTGTCATGTCCTCACCCTCCTCTCCACAGGGAGAAGCTTGGTGTTGGGGATTCATTTCCCGACTTCATGGCACAATGCCTAGGGTGGGAGTCTGTGCCCAAGTGAGTCTCCGCTTTTTCTACCAATTCGATGTGAATGTTTTCTTAGTTGTCTGGTGGGTAGGAGTCTCCCAGTTGAACTATAACTTTTTCTCATAGGACATTGAACCATGAATAGATGCTTATTTGTTGTGTTTGTGGGTAGAGAGAGGGTAAAAAGCATCCTATTTCATCATTTTGCTAAGATTATTTCTCTGCCTTTTAATTTTTGACTTGTGGTATTGGTTACTCAACTCTATACTTCTGTCAAAACTCACAGAACTGTATATGGAGTAAATTTTCATGTATAAAAATTTTAAAAAGATTTTAGCAGTAGTGATGAATCAAAATCATAAACAAATAAAAAGAAATCATGCCCAAATTAGATATATCCCACGAACACAAGTTTTTAAATGTTAGAAAAATTAAACAATGTAATGTACACATTAATAAATTGATAAAGAAAAAACCCATTATCACCTCAATAATGTTTGATGAAATTTAGGATTCATTCATGTTAAAACTCATACTTAAATGTGAACAGAAGAGAACTTCCTTAATCTGAGATGGTAATCTATAAAAATCATAGTGCAAACTTCACAGCTTTTCTTTGAGATCTGGAGCAAGACAAGGACACCCACTGTCACTGCATAGGTTCTCTTGAATACAGACACAGAGATAATTATAACCAGTACATTATCTAAAACATAAAATAGAATATAATGGAAATTATTGGAGTTTTATTGTACTTACTGAGGTCAAATATTATTTCATGAAATTTTTGTTTCAACTCTATTTCTACAAGGTCATGATGTAAACATATTTCTTGCTGTGGTTTATATCACAAAAATATTAATATGAGACACACCACACAGATAACAGAGTTTGGACAGCTTTGTAAGTTACATAAGGCTCTCCTTAACCCTGAATTTGCCTACCACCTCCTTCACTTCCCTATTTTCCCTGTTCCATCCTCTTTCATCTTTCTTTCTAGCATTAGTTAACTGCATGCTCCTCTCTGCCGCCTTGAATATGCCTTCACTAAAGTACTTAGCTAAATGTGTTTAAATTATTTGCCTCTTTATCACTGCACATGGTGCTTTTTGAGGTCATGAATGTGCTTCAACTATCTTTTTAATAGTTGAATAGTCATGATAGATATTTGGAAAAAGTAGAAAAGGGAGGAGAGATGGGAAGAAGGAACTGAGCCCAGAGCAGCAGAAGAACATTTCCAGTGCTATGTCTTTATTCAGGCTTGAGCACAGTATGTGGAGCTGGAGAGTCTTTGAATAGGGAATCCTCCAACACCTCCTGTCACTCATTGCCTGCCAAGCCCAGAAGCAAACATGCTGAGCTGTACTTTCCCACATGGATCCCTGTCACCCAGAAAAAGTGACAACCTTCCCCCATAGGGCCACTTTTCATAATGAGAAATAGGCCATGGAAGTATTTTGGCAAATAGGGGGTATTGAACTGTCAAATTATCCTCTGCTCTGGGGTAGCAGGAGAAGCCTGGCTGCTGTTGCCATTTGCTTCTCATTACTCGGTTAGCTTTATTAGTGTCATGATGCGGTTTAAATCTTGATGTGGAAAATCTACAGATAGCTGAGCTTGTACTCTAGCATTTTCTCCATTAAAGCCTCAAAGGTAATTTATTAATGAATTGGAGAAAGAAGGCATGCTTTGAAAATTGTAGAAATCCATTTCTCTACTCATTATGAAAATATTTTCTGAGGAAGGATGGGAGCCCAGACTGTGCATGTGAGAATACAATGATATATGAAACAGATTTCCTACTCTCGAGAAGCTTAGTGGTATGGGGTCCATACAGAGAAGTAAAGAGAGAGATATAATGCTGTAAGTGTAAAGATAGAAGTCTGCATTGTGTGCTTCCAAAATTTTAATGTGCATAGTAATCATCTAAAATTCTTGATAAACTACAAAGTCCGATTCAGGAGGTCTGGAATGGGCTCTGAGAGTCTGCATTTGTAACGAGCTCTTGCATGCTGCTGCTGCTGGTCCAGGAGCCCTCCTTCGAATAGTTAGGCTCTGGGAACACAGAAGTGGTAGTTTATGCCCTCTGTTGGTGTGTGAACAGAACAGTCTTCCCAAAGGAGCCAAGGCTTGAATCAAACCTTGACAGCTGTATAACTGTTCCCATGCTGACCTAGGGGTTACAAACACTCAAGGTAGAGTCATGAGCATGCCCACAATCCATTATATTTAGGTAACTACTGCGGAGTCATGTGACGGAAGCAGAACCATGACTGGTGAATGACAGATGACAGCCAGGGATGGCATACACCGGGCATTAAAGAATATAGTAAGAAACATACACTGTATCTTGTAGACATTGAGGAACCATAAAAAAGATAATATTTGGAAATATCTGTGCCTTTTTTTCCTCTGGAGAAAATGAGTAATCGATGTCTCCTGCTATACCAGTGAAGTAATTTGTGAATAGGATAAAGGAAATACTATAAACCCACTGGTTCTGTATATATTAATATATATGTGATTATATGATATGTGCAGAGTATTTTGTGCATTTCAAAATGTCTTAGCCTAAATGTATGCAGAAATAAACTAATTCAATATTAAGAGGTAAAGCTTATGATTTGGGGGAAGTATAAAGCTGTTTTTTTTTCAGTGGAAGTAAAATTCATATGACATAAATTTCAACATTTTAAAGTAAACAGTTCAGTAGCATTTAGTACATTTACAATGTGTACAATAACCACCTCTATATAGTTCCAAAATGTTTTTATAATTTCAAAGGAAATCCCATATCCATTGAGTAGTCTTTCCCCATTTCCCTCTCCTCCAAGGCTCCAGAAAACACTAATCTATTTCTTTTTCAATGGATTATCCTATTTAGGATATTTAATGTTATGGATTGAAAGTTTATGTTCCCCCTAAATTTCATATGTTGAAAGCTCAACACCCAATGTGATGATATTAAAAGGTGTGACCTCTGGGAAGTATATGTTAAAAGGTGGGGCTTTGGGGAAGTCATGAGGGTGGATCCCTCATGAATGGAATTAGTGCCCTTTAAGAGGGGACATGAGAGCTTGTGCTCTCTAGTCTCCACCATGTGAGAATACAACAGAAGATACTCATCTGCAAACCAAAAATTGGTCATTTACCAAGCGCTGAATCTGCTGGCACTTTGATCTTGGACTTTCCATCCTCCAGAACTTGTTTAAGACACCAAACTATGGTAATTTGTCATAGCAGCCTAACTAAACTAACAAAAACACATATAAATGAAATCAAAATATGTGGCATTTTGTGACTGGCTTTCACCTAGCAAAATTCAAGTTTCATTCACATTTTAGCATGCATCAGTACTTTATTCTTGGATGAACAATATGGCATTGTATATGTATACCACCTTTTTAAAAACTCAATTTATCAGTAGATGGACATTTGGGTTTTTTCCACTTTTTGGCCATTGTGGATAGTGCTACTACTGACATACAAGTTTTTGTTTAAATACCTATATTCAATTCTTTTGAGTATATTCCTAGGATTGGAATTGATGGATCATTTTATAACTCTATATTTAACTTTTAAGGAACAATTAAACTCACTTATTCATACTGGATACACTATTTAACATCCCCAGCATCAATGTATAAAAGTTTTAATTTCTCCACATTCTTTTCAGTGCTTCTTATTATCCATTTAAAAAAATATATAAAATATAAATACTTTACATATTATTTATTTATATAAGTATATGTACTATTTATATAAAAAATAGAAAAAATATATATCTATATATAAAACCATCCTAGTGAGTGTGAACTTGCATCTCATGATTTCGATTTGCTTTTCCTTAATGACTAATGTTATTAAACATCTATTCAAGTTAGTGCAGGGCATTTGAGTTTTTCTTGAATGTCCTTTCATTTCAATCTAATGGACTTTTTTTTAGCATTTCTTTTTTCACATGTCTACTAGTAATAAATGCTTTAGTTCTTTTTCTTATTTTAATCAGGGGATATCTTAATTCCTTTAAATATTTTTAAGGATAGATTTGGTGGATATGGGCTTCTTATTTGATAGGTATTTTTTCTTTTAATACTTTATATATATCATCCTACTTCCTCCTGGCCTTATGGTTACTAGAGAGAAATTAGCTGTTAATCTCATTGTTCCAGTTTGTGACAAATTGCTTCTCTCTTGCCACTTCTATGCATTTGTCTTTGTAATTGGTTTTGAAAGGTTGACAATAATTTTTTAATATCTTAGAGTTCATCTTATTTGAAATTCATTGAGTTTTTTGGATATGTAGATTCATGTCTTTTTCTAAATTTTTGGACAGCATTGGATAGAGGGAAGATAAGAAGCTTCCTATTTCACTATTTTATTAAGACCATTCCACTGCCTATTATTCTTCTCTGGAGAAATGTGTATTCCAGTATTTTCCCTTTTTATAAAAAAATTTAGTTGTTTGTCTTTGTTGAATTGTAAGAATTTTTAACATATTCTGAATGCTAAACTCTTCTCAGATATATAATTTGTGAATATTTTCTGTACTTCTTTAGGTTGTTTTTTTATTTTCTTGATAATGTCTTTTGATGAATGAAAGTTTTGATTTTGATAAAGTCTAATTTATCTGCTCTTTTTTCTTTTTTTGCTTGTGCTTTTGGTATCATACATAGGAATCCATTATTAAATTTAAAGTCATGAAGGTTTACCCATATGTTTTATTCCATAACTTTTTAAAACCTCTTATATTTAGGTTTCTGATAAATTTTGATTTAGCATTTTCATATAGTATAAGTAATGGTCCAATTTTCTTTTTTTTTTTTTTTTTTTTTTTTTTTTTTGCATGTAGACATTCAGTTGTTCCAATACCATTTGTTGAAAAGCCTAGTTTTACCCGTATTGAATTGTCTTGGCACCATTGTAAAAAATCAGTTGGCCATAGATACATGGTTTTATTTCTGGATTCCAGTGTACATGGGTGCTTTTATAAAACCCTTACTTTCCCACATATTTCGTTTCTCAGCTTCATCTTTCCCAAGCTTTTTGGCCTGTATATTCCTTGTTCTGACTGTTCTCTATTGCCAAAACCTGGTACCAGCCAATACTTTTTCCCTTAAATGGTTTGTTAAGAGTATCCCAGGAAGACATCCTTGCCCTCTGAATTAGGCAAACTTAACACTGGCTCTTGTATAAGGATTTGAAGAAGCCAGAGACAGATTAATGCACACAACCATAAATTTTTTCTTGAGAATTATGTCTGTGTTGATCCCTAGGGCACTTGCAACCTGCACCAGGATCTCACACTGCCATTTACTTGGATCCTGATATTCTGAAGCATGGGGAGTGGTAGGCAGGTGATTTTAAATGCCATAACGCTGTCTTACTGTAATGCAGCCACCTCCTTCTTTATTAAACTTTCCCCTGGCTATTGTAAGTTTTTTACTATATTCCAGAGTTCAGCAAACATTAATTCTGATAGGTTTTTCCCCAGCTTATTGGTTGTTTTTCTAGATGAACAGAATCCTAGAGCTCCCTACTCCACTATATTTGTTAAATTCATGATAGTGTTTTACAGCTCATAATGTAATTAATCTATTTTTATGCTCAATTTGAACAGTGAAGGAAGCCATGTTAAGTTTGGTGTTAATTAAGGACCATGTTACTTCTGGAGAAATTCCTTTTATTTCTAGAGCAAAAAGGATTTCTGATCTTACATCTACTTTGATTAGCTCTCACTATGCTGGCTTCATAGGAATCCAGCAGCCACAGTTGCAGGAGAAAGACTCAAGTGTTGACTAAGAGAAGAGTTAATTTATATTGGTGGTGGTTGTACCTACCTCTGTGCCTCACCTTTACCTCTCCTTCCTCCTATATAGAGTTTATTAAAATGTGGCCTTTAATATTATAGAGATCTCTGAGAGACCAGTTTTGAAGATGATATGAGGCATTTATATTATTTTTATACTTAATAGCCATTCGTTCAATGTTTAGAACAACTTAAAACCTATTTTTATGCCAAGACAAAGCAAGGAACTGGAGGAACAGGGAGGAAAAATATGTGCCTTTGCCCTCATGTAGCTTACAGGTAGCAGACACTGTAGGTATTCCAGATCAAAATACAGGCATATCTTGCTTTATTGTGTTTTAGTATATTATGTTTTGTAGATACTGTATTTTTAAAAAGTTTTTTGGAAACCTGCATTGAACAAGCCTATCAGTCTCATTTTCCCATGAAGTATGTGCTCACTTTATGTCTCTATATCACATTTGGTAATTCTCATAATAGTTCAAATTTTATCATTATTATTATATCTATTATGGTGACTTGTGATCAGTGATCTTTTATGTTACTATTGTAACTTTTTGGGTATCACAAACCACATCCGTATAAGACAATGAATTTAATAAATGTTGTGTGTGTTCTGATTGTCCTACCAACCAGCCCTTCCCCTGTCTCTTTCCCTCTCCTCAGGCCTCCCTATTTCCTTAGACTCAAATATATTGAAATTAGGTCAATAAATAACCCTACAATGGCCTCTAAGTGTGCAAGTAAAAGAAAAAGTCACAAGTCTCTCACTTTAAATAAAAAGTTAGAAATGGGAATTTTGGAAGAGGCAGGCAAGATGGCTGACTAGAGACATTGGTTGTCAGATCATCTCAGAAAGAAAGAAAAGTTTTAGATGAACAAAAACAACTCAGGTGTAATTCTGAGAGAAAAGTGCCAGAACCTACCAGAGATTGCACAGAAAGAAGTTGCAGATCAGAAAAAGAAAGAGCAAGATTTTGGCAGAGATCAACCCAGAAGAAACTTGGAGTCCCATGCAAATGGTAGGTGGGGGTTTTGTTTCTCCTTCCCTAACACTTTTGGTGGTCAGAAGTACATTATATGTGGAATAGCACAATAGATACCCACCAGTGTATAAAAACCCCAAAGTTAAAGCTTATAGCCCTTATATTAATAGAATAATAGCACAAGAGGAAAAACAAAACTGCAGGATATCATCCAACCTGATGAGCATAACAATACCATTACTGAATGTGAACTGTCTTAATACCCTCTTAAAAGACATAGAGTAGCTTAATTGATGGAAAACACACTCTAAGGATATGTTGTCTCCAAAAAACATATCTAACTCACATGGACTCACACAGACTTGAGGTAAAGACATGGAAAAAAAATTCATGAAAATGGAAACCAAAAGTGAATAGGTGCATCCATCAGGTAAAGTAAACTTTAAATCAGCAATGATTAAAAAAAGAGACAAAGATGGTCATTATATAATGGTAAAGGGAGCAATTCAACAAGAAGATGTAAAAATCCTAAATATATATGTACCTAACACAGGAGTTCCTAGTTTCATAAGCAAATTCTTCTAGATCTAAGCAAAGAAATAAACAGTAGCATTTTCATAGTTAGGAACTTCAATACTCCACTGACAGAGTTGGACATATCATTGAAGAAGAAAATCAGTAAAGAAAGAATGGACTTAAACCAGACTCTAGAACAAATGGACCTACCAGACATTTCCAGAACATTCTACTCCAAAACTACTGAATAGACATTCTTTTCATTAGCATTGGGACACTGTCCAAGTCTGATCATATTTAGGCCACAAAACAAGTCTCAGCAAATTAAAAAAAAACTAAAATTATATCAAGTATAGTCTCAGACCACAGTGGAATAAAACTAGAAATCAATACAAGAGAAGCACTCAAATCTACATAAAGTTATGGAAATTAAACAACCTATTGCTGAATGTTCCTTGGGTCAATGATGAAATTAAGATGTAAATCAAAAGTTTCCTCAAACTGAATGACAAACAGGAAACAATCTTTCAAACTCTATGTGATGCAGAAAAGCAGCCCTAAGGGGGAAACTCATAGCTTTAAATGCCTACATAAAAAATGCAGAAAAAGACAAACTAACAACCTAATGTCACATCTCAAGGAACTAGAAAAAGAAAAACAAACCAACCTCAAAGCCAGCAGAAAAAGAAATAACAAATCTCAGGATAAAATTAAATGAAATGGAAACTAATAAAAATGATGATAATAATACTAAGGATAAATTAAACAAAAAGTTTGTTCTTTGAAAAGATAAATAAAATTGAGAGACCACTATTCAGAATAATCAGAAACAGAAGAGAATAAGTTCAAATCGCCTCTGTTAGAAATGAAAAAGTAGACATTACAACTGCCCACAGAAATACAAAATATGATCTGGGAATATAATGAACAGTGAACTTGAAGCAGGAAAAACAAAACAAAACAAAACAATACCTGGATCAGATGGATTCACAGCCATATTCTACCAGACCTACAAAGAAGAATTAGTACCTATTCTACAGAAACTTCCTTAACATTGAGAAGGAAGGAATATTCTGTAACTCATTCTATGAAGTCAGTATTGTCCTGATACCAAAGCTAGCAAAGGACATAACAAAAAGAGAAAGCTATTGACAAATATCCCTTATGAACATAGATACAAAAATACTCAACAAAATACTAGCAATCTGAATGTAACAACACATCAAAAAGATAATACACCACAATGAAGTAGGTTTCATCACAGGGATGCAAGGATGGATTAATATACACAAATTAATAAACGTGATTCACAACATAAACAGAAAGGAAAACAAACACTACATGATCATCTCAATATATCTGGAAAAAGCAGCTGATAATATCCAGCACCTTTTCATAATAAAAATACTTCAACAAACTAGGCATACAAGGAACATACCTCAAAATTACAAAATTCATATATGACAAACCCATATCCAACATCATACTGAAAGAGGAAAAGATGAAAACATTACCCTTAAAAACTGGAAGAAGACAAGAGTGCCCACTTGTCACTACTTCTATTCAGCATAGTACTGGAAGTCCTAGCCAAAGCAATGAGGCAAGAGAAATAAATAAAGGGCATCCAAATCAGGAAAGAGGAGATCAAACTATCCCTGTTTGCTGATGATATGATCTTGTATCTAGAAAACTCTAAAGACTCCACCAAAAAACTCCTGGAATTGATAAATAAATTAAGCAAAATCTTGGGTTACAAAATCATTGTACACAAATCAGTAACATTTCTATATACTAATAACAGTCAAACAAAGATTCAAAACAAGGACTCAATACCATTCACTATAGCTACAAAAAAATATATACCTAGGAATATACTTAACAAAAAAAGAGAAAGATTTCTACAAGGAGAAACTAGAAAACACTGATGAAAAAAATAACAAATAACACAAAGAAACGGAAAAATGTCCCCTACTCATGGATTAGTAGAATCATTCAACATTGTTAAAATGTTTGTATTACCCCAGATGATTTACCAATTCAATAAAATCCCATCAGAATACCAGTGTCATATTTCACATATCCAGAAAAAATAAATCTAAGCTTCATCTGGAACCAAAAAAGAGCCCAAATAGCTAAAGAAAGCTTAAGTAAAAAGAATAAATCTGGAGGCATCACATTACCTGATTTCAAATTATACTACAAGGCTATAGTAATGGAAACCGCATGGTACTAGTAAAAAAAAGTAGAAACATAGATCAATGAAACTGAATAGAGAAACCAGAAACCATCTACCTTCAGCCAATGAGCTTTAACAAAGCATAGAACTTACACTGGGGAAAGGATGCCCTATTCAACAAATGGTGCTGAATAAGTTGGACAGCCACATGCAAAAGAATGAAACAGGACCCCTGTTTCTCACCAGCTACCAAAATTAATTCAAGATGGATTAAAGATTTAAATGTAAGGCATGAAACCATAAATATTCTAGAAGAAAATATAGGAAAACTCTTCTATACTTCAGCTCAGGCAAAGAATTTACACATAAGGCCCCAAAGACAAATAGAGCAACAACAAAAATAAATAAATGAGATTTAAATCAAAAGCCTTCTGCATAACTAAGGAAATAATCAAGCAAATGAATAGACAACTTATGTAGTGAGAGAAAATATTCACAAACTGTACATCTGACAAAGGGCTGATATCCAGAATCTACAAAGAACTCAAGTAAATCAGCAAGAAAAAAGCAAACAACCCATTCAAAAAGTGGGCAAAAGACATGAAGAGAAGTTTTTCAAAAGAAGATAGATAAATGGCCAAAATACATATGAAAAAATGCTCACCATCACTAATCACCAAGGAAATGCAAATTATAACTTCAAAGAGATACTACCTTATGCCTATCAGAATGGTCATTACTAAAAACTCAAAAAACAATAGATGCTGGCTTGGATGCAGAGAGAAAGGAACACTTATACACTGTTGGTGGGACTGCAAATTAGTACAACCTCTATAGAAAACAGTATGGAGATTCCTCAAAGAAAGAAATGTAAACCTACTATTAATTCCAGCAATCCTGCTGCTGGATATCTACCTAAAAGTAATGAAGTAATTTTATCAAAATGCACCTGCACTTGAATGTTTATCACAGCACAATTCACAATTTCAAAGATGTGAATCAAACTAAGTAAGTGTCCTTCAATTCATGAGTGGATAAAAAAAATGTAAGATATATCTCCCATGTGGTACTACTAAGCCATAACAAGGAATGAAATAATGTCATTTGTCACAACTTGGGTGGAACTAGAGACTATTATCCTAAGTGAAGTAGCTCAGGAATGGAAAACCAAACACCATATGTTCTTACTAGTAAGTGGGAGCTGATAGAGAGATACACATGGGCACAAAGTGATAGAAAAGAGAAACCAAGAAGGAGAGAGGTGGGGAAGTGTGAGATAAAAACTTACCTATTGGTTACTTTGGTGATGGGCAAGCCAAAAGCCCAGAGTCGAGCATTATATCCATGTAACAAAACATTTTTACCCCAATAGTTAATATTTTTAAATAAGAAAAAAACCTTTAGAAATGGTTAAACTTAGTGAGGAAAGCTTCTCAAAAGCTGAGATATGCCAAAAGCTAGGTCTCTTGTGCCAATTGGTTAGTCAAGTTGTGAATGTAAAGGAAAAGTTCTTGAGAAAAATGAAATGTGCTACTCCAGTGAACACATGAATTATAAGAAAATAAAACAGCCAGGTCAGCAATAGCTGACCTAGAGAAAGTTTGAGTGGTCTGGATATGAGATCAAATCAGGCACAACATTCCCTTAAGACAAAACTTAATCCAGAGCAAGGGCCTAACTCTCTTCAATTGTATGAAGGCTGAGAGAGGTGAGGACACTGCACAGAAAAGGTTGAAGCTTGCAGAGGTTGGTTCATGAGGTTTAAGGAAAGAAGCTATTTCTGTCACATGAAAAGGCAAGGTGAAGCAACATGTACTGAGGGAGAAATTGTAGCAAGTTATCCAGAAGATCTAGCTAAGATCATTGAGGAAGGTGGCTACCCTAAACAACAGATTTTCAATGTAGATGGAGCAGGTTTCTATCAGAGGATGATGCCATCTAGAACTTTATTAGCTAGAGAGGAAAAGTCAAGAACTAGTTTCAAAGGACAGGCTGATTCTCTTTTTAGGGGCTAAAGCAGCTGGTGACTTTAAGTTTAAGCCAATGCTCATTGACCATACCAAAAATCCTCAGGGCCTTAATAATTATGCTAAATCTATTCTTCTTATGCTCTATAAATAAAACTTCAAAGCCTGGATGACAGCACATCTGTTTATAGGATGCTTACTGAATATTTTAAGCCCATTGTTGAGATCTTCTGCTTGGAGAAAAAGATTCTTCTCTAAGCATTACTGCTCAATGACAATGCACTGGAGCTCACAAGAGCTCTGATGGAGATGTACAAGATGAATATTGTTTTCATGCCCACTAACACAACATCAATTTTGCAGCTTATGGATTAAGGAATAATTTCAACTTTCAAGTTTTACTATGTAAGAAATACATTTTGTAAAACCATACCTGTAACAGATAGTGATTCCACTGATGGATCTGGCAAAGTACATTGAAAATCTTCTGACAAGGATTTACCATTCTATATGCCACTAACAACATTCATGATTCATGAGAGGAGATCAAAATATGAACATTAACAAGAGTTTAGAAGAAGTTGTTTATAACTCTCATGGATGACTTTGAGGGGTTCAAGACATCAATGGAGAAAGTAAATGCAGATGTGGTTGAAATAGCAAGAGACATAGAATTAGAGGTGGAGACCGAAGATGTGACTGAATTGCTGAAATCTTATGATAAAACTTGAATAGATGAAGAGTTGCTTCCTTTGGATGAGGAAAGAAAGTTGTTTCTTGCAATAGAATCTACTCTATGTGAAAATGCCACAAACATTGTTGAAATGACAAAACAGATTTAAAAATTTCCATAAACCTATTTCATAAAGCTGCAGCAGAGTTTGAGAGGATTGACTCGATTTTGAAAGAAATTGTACCATGGATAAAACATTATTAAATAGCATCACATGCTACAGAGAAGTCTTTCCTGAAAGGAAGAGTCAATCAATGGGGAAAAATCATTTTTGCCTTATGTTAGGAAATTTACACAGCCATCCCAGCCTTCCACAAGAACCACTATGATCAGTCAGCAGCCATCAATATCAAGGCAAGACCCTCCATGAACAAAAATATGACCATCACTAAAAACTCAGATGATTATTAGCATCTTTTAGCAATAAAATATTTTTAAATTTAGGTATATACCTTTTCTTAGAGTTAACGGTATAGCACACTTAACCAACTACAGTATAGTGTAAACATAATGTTTACACGCACTGCAAAATAAAAAAAAATGTGTGACTCACTTTATTTTTCTATTATTATTTTTTTATTTCAGCATATTATGGGGATACAAATATTATGGTTATGTATATTGCCCATGCCCCCCCCCTCGAGGCAGAGCATCAAGCATGACCATCCCCCATACGTTGCACATTTAACTCATTATGTTTGTATATACCCATCCCCTCCCCCCCAACTCGCCCAACACCCGACAAATGTTATTCCTATCTGTCCACTTAGGTGTTGATCCATTAATACCAATTTGCTGGTGAGTACATGTGGTGCTTGTTTTTCCATTCTTGAGATACTTCACTTAGTAGAATGGGTTCCAGCTGTATCCAGGAAAATACAAGAAGTGCTATATCACCATTGTTTCTTAAAGCTGAATAGTACTCCATGGTATAAATATACCACATTATATTAATCCACTTGTGCATTGATGGTGACCTGGGTTGTTTCCACAACTTTGCAATTGTGAACTGTGCTGCTATAAACATTTGAGTGCAGGTGTCTTTTTCATAGAGTGACTTTTGTTCTTTTAGATAGATGCCCAGTAATGGGATTGCTGGATCAAATGGTAGATCTACTTGTATTGCTTTAAGGTATCTCCATATTTCTTTCCACAGAAGCTGAACTAGTTTGCAGTCACACCATCAGTGTAGGAGTGTTCCTATCTCTCTGCATCCACGCCAACATTTATTGTTTGGGGACTTTTTGATAAAGCCCATTCTTATTGGAGATAAGTGATATATCATTGCAGTTTTGATTTGCATTTCCCTGATGATTAGAGATGTTGAGCATTTTTTTCATATGTTTTTTGGCCATTATGCTGTCTTCTTTGGAAAAATTTCTGTTCATATCCTTTGCCCATTTTTTGATTGTTTGATTTTTGGTTGTTTGATTTTTCCCTGCTTATTTTCCTGAGTTCTAAACAGATTCTAGTTATCAGCCCTTTGTCGGATGTGTAGGTTGCAAAAATTTTCTCCCATTCTGTGGGTTGTCTGTTTGCTCTCTTGACATTTTTTTTGGCTGTGCAGAAGCTTTTTAATTTCATCAGGTCCCATTTACTTATTTTTGTTTCTGCTGTGATTGCTTTTGGGGTCTTCTTCATAAATTCTTTGCCTAGGCAAATGTCTAGAAGAGTATTTCCAATGTTTTCCTCTGGAATTCTAATAGTTTCACACCTAACGTTCAAGTCTGTTACCCAGCGTGAGTTGATTTTTGTAAGAAGTGAATGGTGTGGGTCCTGTTTCAGGCTTCTACATGTGGCCATCCAGTATTCCGAGCACCATTTATTGAATAAGGATTCTTTTCCCAAGTGTATGTTTTCGTCCACTTTGTCGAAGGTTAGCTGGCTATATGAGGATGGTTTTATATTTGGGTTCTCTGTTCTGTTCTAATGGTCA
>VBSM01003211.1:1454073-1468142 GCA_008086735.1 Cheirogaleus medius
CATTATTTCTTTTTTGATTTTCTGTTTGGAGGATCTGTCCTGTGCTGTCAGTGGTGTGCTAAGGTATCCGACTATTATGGTATTGTTGTTTATCCATTTGTTTAGATCAAGTAGAGTTTGCTTTATGAATCTGGGTGCACCTACGTTGGGTGCATATATATTTAGAATTGTTATGTCTTCTTGTTGAACTGTACCCTTCACCATTATATAGTGACCTTCTTTGTCTTTTATTACTTTTGTTGATTTATAAACTAAGTTATCTGTGATTAGCACTGCCACGCCAGCTTTCTTTTGGCCTCCATTTGCTTGAAATATTGTTCTCCACCCCTTTACCTTTAGTGTAACTTCATAGTTGCAGGTTAGATATTTTTTCTGAAGGCAACAGATACTTGGCTTGTATTTTTTTATGCATTTGGCTGGCCTATGTTCCCTGAGTCGGGAGTTCAAGCCATTCACATTTATTGAGATAAGTGATAGGTGGCGCAGATTTCTGTTCATTATGTTGGGTTGAACTTTGTTGCTTTGTTTTCTCTCTTGAGCCATTGTGGTATCTGGGCTATGATCTTTAGCTTTTGAGTACATTTACATTCGTGAGTGTTTATTGTGTTGATCCGTGGGTAAGACTGTTTTGAGTACTTCTTGGAGGGCTGGTTTTGTCTTTGTGAATTCCCTCAGTCTTTGCTTATCTGAGAATGTCTTGATTTCTCCTTTGTATACAAAACTTACTTTTTCAGGCAATAAGATTCTAGGCTGGGCATTATTCTGTTTCAGAAGAGTGAGAATAGGGCCCCAGTCTCTCCTTTCTTGTAAAGTTTCAGTAGAGAAGTCTGGCATTATTCTGATTGGATTTACTTTGTATTTTACCCTCTTCTTTCATCTTACAGCTTGTAGAATTGCCTCTTTAGTTGATATTTTGGTCAGTCAGATGACTGCATGTCGTGACGTCTTCCTGTTTGCATTGAATCTCCCAGGGGTCCTTTGAGCTTCGTAAACTTGTATATTGAGATTTTTACCAATGCCTGGGAAATTTTCCTCTATTATAACTTCAAATAACTTATCCAACCCTTGAGTATTTTTTTCTTCCCCTTTGGGTAACCCTATAACCTTCACATTAGGTTTCTTCACATAATTCCACATCTATTGTAGGCTTTGCTCTTTTCTCTTGTTTTTCTGCTCTATCTCTGTGACTGATTTATTTAATTGGATGGTGTTTCTTCAATCTCTGAGATTCTTTCTTCTGTTTGATCTACCCTGTTCTTGAGGCTTTCCACTGTGTTTTGTGGTTCTCTGAATTGATTCTTCATTTCCAGGAGTTCCATTTGATTTTTCTTTATTATTTCAATTTCTTTAGTGAATTTTTGTTCCATGTCCTGGAATCTTTTTGCATTTTCTTTGTGTTCGTTATCCAGTTGTTCTTCCAAGTCATTGAATTTTCTTACAATCCATGCTGAAAATTCTTCTTCTGTCATTTTAGTGTTCTGATTTTGGTTGCTGTCCATTTCTAAGGGGCTGGGTTTCCTCCTTGGTGGTGTGCTTTCCGTTTGGGTCTTCATATTTCCAGAGTTCCTTCGATGATTTCTTTCCACCTGGATCAGTTCTCCTTACCTTTAGGTTTTCATTTGGATAATGAAATATCCTGTTCAGTCTGGGTCAGTAGGTGGTGTTTGTGGGTGAGATTTGACCACACCCTGTACGATGAGTCAGTAGATGCCATAAAAGGGTATGCAGAATGTCTTCCCTGTGAGTAAGTGGCAGTTGCTTGGAAGAGCAGGCTACACTCTTGTTTTGGGGCCCTGTAACCAGGTTTTTTTCCTTGGAGAGGCACTCTAATACCTCACATGGTGGGTGGGGCCCTGGGATTTCTAGGTGTGTCCTTATTATCCACCTCAGTGAGGGCTGGTCTGGGAGTGAGTCTGGGTGGAGCTGGGTTGGGTAAGCCTGCCCTCAAGCACCACAAATGCTGTAAGCAGGGGTCAAAGTCCTGTTCTCTGCTTCTGGGAAAAGCTGTCTGGGAGGTTCTGGGATGGCCCCACTCAGTCAGAAAGTGTACGTGTGGGGGTGGGGTTGTCTATGACTTGCAGTCTGGAGTAGGCCTCGCTCCTTTCCACCCTCCCCAACTCCACAGTTTCTCCTGGGCCTCTGCCAGCAGGCCAGACATCATGCCACCGGGTCTCCCCTGGCTGTGATGCCGGGCAGGAGGTTGCCCGTGCTGGGTCACCACCTTGGCTGGGCACACGGCCCCCCTTTGGGAGCAGGGCTGTCCTCAAGCACGCTGATCTGCCCCTGAAGGCACATACACTTAGTAGTGTCCTTCAGAATATCCCTTCTGTGCCTCGCTCCATGTGAGACATGGGTGCGTGGGATCTAGTCCATAAGTCTGACCTCTGGGCCCCGGAGTTCAATTCCTCACCCCACCAGGGAGAGTAGTGCCAGTCCTAATTTCCCCATGGGAAGCCCAAGTTGGGTCAATGACTCTCAGCCTCAGGATCTGCCCCGTTCTGCAGGAGTCACCGGGCCAGCAGCACCTGGGATGGCTGGTGGGTAGGCAGCTCCCCATCTGAGTACCCTTCAGTCAGCTGTAGGGCCCCGAAAGGGAAAGTCCCGTTTCCTGGAGATGTCTCCGACTGGTGGCTATATTGTCTCTCTTGGCAGCCACGGGTAGGGACGGGGAAGGGGAGAGTGTAGCAATATGGTGCCTGCCATGCAGTCAGGTCTGTGCACACAGAGGGGACCTGAGGGAGTTGGGAGTCTGGTGCCGCATCGCTACAGGCTTACTGCTTACTGGTGGCGGCCGTCTCTAGACTGGTGTCTGCAGGTCTCTCCAACCGGTGGGGAGCCCACCAGCAGTCTGAGATGCAAGGGAGGGGGAAGTTAACTGCTCCACCTACCCTTGCCGCTGATCTCCAAGCTGCTCGGGAGGTCTCTCTTTCCAGTTCTCCTCGGCAACCTCCTCCCGTGGAGTCTCCCATAGTCTCCGGTACTCCTCCTTCTGACCCTCATCCAGTATATGGTCGTCTGCTTGCTTCTTTCTTCTAATATCTTCTAGAAGCTGTCTTTTCTGCAGAGACATTCTGTCTGACGGTGTTTCTCGTCTGCCACCTTGCTCCGCCCTTCTCGTGACTCACTTTATTGCTTAATGATATCTGCCTTAATGTGATGGTCTTGAACCAAACCCTCAATATCTCTGAAGTATACCTGCATCCTTTGTTATGCAATAATGGGGAAAGGATGCACACTAAAATGTAGTGATGGGCTACAAATCTATAATTCTGACTTTTGATTGCTAGTTGAAGAGTTTTAGTAATTTCAGCAGAATACATTTCTGCCTTTTCCCAATAAACTCATGGAAAGATTTTTTGATCAGTGTGCTTACTGTCTAAGTAAAAGCAGACAACTCTGAAACTCAAAGGGATACCTAAAATTCAGAGCAGCTCTTTCACAGTGTTTGATCATAGTTCTTTACTGCATGTTCATGTGAAAATCAGTCACGACACAGTGAAATCCATTTGGGGAGGTAGGGTTTAAAAATGCCAATTAATGTATTTGGCCAAGGTTGAATAAATACTGGATTCATTCCTCTCCCATAAACAAGCAGAAGCTAAATAAAATATATGAAAAACTGTTTTACAGGAGCAGGAGAGGACAAGAGAAACAAATGAGGTAAGCTCCATAATCATTCCAGATTTCTGAGTTACTTTCTAGAGAAAAGCCCTCCAGTAGGGAGGAAGTACAGTCCAGCCATAGAACTGCAGTCCCACTGAGTTGATGATACAGAGACCAGAATTTGTGGAAGCTGAGGCAGCTAGAAATTCCAGGGTAGATACCATAGTGGATGAAGCTACACAGAGAAAAAGCAACAGAAATATTCGTAGGTTTCCCTTTGAGTTTGTGTTTGTGCATATATAGGGCAACTCTCCCCATGCCCAAGGCCAGGCAAAGGCTGACTGAAAATTTGTAAGCTAAAAAATGATCAGAGCTCACACAGAGATGAGAGATTTTCTAGCTCCAACCAAGGAGAGTGGAGAATCCTCATTGAATATCCAGGACATTTAGTAAATAACCCAGTAGGGAACCCTACTAGTAGGGCTTTACTATTTTAAAACAAGATTTGAAGAAAAATATTCAATACTTTTTAGGATGGTCTTATTGAGATATAATTCACATATCATATATTTCACACATTTAGATTGTGCAGCTTGACAGTTCCTCAAAAGGCATAACGTGGTGTCACCATACAACCTGCAATTCCATGCCTGTGTTTACACCCAAGAGAAATGAAAACACAAAAACACACAAAAACTTGAACACAAATGTTTATAGCAGCATTATCCATAATGTCTAAATGTCCTTGAATAGACAAAATGTGGTATGTTCATAAAATAGAATAGTAATTGGCAATAAAAAGACATGAAGTACCAATACATGTTACAACAAAGACAGCCCTTGAAAACAACATGCTAAGAGAAAAAAGCAAACCACAAAAGGCCATATATTGTATGATTTTGTTTATGTAAAATGTCCAAAATAGGTAAATGTCTAGAAATAGAGAGGAGCCTGGGGCCATGAAGGGCGAGGTGGGGAATGGGGAGTGACTGACAATTTGGGAGTGATAAAAATATCCTAAAATCAGATTGTTGTGATGGTTACATTACTCTGTAAATATATTAAGAAACACTGAACATTACACTCTAAATGGGCAAATTATATGCTCTGTGAATTTTCACAACAATGGTGAGTTTTTTTCCATGCGTTTTAAAGGGCACAAAAATAGATATCGATACAATAAGTGGTCTTATATTAAATGCTTGTAGACAAATAAATGAATTGTTAAAGATGATTAGAGAAATTTGAATGGGCATTATTGAGATTAAAAAATATTGAATGTTGACATGGAAACATGGAAATGTATAGATTGCTCCTCCTAAATAATAACATACAGATGGTAACAACTTTACATATGAGTGTGTGTCTGCACATATATAAACATTTAGAAGGCAATGTAAGAATATACACTTAACTGCGGTAAACTCTGAGTAATAGGAATATGATGTTTTTATTTTCTTATTTTGTCTTTCCTGTGTTCTTCAAGTCTTTACACACATATTCATTTTACAATAAAATTTTATTTTATTTTATTTTTATATGTTTTACATATGTCAAACATATGCAAAAGTAGAGAGAATAGAGTGACGAATCTCCATGTATCCATCACACTGCTTCAGTAGTAGTCAGTACAGCATATTCTGTTTCATCTGAACCTGCCAATTACCCCCCCATAATCTCCTTGGATTATTTTGAGGCAAATTAAAATTTTATTTTTAATTTAAAGATTATCATCAACTTGGTACTTAATTAACTTTATATAAGTGCACAGAAAAGTCTATTAAGACATATAGCAAACCGTGATTGAGAATGGAATAGGAGTGTGGTGAGAGTGGGTGGATCTCTCATGATGAGAAAGTATTCATGCGTGGCTTGTAGAATTTTTAGAATCATAAAAAATGGAAAGATAATTTTAAAAAAGGAAACATCCCTCCTTATATATATTAGAGGTGCAAGTCTTTTCCCATATTAGTAAAGGTCATGCAAAGTAATCAAAGGAGCAATAAACTAGAAATCAAGAGGCGTGAGTTCTTCTATTTCTGCATCATTGCTTGTAATGGCTTGGAAGGATTAAGCATAACATTCACTCATTCCAATAACATCTTGGAGCATCTACTGGCATTATCCTCATTGCTGGAGATACAGTGGGAGCTCATTTCCATAACAGTCAGGACTCTTTGGGTTGTAAGTAAAGGTATCTCCTACTCAAACTAGCTAAACCTGAGAAAAAATGTAATGGCTTCCTTCCACAAGCACAGAACCCAGGAGGGACCTGACTTCAGGTGTGCCTGGATTCAAGTGTTATAATAGTTTCATCAGGACATGGTTTTCCTATTTCCCTTCCCCATTCTCACCTTGCTTTCTTCTCTGTGGTCTTCCCTTTCATGCAGGCTTTCTCAATATGGCACCCACAGGCAACTCTGTGAATACATACTGCATCGAGACCAAGTATTCTAGGTAATGCCTTTGCTCCTCTAGGTCCATTATGATCCTATCTCAATATTATCTTGCTTAGGCCTCAATCGGTATGCAGAAAACACCGAGCACAACATCTGGAACATTAACTACAAAGTAAATATTATTTTCCCCCACCTTCTATCTACAGATATGCATTCCTTATGCTTGCAAACTGAGTTGTTTCTTTCTTGGTTTCACTTCTTAATTTAAAAAAAAATTTATATTTTATCTATGATCTATTTTGTGAGGTTGTAGTTTAGGAAATGTCCATGGTCCATTAACTCATAAAGATTTTCTGGGCTAATTTCCAATTAATCATCACTGGATGCTTCCCTGTTGTAGCCATCAGTGATCTTGCATGATCTTTGCCAGTCCAACCCATGTTGCTCACACCCAGCACTGATGGGAGAAGCTGCGCTTCTGTCTTCACAGTTAACATTTCGGGAAAAAAAATGCCCATGATTTCCACCTCTCTTTGCAAAATTACTTTTATTTTCCTATTATCCGGTGAAAAATGGCAGAAATAGCAAGTCAATTTTTCAAGGAGAAATGCAAAAACTTTTTCTCTCCTTGGAATCAACGAGATATTCTGGAAAGAGCAGAATTTAAGAGTCAGGCTGACAGTTTTAAATCTTTTTCATTGTCTACTAGTCAGGGTTACTTGGATAGTCATTTGGTCCTTCAGAGCCTCAGTTTACAACTATTCAATGGGGATAGTAATGGGACCTATCCTGCAATATAGTTGGGAGGATTATGGAACATAAGCTTTGTGAATTTCCAACATAATGCCTGTGACAAAACAGACACTTGGTAAACTCAAGTCATCTTTCCTCCTCCAAAGGCACAGTGTTTTTAGATGTCTTTGTCCGGGTTTCGCTTTATTTCTCATATGAACATTATTTCCCTTCTCTCTCCAAGTCATGTATAAATCCCTTGATCTTGTGAATCATGCTTCTTTTATTGCCCATGGAACTCAACACAGTATCTTTTCATGGACAAAGGCCCTAACAAATGATTTGTGGATGTATAATATAATTTGGATCGATAACCCCTATCCCAAATATGTAGGTAAAAATATATTTATGATGCAAGCATCTAAAATTCCTATTATATCTCAGATGGTGATATGTGATATCCATTTATTTTCTCACTTAATCTAACACTGTGAACATAAGTATGGCTCCTACCTTATTTTACAAATAAGGATAAAGGGTTTGTGGATGCTAATAACTAACTGCAAAATCATTCAGCTGGTGTGTGGCGGAGTTTGTCTCAAGTCCAAATCTGGTCGTCAGCCCCTCTGAACCAACTGTATCACTGCACATCATCCATCTTCAGAGAAGCCACTGCCTGGGACATTTGCATCTTTCAACTGGGGGTGGTCTGGCAGCATAAAAGCATCAAGTTAAGCCATGAAGAGACTTCAAGAGCCCATACTTCCTGGTGAAGGTGTGCATCACTGTAGGAATGGAGACATGAGCACTTGAAAAGGCACGCTGGGGAGAAGCCCAGGCTGCAAGGATTTCTCTCCAGCTCCAGGGCTCAGCCATCTATGCAAAAATAACCACCTTCCCCAAGGCTCAGCGGTGCTTATCCCCAGCTTTTTTTCCTCCTCTGATGATCCTCTCCATGTTGCGGCTCCCAGATTCTCTGTGGATATTTTGTTTTGAGTTTTAAGGTTTGTGCCCCAGAAGGACACCTCCTCCTTTGCCCTCCCACTGCACTCTGATATCTCAGCTCCTGCCTTGCTGGGCGGCCTAGGCAAACCCAAAGTTGTTGTGAGAGTCCAGGAGAAGCAGACTCCCCTACCTTTCTTCTGCAGAGTAGCATCATGCTTCATTCTTATAACCTAAGATGGAAGAGCATGCATATTCCCACAGCAGGAAAATATTTTAGCTCCTTTTCTGCCTTTTTTTTTTTTTTGCTACTTTAACTCTGCAATTTTTCTTTTCACAATACCAAATTGGGTCATCTCATGCCAAGTGCAATTGCAGGTGGGTAGAGTCAGATAAAAGGTTGCAAAACAAGAGTGAGCTTCAAAATTCTGGGTGGAGATAGCAGAACTTTCAAGCACAGAAGATACACATTTAGAAGAAAATAGTAAAACTGCACCTAGATACAGCCACCAGCAATGGGGACGGAACAAGTTGAAGCAAGAATGTGAATCCAAATCATGTGACTGGAAAATCAAATAATAGCATATGACTCTGGGAGGCAGTGATGGAGAAACCCTATAGATGTATGCAAAAGGGGTTGGACTAAGAAAGGTCTAACCTGCCATTTAATACTGATGACAATATTTGATATAACCTTACATTTATTACTCCTTTTTTTCTTCCATAAATAGGTCTGTGTTTCTTCTACCTATTTTAAGATGGGAAATTTGAGATGAAGGAGGTAATTTGTCCAATGTCCTAGAGCTAATGAGAGGCAGAAATTTAAATGAGTGGTAGGTTTGTTTTATTCCAGGACTCATGTTGATATTCCAAAGGTATGTAGATGGCTACACTTCAATATTATCCTTAGAAGCCAAGATGATTTCCAAACCTAATGAACTGATGGGGCAGAAGGTTATTGATGTACTGCCAAATCTGATTCATTTGCAATGATACTGTTCAAGTGACTAAGGTCCTGAACTGCCAGAGGAGATCAGCTAGAACCTACAGGAGCTCACACACATGAAAAACGGTGGCACCAGTGGTTTTGACCTAGGCTTAGGTATTCCAGGCAAGACCTTTGAGGCCTGGCAAATAGCTTTCACCCTCCTTATATGTCCTCTTTGGCATTTCACTCCCCTTG
Source organism: Cheirogaleus medius (assembly GCA_008086735.1). NCBI lineage: Eukaryota > Metazoa > Chordata > Mammalia > Primates > Cheirogaleidae > Cheirogaleus > Cheirogaleus medius. Next base: position 1,462,933 of record VBSM01003211.1, read on the forward strand.
CAAGCTTCCTCTCTCATCCTCCCTTAACATGTGTGCAGCAATTTAAGAAAGTTCATGTGCCTTCCCATGTCCCTCAAAGTTTATAATTCCACAGGGCACATTCTAAAAATAAAATGAAGCTATTCTGAAGTAGGAACGTTCCTGTGCTCAGAGCTCAGCTTCTAGGGAGCTCCAGGCAGTCACCAACACATTTGCAGATCCTGCCTCTCTCTCATATCAGCCCTGGGGTCTGCTTCCCTCACCTGGAAACGCTGCTACCTGGTTTTGTAGCATTGTATGACTCATGCAGGCTCACTCGGCCTCCATTTCATTAAAGATAAAATACAGAGTTAGTGAGGATGAAAGAAAATAATGCTGGAAGCATCCACAGAGCTATTGTGGTGACTTGGGGGCCATCAGTGAATACTTTGGGGTTGGGGGTGGTAGAGAAGGCAGGCTAAATGGGCCTATAGAGCCAGGAGGCATGGCAGATATGATAGAGAAGTAGAGAGTGATCATATGAAGGCATTCTAATAGCCAGAGCTGTTCAGAGATGAAATGGACCACTTTGGGAGGTAGTGAGTCTCTAGTCACTGGGGGTGAAGTTGGAAGAGCACTGAAAGTTTTTAGGGAAAGGTTCACCTCTGAAAAACTCAGACCCTGGGCAGGCTAAGACCTCAATGCCAAGCCTGCAGTGTCAGGGGTGTGGTGGTGGTGACAGAGTGGTGACAGGGTTCTAAGAAATAACTAGTTCCTGTTCCTGACTGTGAAGGCAGTTAGCCATTAGCTCAATCCCATTGTCTCCAGAGGGCACTGGCATTGATAGGGGATGGTAGCATCAGGAATCTGGGTGATGGTATTTACCAGCCTATCAGGGAGCAGGGGAGCAAATGAAGCAAAGCGGAAAGGACCTTAGCACCTGAAGGAGCATGGCCAACTTCACATTCTCACAGAGGATGAGTTCGAGGCACAGGGAGGGAGCCAGGACTCTGGGAACATGAATGATGTGCCCTAGACATGAATGATGTGGGGGAGAATGGGAGGAGTGTCACAAGTGGGGCAACTCCTTTGCACATGGCTCCTGCTATGGGCACAAGGTTCTAACAGGAGGCCGGCCAGACCCTGCACAGGGAAGAGCTCATGTGAGTGTGCCCAGGGAGGCAGGGCTGACTGCTCCAGCAGGGGCTGGGAGACTACACCTTGCAGTGCCTTCTACTCAGAGGCCACAGCATCCCATGGCCTGAGGGATTCTGGGAGCCAGCCAGGATTAAGTTTGCTTAGTGGAGTCAGTCTTCTGTCTAAGGCAGCTATTCTCAATGTTCTGCAAGTGTCAGAATCACCTGGAGGGCTTTTGAAAATACAGATGGCCGGGCTACACTACCAGTTTCTGATTCAGTACATCTGGAAGGGGCTTGAGAATCTGCGTTTATAACAAGTTCCCAGGGGCTGCTGTTGCTGCCGCTGGCCCAGGGACCCGAATATGCTAAGGCCAAGAGTGCCTGAGGAGTGAAGCTTGCCTTCCTCCATACTCACTCAACAAAGATATCACCTGTAGGTTTCAATTACCATGACAAGAGCTACAGACACCAGTGAATGAGACACCATCCCTGAAGTCAACTGGCTTGCAGTCTAGAGATCCACGAAAGGGCAGTTACTAGACAGGGTTAATACTAAGATGCAGTCCCTACAGGAGGCAGTGAGCCTGTGAGCTCATGGGTGCCAGGACACACTGTCTTGGTGACACTAGAGAAAGTTTCAGGACCATGTGACCTTAAGACCAGAGGCTTAGGGTCTTAGGGTCAACAAACCCTGAGTCAACAGTTGGCTTTATCCCTTGGCAGCCAGTTGACCTTAATTATGTTAATTATGTTCTTTAAGCCTCAGGTTGCCAAATGGTCCTGACTCATTCAACTCCATGACCACGGGCATGTTTTAGGCGTGTTCTAGGCATGGGGCCTGAGAACAAACAAACAATGTGTGAGTCAGAGTTATCCAGAGAAACAGAACCAAAGGACATATGGAAATCTGTGGAATGAGATTAATTATGAGGGGCTGGCTCTGCAATGACAGAGGCTGATAAGCCCCAGCATCTGCTGTCTGCAAGCTGAATACCTGGGAAAGTGGTGTAATTCAGTTTGAGTCTGAAAGCCTAAGAACTAGTAGTGCTGATGGTCAAGGACAAGGGAAGGTAGAAGTCCCAACCGAAGCAGAGAGCAAATTCCTCCTTCTCCTGCTTTTTTGTTCTAACTGGGCCACTGACTACTTGGTCAGATGATGTCCACCCACACTGGTGAGGCCAGATCTTCTTTTCTCAGTCTACTGATTCAAATGCTAATCTTTTCCAGAAACACCCTCACAGATGCACCCAGAAATAATGTTTTATCGGCTATCTGGTTATCCCCTAGCTCAGTCAAGTTGACATCTGAAATTAACCATTGCACGTGACATACACTCTCTGTTCTCAAGTAGCTCACCCTCTGCTAGTGGCAGTGGGATTGGAGGCAGCACATCACCACACAGATACACATGTGAGATGAAGAATAAACACGAGGTGCCCAGACAAGGGGTAATGGGATGGTGGTGGGTCATTTTAGGGAGGATTGTTGGGAAAAGTCTCCCTGAGAAGGGCACATCTGAACTGATGAGGAGGAGGCTGTATTTTACAACATGTTCTACACTGTGGGGTGGATACTTGAGTAGACATGTGAATTAAACAACTCTGACAGTAAACTGTCAATAAAATCTGCTCAGCATCACTTTCCTTCTTATCTCCACTGTATAATTATGATGATGATTACAATGATTATAATGCCAGGAAGGCAAATATGTGAGTAGGGACCCAGAGAAGAGAGGCTGTAGGTCAGTGGCACGAAGCACGGATCATTCAGGTAGGCGTGACTGACAACACCTGAGAGCCCAGTGACGGATCCGTGGGTCAGGCCAGATCCAGGATGTTGTCTGCGGGAGCCGCTGGAACAAACTGGGTATCAGTGGGGCTATAGTTGTTTTGTGTTTTAAGAAAAGCACCTGTCAGTCATCTCACTGCGTCTTGTGGCAGCACTGGGTAGCAAGGGGAGTGAGCAGGACTGGGGGGAGGGGAAAGTGTGGAAAGTGTCCACAGTCTGCACCAGGACAGAAGCAGCGCTGGCGATGGCGGAGAGATTACGACAAACAGTGAACAGAGTGCAGCGGTCCATTGGATGTGGAGGGGAGAGGGCCTGCGCACCTCCCCTCAGCTATGCCCTGAGGAAGAAAGACCACTGAGGCAGACTGGGGGGGAACCTGCCGGCGGGCTGTCTGCAGATGACTTTGTCATGCAATGCTCTTTTCTGTCAAATGGGATATTTTCCTGCCTCACAGAGAAGGATATTCTGAGGACTGAGTCAGATGACAGGTATGAAAAGCACTTTGGAAATTATAAAATATTTTTGAAATGCGAGGTGCTATTTTCGTTACCCTTGGTTTCCCTCTATAGAATGTGACCCAATAACTGAATGACGGCGTCTGGCTGCTCCAGAGGGACTGTCAAAGGAGGAGATGGGAGGCTGGGAGCTGCATCTGCCCCGGGCTCTGCAGAAGGCCTGGGTGAGCCTCCCGGGGGACCACCCTTTCCAACAATACCCTTACTATGTCTCTCATTTAAGGTGATTTGCCAGGCAAAGCTGTGTACATCATCAGAGGAGAGGAGGGGGTGCCTTGGATGATTCAGCGGCTGGAAGGAAATAATCCCCATGGATTCTAACGGGAGCTAAGATGGCGATGACGCTATTGCCATCCACCGTCCCATCACTAAGCCACGCAGGGCAGCTGCCTGCTAGTGCGCACAGGCACTTCCAGCAGAAGAGTCCCTGTTCAGAGCATTAACACCAACTTATGAGAAATTCCTTTTCACTGAGCTTTGGGAACGGAAGCCTATGGAGGGCTCAGCTGGGCACACCAGTCATTTTCCTTAGAGCTGATTCCCTTGCTCTTTCCTTTCCTCTCCTTATTCCTCCTTCCCATTTCTACTTCCCTGCCTACTCCTGTGCCTCTATCCTCTACTGAGAAATCTGAAAGGAATCTCTGAGGCAGGTACCCAGAGGCATTTGGAGCCCAGCAATTGGCAGTGGGTGCTGTGGGTGAGGGTGGTGGGAAGCCTGCATCCACGCTCCCACCTGCTTCTGCCCTTTGGAGAGTGACTGATTGTGCAGGTTGTTGTGTGGCTCCTCCTGTCATTGGAATAATGGTGCATTTGTGTGTGTGTATGTGTGTGTGTGTGCACTGTGGCCTTTCACCCCAGCCAAGCCTTTGGAGGACTTGTTCCAAGTGCAGAAACTCCCTCTACTGTGAGTCCCCTGAGGTTCCAGAGGAATCTGCAAGCACTGGTAAATGCATTTTACTGTGAAAGACTTTACATCAAGATTTCTACAAGGGCCACAGCAAAATAGCTCAATCCTAAATTGCATAAGTCATCATGGGTCTGTGGAGTGTCTTCTCCTTCCCTCTTCAAGGGAAGAGCAGAGTCTTGCATGTACATCCCAGCAACTTGGAGCTCAGCTCTCATATTCTCTCGGACTGAAACCGTGAACCCTTGAGGAAGACCCAGATCTCTGTGGGAACCTACCCAGATTGGCTTCCCTCTGCTCAGAACTCCTTTTCCCCTCTCCCAGGGCCTCAGTTAGGTCAGGTTATGTTATTGCCCTCCTCTCAGGCTCATGTCCTTTCCTGGGGAAGGCAGTATCCAATCTAGGCTGGACTGTTTCCTGCAATAGGGACCACTGACCCTGATCCAGTCTCTTTACACAGCTGGCATTTGCATTACTTCAATAAATGTTTATTAATTACTGATTACTAGGTATACAAATGAAAATAAAACTGTGCTCCTGCCCATAAGAAAGCCACAGTCTAAAGGCGAGAGAGAGATGCAAACAAATAAGTATAGTGGATGATTTAAGCATCCTTTGTACATGGCGGATGTTTGCATTTGCTGGTACTTGTCCATCTAGGAGAAGTGTAGAATAGACCATCTGATACCTAATTCCTAGAACCTCATATTATTACTGATAATGGCAGTGATATCACAATACTTACCACAATCTCACAATGTCTGTAGACACTAGTTTCATTTCACACCTGAGGAAACTGAGGCAAAAAGCAGTTAAATGACTTGCCCGATGTCGGAAGCTATCCCGGACACAGGTAGAGTTGGGGTACAGCTGCTGCCCAGAACACTGGGGTCCTCATGACGTAGC
>VBSM01003211.1:1468242-1547497 GCA_008086735.1 Cheirogaleus medius
TGTGGCTGCATTGCTTGTCTGTGCTTCTCAAACTCTGGCTTATGGCCGTAGGCTGAAGCAACCCATTAAGACCCTGAGTCTTGGGACAACTGTGTCCTTAGGCTACCTGTTCCGGAATCTATGGCCATTATTGCAATGGCTGGGTGGTCACGTATAAGGAAGTAACTTTGGCTATAAAGTGACGAATAAGATTTACCTAACTGTTTTGGGTAAACAAAGGCTTTATGATGTTAGTTTATAACCTAAAACAAGGACTTTCTGGCTTCTAGCTATTTTGAAGTAAACACTAGGCAGTTGCTTAGTTGCATCTATTCCTTTGATTTTACTTGTATAAATTCAGCCTGAAAATAAACGTGGCACGGCAGTCATCATAGACTCCGTCCTCCCGTTCCCATCTTTGTTTGTCTCTTTATTTCTAATCCTCACCCCCAAACTCTAGGTGCCGCACGTCGCCGGCTGGCTCCAGCAGCCCAAGCATGTCATTTCTAGACATTTAGAAAATGGCAGAACTATAAATCAAACCTTTGTCTATCTGGCTCCAAAATTTTCATTCTTTGCCTTGTGCCGGTCTGTCCCTCTCTGATACCCTCCCCTTTTGCACTGCGGCTTGCCACCAGCCTGCAAAAGAATGGAGAGCAAACTTTTTGGGTCATCACCATGCAAGACTATTTCACCTCCTGAAATCAGGCCAGCATCAGACATGTGACAAGACAAGGGAACAGTTCCCCATTCAGAGGGTCATTAAAAGAAATGAAAGCGAACAGATCATTGTTATGCATGAGGAAACAACATAAATGGGAAAATCTATGAACATCACCTTGGTAAGTCTCTAGGAAATTTGAAGCAGAAACAAATGTGCCAGAGCGTGAGTGGATAATGCATCAACAGTGGGAACCTGGGAACCACATGGCCAGGCTCACAGGTGTGGACAGAAAAATCCAAACTCTGAAATATTTGAAAGAAATTTATTCTGAGCCAAATTTGAGGACCATGACCCAGAGCCACTCCCAATAAGCCTTGAGCAAGTGGACTCTGCTGTGGCTAGGTTACAGTTTGATTTTATACATTTCGGGGGGGACAGGGGTTACAGGTAAAGTCATAAATCAATACGTGGGAGGCATACATTGGCTTAGCCCAAAAAAGTAGGACATCTCTAAGCGGGGGCTTTCAGGTTATAGGTGAGTTTAAAGATTCTTTGGCTTGTAATTGGTTAAAGACATGAAGTTTTGTCTAAAGGCTTGGAACTTTTCAACATAAGGAGCTGTTATCAGAGATAAGCCACCTGACATAGATTTGTTGTGTAAATTGAGGACCTGCAGATTTGTCTTGAATACCCTTAGGCCTGCTAATGGGTTACAAAGGATGTCTCCAAGAAGGGAAGGGGACATGTTGAGGCATTTCTGACCTCCCTCCTCTTGGCAGACAATTTAGTATTAGGATATTCCTTTGGCCACAAGGGGGTCCATTCAGTCAACTGGTGGGGGCGTGAGCCTTAAAATTTTATTTTAGTTCACACAGGAAACATGATCCATTCTGTTCAGCATAGAATGAATTATTGGGTGAAACAGAAGAAGGGCATTTTAGCCACCTGCTCATCAAGTATAAGATCTATGGACCTGGGTTTTAACACTGGGAGGATGAAAGGAATGCTTAAACCTATTCCTCTGGGCATGCAGGCAAAGGCTCAGTGGATTGCCCTGCAGGTGGGTGGAAGCCCCTTGGCCATATCCCTGCAGACTCGGCAGTGCTTGGGGATCGTGCTTGGGCATCGGAGCTCACTCCACACTCCTCAGGCTCTTGCTAACAGTGGAAACTAGGAAACAAGGGCACCCTGAGGACCAGAGGCTTGGCATCGACCACAATGCCTCATAGAGCCAGGACTGTTGGACAAGGCCCTCGCCTTTCTGACAGAGGGACAGTTCCTAGTTGATTAATGGAATGATTTGCTCACCAGGGGATGTTAGATCATCATGCCACCGATTCTGTTCTGCCCACCTTGAGCATGTGCTAAGTTCCTTCCAAGTATCATTTTACTTAGGAATTTGTTCTACTTCTCCCCAGGAGCACAACAACAACAAAAACATCTTGCTTACGCAGATTTTATTGATCCATTAGTGGCGAAACCACAGCCCCTCCCCCCCATCAGGCCCTTATACATCCTGGGAGAGTGTCAACTACATGCAAAACCAGTCATGTCTTTTTCTCAGCATCCGTTCTCACTTTGTATAATAGCACTATGATTTTCTGCGAAAGTCTTCTGAAGAGATGTTTGTTCTCTTCCTAGGATTCTGTAACTTTACAGAAGAGAGGCTCTGCACAGCTTCAGTGGAATAGCATAATCCCAACTTTTTAAAAAAACTTATAATAACGAATTGAACTTTATTGAATGTATAAGTGCACACACTGTGGTAGGCACTTTTCATATATCATCTTATTTAATGCTTACATGTAAATCTATCAAGGAAGCCCTATTAGACCCATTTTATAGATGTGAAGCCTGAGGGTGAAGAGGCCAGTTAGGGCAGAACCAGGTTTTTGCATCCAGGTGTCTCTGGCTTCAAAGTCTACACTCTTTGCCACTATGGTCCTTGCTGCCTCCTAACCCTGTTTTTGAGATTTGTAACACAAATTAGAGTATTGAATGCACAGAGAAGTACTCAGTAAAGAAACCTGATTAATTTCGTTTAACCCTTTATTAAGCTCTGTCAGGTAGTATTGCCACAGCAGGCAGATGTGTTTCTTCCTGACTCACTTGCCCAGAATGGGATAATTGTGTGTAGCAAGAGTAGCAGTATCAACAATGTTGGTGATGACGACGATAATGACATTTACTGGGATACTACTATGTGCTAGGTACTTTGACTTTCTGTGTATCATCTCACCCGATCCTCTAAATTATGCTAAATAGTTAGTGCTTTCACTGTCCCTAGAGTAGATGAGGATGCTGGGCATTGAGAATTATCCTGCCCAAGGTCACAGCACTAGGGAATGGCAGAACAGACACTTGAACTCAGACTTCGCGAATTCTCAGCCCCCTAGATGCTGTCTGCTTTCCTCCTGTGCATTTCAGCCTGCCTTCCTTCAGGACAGGGCTCTCTTCCAACCACAAAGAGCCACGCCTGCCCTGGTGGCTCGTTTCTAGAAGAACTTGATGATTTTCTTTCAGTATCTTAAACACGTGGAAAGAACAGGTCCCTCTGTCCGTCCCTCTGCCTCCTAGAATGTGAAGCGTCAGGAGCGTGGTGGAAGCTCCGCTGTCAGGCAGGGAGCGCTGGCTGCCACAGAAGCCTGGCAAGAGGAAGGCGGCCGCAAGCCCCACTGCGGCAGCACAAGCATCGCTCTACGTGGAACCCTCTAGACCAGGAGTAGTACAACCAGGCTCCAAAATACACAAATTTCAAAACTGAAGCAGTAAAGCACATTTTTTCCCCTGGCTTGCAATTGCCCCTTAATTGGAGCATGAATAGCAATTACGCTATAAAGCCTAACAGGAATTTGTGGGTAATTAGGGTATGTTTTGGGCAGTGGGTTTTAATGGAGGAATCCAGCTAATCATTGAGTGACTTTCATCCTCCACCAAGTGATAAAATCATCGTGAAATGCCTATCAGTCACTCGGAGAAATTGCAAGTGTGATTTTAACTCCTGCTAGAGTAGGGCTGAGAAGTCTGGAAAACCTCGCCCTGCCCAGAAGCCTCTGTCTGCGGCCTCAAAGCAAGAGAAGCAGAAGCAAAGTTGCTCTCATGGTCTGGAAACTCACAACGTCCCCTCTATAGCTTCTTTACATACCTCACTTACGTCTGCCCTCAGCACAGCTTTGTGCGGAGAGTATCTTTATGCCCCTGGCACAGGCAAAAGCATTGTGACTCAGAGTAATTTACCCAAACCCATACAGATAATAAGTTAGAGATCCAAAATTTAAACCCAGGTCGTTTAATCTCCAAAATTCATGACCTTTCAACTCTGCTACAATCACTCAACATTTATTGAGCACCTACTGTGGACCAGCAGCTTCCTATACATCGTGCTATCTAATACATTCAATGGCTATGTAAGGTAGGCATTTTTATCACATTTACAAATGAAAAAGTAGAATTCAGACAGGAGCGATAGTTCTCACGTTCGACTATCACCTTTTTTCACCTTTATTATCCCAGGTGCGCGCATACACACACACACACACACACACACACACACACACCTTCTCTCCCTCCATCTATTTTCCAGTAGCTGAAGCCACATGTCTTTGTGCCCTCTCTAATCAGGCCATTAGACAGTACTAAGAGAGATGGTCTAAAAGTCATCCCTAGGGGAATGGAGAAATGACACATGGAAAGGAAGTCAGTCAAAAAAGGATGTTAGCAAGCTGGCTGTCAGTGCCAGAGCGAGGGCCCTGGGGGCACACAAAAACTACAAACTAGGGACACGCATCAGCATTGCCTCACTCAGGGGCAGCAGAGTGGGTGTTCATCACCACCTTCATCATCGTGGTCGATGATTTCTCGAGGTGGGTGAGTTAATTCCCTAATTCCCCGATGCATCTAGCTTGTGGCAAGGATAGCAAAGTGGGTTCCAGAGCAAGCAAAGGCCCTCAGCAGAAGAGGGCCAGATAGAACCTTTTGCAGTATCATGGTTCCCAGCAGCAACAGGACCACAAGCTGATAGGCACTGAAGAAGTAAGAGGGAGACAGTAGAACTCAGACAGGCCTGGCTAGGTGTGCTTGCTAGGCCATTCGTTGGCTGTGACTGACATGAGAGAACTTGCTCATTTGCTGTAATTCAGTGCAGGTCAACTCACATGTGAACCAGGGAAACCAATACCCACATCACAGAGGGATTAGAAGATTCCAGGGAACAAGATCTGTCAGATCTCAACACTCCTTACCTGGCATACAGTTGCTGCTCAAGATATATTAATTCATTTGCCCCTTGAAAACTGCCTTGAAATCAAACAATAAGAAGAGGTGGTTTCTGTTCTAGTCAAAGTATCAAATCATTCTTCATTTACAGACTCTAAATCAATGAAGTACAATTTCTGGGCTCATGACTTTCTTTGAAAACTGATTAAATTATACTATCTCCCATCCCAGAAATATACACATAAGGCGTTTCCTGCAGAAACAGAAGAACTTGCACGATTCTCTGAGGGAATCAATATGGAAGGAGAAGTACATTTAGTGAATTTTCTGTATTTTGCCTGCTGTGAGCATTCCCCAGAGTTGTAATCCTGGTAGTGATGTAAGCCCAGGTAGACCCTTGGAAGAGAACCATCCTGAGTGGCTGAGGGCCAGAGAACCCTTTTTCTGTCTCATGGTTCCCAGCAGCTTCAACAGGGACAAAAGTAGTTTGCAAGTTATTTGCTCAGTTTAGCTTTGAGCCATTGGTTTCCCTTCATATCAGCATCCTTCCAGAAAGATGATTTGGGTCAAGCTCGAGAATAAATGCTGAGTGGTTTATTCTCAGTTCTCTAGCACAAGGAAAGAAGTGGTCAAAAATAGAAACAAGATTTGGCATTATTTAATACCATGACCTGAATGCTTGTACCCCACCACCAATCCATATGCAAAATCCTCACCCCCAAGGTGACGGAGTCAGGAAGTATGGCCTTTGGGCAGTGCTATAATTTGAATGTGTCCCCTCCAAAATTCAGGTGTTGAAACTTAATCCCCATTGCGGTGGTATTAAGAGCTGGGGGAGGAGCTGATCGGTTGATGAGGACTGTGCCCTCATGAATGAATTAATCCCTTGCAAAATGGCTTGAGGGACACCTTCACTTCGTCTGGTCTCCACCATACAAGGGTACAGTGTTTCTCCCCTTTTGCCCTCCGCCTTTCACCAAGTATAAATGCTACTGAGAGAAGACGCCATGGATGGAATAGGACCTCAGCAGACACCAAACCTGCTGGCACTTCGATCTTGGACTTCCCAGCTTCCAGAATTATGAGAAATAAATGTTATAAATTACACAGTATCATGTATTTTATAGTAGCAGCACAGAGTAAGACAGGTGGTGATTAGGTCATGGGGCAGAACCGTCAAGAATAGGATTAGTGCTCTTAGAGTGTGAAGAGAGACCTCTCACCCCTTCCCCTATGTGAGGATACAGCAAGAGGGTGCTATCTATGACTTAGAGAGCAGGCTCTCAGCAGACATCAAATTAGCCTTGATTTTAGACTTTCCAGCCTCCAGAACTGTGAGAATTAACTTTGCCATGTTAATAAGGTACCAGTTTATGGTATAGGTGGTCCCCAAGTTATGGACAAGGTCTGCTCCGGTGAATGTCTTTAGGTCAGATTTGTATGTAACTCGGATCCCTGATGAACAGTGCATATATGATAATAATAATACTACAATGGCTCATATGATAATAATAATGTAGTATAATACATTACTTAATACTTAATAATAATAATACCCCTGTACTATAATGATAAGTTACAGAAGCTGTTGTGCTCTTTCTTTTAATTCAAACAAACAGAACATAAAAACAAACTCAAACAAAAGGTTTAGATAAGAAACAGGAGAAATTTCCACAAAGAATATTAAAGGTTAACACTCACCTAATGTTGCATTAATGTCTTGCTTACTGGAAGGGGCACTTTTGAGGCAAGAAATTAGCCTGACATTGGTGAAGGCGACGGTGCTGGAGCGGATGGAGCGGGAGCTGGAGAACCAGGGTCTGACTCTGTTGCTGCAGGAGGGGAGCTTAGCACTGAAGTCAGCTTCTTGAAAAAGGTGTTTGGGGTTGTTGACACAGCCTTTTTCTTTTTTTCATCACAAATGGCCTTGTAGTAGCTGATGTTCTCACTTCCTGCACGGTAGACCTTTGTAAATGTTAGGATCTGGCTCCTCAAGCTTAGGAAATCCTGCTTCAGTGAGACATAAGGCTGCAGCTCATTCTTCTTTCGTAACTTTCTCAGCTCCAGATCTGATTCTTTGCATTTTTGAGTTTCTATCAGCGACTTCTCCGTCCACCTATGAGACTAGCTTTTAGGGCAAAGATGCTGCACAAACCAACCAACCACTTATGCCATGTGGGTTTCTTTATATGAATGGAAGAAACTGACTTAATTAATAACTTCATTATTGAACTATAAATTATTCTTTTGGGGAACCTTGGGAGCCCGTTCTTAAGTGTGGAACACCGTAAGTCTAGTCCTCCATAACCGAGGGACTGCCTGTATTTTGTGACAGCAGCCCAAGGACTCAAACATTTAACCTGGCTGAGAGGTGTCAGCCTTTCATGAAAAAGAAACCAATGTCACAACATCTTGGATCTAAATCTTGGCTTTTTCTTTTTTGCAAAGGAAACCTCTGCAGAGGGGTGATAGAATATTCACTACCTTTTTATAATCGAATTCCTGTATGTCACCTGCTGAGTCTCCTCTTCCCTACCAAGCAGTACAGGTCAGAACTACACAGGACTGGGACCCATAACTTACTTGACATTGCCCTGTGTCCTCATTTTTCTTCTGTCTTCTCTCTGGCAATATCTCAAGGCAGAGCGACCTGTTCTGCACCTCCACAAGAGTAGCCCTGCTGTTTCTACTTTGTGCCAAGAGACTCTTCCATGTAACAATAGACTTCGTTCCACTTGGACCCTGAGGGATCCAAGAGGGGCCACTTAGCCACAAGCTTACTGCAGAGCAATCCCTCTGCTTGTCCCTTTCCACGGAAGAGGAATCTGCTACCATCTGTACATGACAAGAGCAAATGGCTAAGGGACTGTTTAAGTCACTGTATAAGGATTTATTCTGCCTTCAGAGATTGAAAAAGAGGCACGTTTTATGTCTTTTCCACACCTTCCCTGTTTCTCTCTTACCTTCATTTGTCCTCAATAAAGTATAGAGTTATCAACAGCGCTCTCAAATGTCATGCAACAAGGAAACAGACTAGAGGCACAGGAGTGGCAGAAAAACAGCAAGAACTGCATTCCGTTCCCGCATCCCCCACTGTGCCTCCAGCTCCCCAGATGTCAGCGTGCCATGGAACTGTAAGAACACAGGGTGATCTGGGTCGAAGAGCTAAGTGCCAACTCACCAGCTGTGGGACCCAGACAAGCCCTTCTCTGAGTATCTGGTCACTCATTAGCAAAGCGGCAGCACTCACATCGCACTTGTGAGCACTGCATGAAATCATGTTGTGAAATATCCAGCCTATTACAAGTGCCCAATCCTGTGAAGGCTCTCCCCCTACTGCTTTGGGTTCTGGGGATTGCGTACCACCTGTTTCATACCACAGGTGAAAGCATAACTACATCCTTATGGATCCCATAAAAGTAGAGCGACACATTTTTAAAAGGATGTATGACCACAGGAAACACATCCGGTTCTCCCTATGTTTTGCTGTACCCTACGATAGGGTTGTCAGGTAAACCACAGGGCAGCCAGATTAATACGTTTTTAGTTAAGAATGTCCAAATGTCGTATAATATAGACTTATACTAAAAAAGTGTATTTGTCGTTGATCTGAACTTCAAATTTAACTGGACGGTCTGTATTTTTACTTATTACATCCCACTGGATACATATGCACCACATTCTGTGTCTTTACCTGGCTGAGGAGTGCAAGAGCTCAAGGGCACCCATCAAGTTAGGTTGGCCTAATTTGAATCCCAAGTTGTGGTGACTGTCCTGTATAATCTTAATCATGTTTTAGGCCACTTTGGAACTATATTAACAAGCTTCAGGCAAACAGACACAAATATCCTTTTTCTATATGTAGATTTGCCAAAAGCAATACAATAGCAAAATGAAAACAGAGCAGCTAGAATCACATAAATAAACCATCACTACCTTTTCATTCAGAGGCATCAATCTATAAAGGAAATCTAAATTTTTGTTATAAGAGTGGGAAGATATACTTTTATGATATGTAGATTCGCCAGCAGCAATGTAAAAACAAAATAAAAACAAAGTGGCTAGAACCCATAGAAGGCTTGTTACTTCCTATTCAGGGCATCAATCTCCAAAGGAAATTTTCGTATTTTTTGTTTGTTTGTTTTAAGAGTCTTTGTCTTTGCTAACATAAGAGATTGGAGAAGAAAACTTCCCAAAGGACAGACAAGAGTTGCGCAAATCCGAATAGAAAATCCAATGTGTCCCAAATGCCTCATCTGTGGCTACCCTTTTTTATTTAGAAAAAAAGTGGTTCTTTGGAGAGGGGTAAAGGCAAGTAGACTCTGAGAAGAATATCCAGTGAGAAAATCTGAGATCCTAGATCAGATTCCACAATCCAGATTGTTTTTAAAGCATCTTGAAGTTTGGTGTTCCCTTGTTTTAGCTATCTATTGCTGTGCAAAACCCCTCTCTCCTTCCTTGCAAAATGGCTTAAAAATAATCACCATTTATTATCTCTCACAATTCTAAAGCTCATTTGGGCTTAACTGGAGGTGCTTCTGCCTATCATTTTGTTGTCTGGACTGCTGCAGCCTAGCCTTGCTCAAATAGCTGATGTTTGGTAGCGCTGGTGGCTGGGAGCTGGGCCGGGGCTGTCAGCTGAAGAGTGTGCTGTCTTCTACCCGGACTCTCCATATTGCCTGAGCTGCTCTCTGTGCAGCAACTGGGCTCGAGAGAGAGTGCTCCCAGTGCACAAAAGCTGCACATTTCTTAAGGTCCAGACTTGCAGGTTATGCAGGGTCACTTCTACCATGTTCCGTTAGTCACAGCAAGTCCGAAAGCCAGCCCACGATCAACAGGAGGGAAATACGTCTCACCTCTAGATGAGTGGCAGAAAAAGTTACTGCCACCTTTAACTGTCCAGAGTTCACCCCGTGGACACACGTTATTTACATTCCTCCCACATGCAAAATGTACTCCCCCACATCCCCAGAACCACAAAAATCTTATCCAATTATAACATCAGGCTTAGGCTTGAAGGCTAGGTAGGATCTTGTCACTTAATCAGGTCCAAAAGCTTACGAGAAACTTACTTTGAGATAGATTTCCTGTAATAAGGTTCGTATTAATTTGATGGCTTATGAATTAGAGACATAATTTAGCATATAATAATAATGGGGCAGGTGTAGGACTGCTGCGGTAGAAACTCATGTTCAAAACGGAAGGAGATTGGAAGTATATAAACATCACTGCCCCATGGAAATTCTGAAGTCCAGCTGGGCAGGCGTCCTTACTCCCCCTGCTCTGGGGGCAAGAAGTGAATGCTGATTAGAGCCCGGTTTTGCTCCCTGGTGATGGTTCTTCTAAGATCTTAGCTTTGTTGGCTGGGCCCTTGGTTCCACCCTCTGAGTCATCTCTCCTGTATTGACTAGATTTTATTACTTACTGTATTCTTGATGCTTGGCATCTGGGGACTTGATCCTGGAGACACTGCCCCTCCCAGTGCAAGCTAATTCCTGGAGATTGCAGACTACTTCCTTGGGAATGTGTCTTTGGTACACAAACCAAACAGTCACCTCTTTATCAGACTCTCACCCATCAAGCCAATATTCCCCCCACCATAAATCACCTGAGGGCCAGATTACAGACAACTGGGGCCCACCCCTGTAGCCTAGAGTCTGCCTGAATTTATTCAAACTATCCATTCCCCCACTTACTCTGCAGTCTAACTGCCCTATCTTGTCCATTCCTTCCTGTGAAAACCCCAATAAAGCTGTTGGCCATTCTTCCCCCCACGCCCCTCTCTGACCACCTGACTGCCTCTGGCCCTGCCCCGTGTGGCCCTGCCTGGCCTACTACTGTGCTTGCTGTTTCTAGGGATCTGTGACCATAAACTTATTCCTTCATGACAGTCAGTTCTGTGCCCGCTGTCTTACCATACCTGATTTAAATAAACCCTGCGTACATTTGAGCACATCTCCTTTTACATAAGAAATTTGTTCATGTTCACAGTGGAATCATTTTCTCACGCTATTTCCTGTCTAAAGAAGTTTGGGAGTAGAGAAGCCTTCTCATTTCCTGTTAGTTGGGGTTTAATCAAGGAAGGAGATCCACTCTGAGTCCTGTGGGATTTGGGATTTATCATAGGAATTGGGCCTTCCACGGCTGTGAGAAGTCTGGCCGTTGAGTGGGTCTAGAAGGGGAAGGGGGTGATCAGAGGAGGGTGGCAGACTGGGTGTCCTGAGAAATGGGGCAAGTGGACAAGCTGAAGCTTGCTGAGAAAGCACCAGAGTGGACCGTGAAGGCGGTCTCGGGGGAGATGTCTACTTACAGCAGCTGCTTTTGTGTGTCCGCTGCCTTTGAGTGGCTGTAAGGAAGTGTCTGCTGGTTGGCAGAGCGGCGTCTGGAAGAAGAGCTGAGCACAGAGCACAGGAGCATGGGGACCAGTTAGAAGCTACCAGGCACTTCTGTGTTTGATTTTCACCAAATCTTTGGCCAACTTGCCTGTACATAAGACATTTGGTTTTTCCTCCTTTGCTGCATACAGGGCTTCCCACTGCCTCTGACATGAGACTCTATTTCTCCTTTCCTTGACCCTCTGGAGACGGAGCTGGTTCAGAGCATCTGAATCACCCTCAGTCTCCCATTGTTATCTCCTCCTCCTTTGCCCTGTGGTCCGAGAGAAAAACTTAATTGATAGGAGTGTAATATAATCTAAATTCCAACCTCCCTTGAGCTCATTCCTCCCTTCTCCTTCCCTCCCTCCTTCCCTGGCTTTTTCTTGTTTTCCTGCCTTCTCTCCTTTCTTTATCTGATGCCTGTGCACTGACCACCAATGACGCACGTCACACTTGCTAGGTGCTGGGGCAGATCACAATATGAGTTGAGTCTTCACTTGTCTGCATCTGCCCGCCTTGTTCCTGCATCCAACAGTTGTAATTTGAAGTAGTATTTGCTGGACTTTGTGCTAATGTTTGGGAGGCATCCAGCTCAAACAGGCAAAGCAGATATTGAAGAGGCCACAGGGGAGTTGAAGACAAACTGTTTTAAGGAGTTGCAGTTGAAAAGATACATTAAAGTCAGATTATGGGAGTCTTTTAATGCTTGTCTAAGGACTTGGGCTTTTTTCTGGGCCTAATGGAAAGTCATTAAAGATTTTTGAGTTGGGGAAAGCCATAGTAAGAGTTGAACTTTAAGAAAATGTATCAGGCAATGCCATGGATGCATTAGGAAACGGGGATGACTGGAGTTAGGATTATCAGCTATTAGTTGGGGGCTGAGGAAGGGAGGACTCTCATTGGGCCATTTACGAAATAAACCTTAGAGCTGTGGTGTGCGTGGCCCTGGGCTGACTGCAGATGCGTCTGAGTTTCCACACTACGGACGTGGGGGTGCTGGGGACTTGCTGTGCCGTCCTGTTGATGTCAGCGGGGCTTCAAGAGTCTAGAGCCAGGCCGCTGGGATTTAAGGCCCACTGGAAGGCAGGGGATATGCAGGACTCGGGAGTCAATGTCACACAAGACAAATCTGCTTGGTCACACAAAGGCAATAAACTGTTCTCTTGGCTATGTCCCCTCTGACAAATGAAACTCCTCTTGCAGCCAGATCAATAGTCACTGAGCTAGAGATTGCTGGAGATAATTTTTAACTCAGTGGAGCCTATTTCCTATAAATCATATTTATTTTTACTTCTACATACTCACAAATATCGGTTAAACGTGTGCTGTGGCCCCAGGACATGCAGCACCTTCATAGTGGTGGAGGTGGGAGTGTGCCGGAAAAGGAGCAAGGGTTCATGCTGGGGAATTTATTGGGGGCAACAGGGCAGGTCCTTTCGGTGCATAGGGGCCCTCATGTCGGGCTGAGTGCCTATGCCAGCCCATGGGAAATAATGAAAATTAGGACAATTTTGTGAGCTTTTCATGAACTAAATATGTAACATGAGTCACGTAAAGACTGTTCTTTATTTTGAGATGATGTCTTTACTGTTGTTGGTCATTTTGTTTTAATGTCCTTTCTTTTATAAAATGATGGTGATAGTAGATAATATTCATTCCTTTCCCTCCCTCCCTTCCTCCCTCCCTTTCTCCCTTCCTTCCTTCTTTCCTTCCTTCTTTCCTTCTTTTTTAAATAAAAAATTCCCTTATTTGGCAAAATAAAATATTGCTGACCTTATGCTAATGCTCTGCCTCCCTTTCTGGTCCTTGACTCTAGGGTAGGAATTGCTACTTTGGGAAAAAAGGCTGCACATGTATTTGATCATGTTCAAATGTTTATTACAGTCTTGAAAAGGCAATAATGGTGTTTCTACCAAGCTTCTGCATTACAGGAACAGGGAAGGGTGTCTAATATATAGGTATCTAATATGCTGTATCAGGATCTAAAACCTGAAAATATTGCCGGCGCCATCAAGAGATGAGTTACGGAGGTAGCTGGCCACATAGCAGAAGGTGGTGGCTGAGGTCTCCGCAGCGGGTTCAGACACAGACACTGGGTCTAGCAGAGCCCGCGCACTCCCAGAGTAACACGGACGGACAGGGAAGTCCAGGAAAGAGTGTCCAGGATGCTGAAACCATCATTTTAGACTAGAAAACAAGTGGAAGACTCTGGTGTTTCCTAAGAAGAGATGGCCTGGGGTAAAAAGGAAAGAATAGCCTAAGAATGCTCATAAAACATGTCATACTGTTGCTCGACAAAGACTTTTGTGCTTTCTGTGGGTCCCACCAGGGGGCAGAGCTAAGGATAGTAGATGGAGACTATAAGAAACCCAGTTTGGTCTCACTGTCAAAAGAAAAAAAAGAATTCTCCAGATATTAGCATTTTCCACAAATGAAACTATTGTAGCCTTGTCTACTTAGTCAATTTAAAGCTCAACAACCAGACCTCACATTGGAAATCTTGATGCATCCCCAAACCTGCATCCCGTACAGTGCCTGGCTCCTATTGAGGGGTGAGTAAGTCTACTTTTATAAGTCTGTAATAAACATTCAAGAATAAAATGTACTTTCTTTTTAAAATGAGGGTGACAGTAGATAATTGTATTGTCCTTTCCTTCTTTCCTTCCTTCATTCTTTCGTTCCTTATTTCCCTCCAGACAAAAACCATGTGCAGCCTTTTTTCCCAAAGTAATGAATCCTACCCTAGAGCCATGGACCGGAGAGGGATTCAAGGCACTAGCATAAAGTTGCCAATATTTTATTTTGTCACTGCTTAAGTGTCAATTTGTGCCCAGCATGGCAGTTTCAGTCAGTATAGTTGACTCACAAGTAAATATTGCCCAGGACACTAACTCATATTCATTGAGGTACATGACTTTTTGGAGGCCAAAACAATCTCTACCTCAATTTTTTATATGTGTATAAAGAAATCCCCAGGATTCCACGAGCCTAAATGGTGAATACTTGGAGATATTTAAAGAGAGAAAGTTTTGTGACACATCCCTTTCTGACACTTATTGACATTGACTCAGCACTGATTAAGGCTTGATGGAGCTGGGCTGAAACCACAGGAAGGCTGGAAGGTGGCTTGTGGGGGTCAGGAAAGGTTTAGTAGGGGAGCTGGTATTTGTACTTAATTTGCCTTAATTTGTACTTAATTTGTACTTAATTTGTAGATGGTTGGGGTAGGAGGTGAGAGTGGAGGGCATGGGTAGACCAACCTGGAAGTGTTAGGAACAAGGTGCTTTGGGGGGAACTAAAGATGGAAGTCAATATGATGTGAGCACAAATTTTGAAGGGAAGAGGTTGAGGTGATAGAGTGAAGGCTACACAAATAGACAAGGGATCATGTTAGTCTTACAGGGAAGACTAAGAGGAGAGTGACATCCTGGGGGTAACTGGGCCTCTTTTCAGGGTGGCCTTTTCTGTGGATCATGGAGACATCTAATGTCTGACTTTTATGTCATTAAAACCCACGTGTAATTAGATAATCTTCCAAGTACGATGTATCCAAAGGGACTGCCATGCAATGACTGGTGTTTTGTCTGCCATCTGGGAGACAGAACATTTCAAATCATGTTAGAAAAAGATCTTTATTTTCCCTTTTGAAACAAATGTTTTCCCTCCTCTCATCTCTGCCTATTTCTCTCATTTTTTTGACAACAGAATCACAAATTTGACAAATGAGCAGGTGAGCTTTCTTTAGCCTAACAACAAAGGCAGTTTTTTTAAAAAAAATATGATTTCAGAAATGAGCTTAGATTCAGCCAATCTTTCTGTTACTAAATCTGTGACATTTCCAGTGGGCTTCCATTGTGGAGAATAAACACTGCAAACCACCATCCCTTCACCTTGCAAGCCTCTTAAAACTGAGACCTTTTGTATGTGAGAAGCATGTTTTGATGAATTTTTTAAAGTGAGATTCTCTTCACCTCACACTCATCGGCAGATTTTATAACTTCACGGAAAACTGATATCAGAAATTGGGAAGAGTCCTAGGGCCATCAATATAAAAGGCTTAAGGACTCCAATGGTTTGAATGAATTAATTAGAAGCCACAGCCTGAGTCCAGGATTAGACATCCCCCCTTGTCTTTTTCAGTAGAAAGCGCAAGAGAAATAATTATTCTTAAAGCCAACAGAGCAAGAAGGGATTGTCTAGAAAGGACGGAAATGCTGGGGTAATGCCAAGAAATATATTTGCAGTCCATCTGCCTGATGAATATATGTAGGCAGCCTGGCCTTACCACGCATGCTGGAGTGAAGGGCTGGCTGGGCAGACAGGAATGATGTGGAATCATGATAAAGCAGAAGTGAACATGGAGTCTCTCCACCAAGCCAGCCCCAACCACACCTGAACCCCACCAGACACAGGCTTATAGCATTTTTAAAAAGAAAATGGCCTAGAGAAACAGCATGGGACACGCAGTGCAGGAAAAAAGGTGAAAAGGAGATAAGTTTGCAAAGACTGGAGAATGCCAAAAATACAACAGGGATTAGAGTGCAGTGTGGGAGGGCTGTGCCCACCTGGCCAGCCAGCACAGTGCTATCTGACCCACAGGAGGACGCCCTGCTCCCCCACAGACCCTCACACCCATTCAGACAGGGACGCGCCCGAAGTCGGTGCAAAGTCATGGCATGGGATGATAGGCTCTGTGGAGAGGAGACAATAGCAGGAAACATTTTGAACTCCCCAGTGCTCTGTGCTGGGACCACATTGGGCAGGGAGGGATTGGACTGAGTGGTCGTTTCCCGTGACTGAGACTGCACGAGGGAATTTGGAGACAGACACCTCACCTCTGGTGGGCAGCGGGATCAGAACATGGGAGGTGAATGCCGCAAAGGGGGGCTCTGCCCCTGGAAGCCCCTGGCAAATTGGCCAGCTCAGAGAGGGACAAAAAGAGCAGGACTCTGTGCTAGGCAGATGGGAGACTACAGGACTGTGATGCAGAGGTGACAGCTGGTGGCCTGTTGATTCTGCCCGCCAGATAGGCATCTACCAATTCCTGAGTGGTTGCATCCACAGCTAGCTCTCCAGGGGTGGGCAGCTCCGTCTTGGGGTCCCCAGCCCGGAGAAGTGGCTGTGCAACATGAAGCAACACCCCTCCCCCTTCCCATGGACTTTCATGCCTGGCGTGGCGGACTCTGCCCTTGGAGGTGGGGAGAAGCAAGAAAAGTTGCTTTCTCTGTGCAACTGGCATGAATCTGTAGGATTTTGGTGCTGAAAAATGGTGACCTTTTGATTTTCCCCTCTGGACTTGCTTAGGCCATCTACTAAGAACATAACTCCAGGGCTTGCTCTTCAGGTCTGGGCAGCCACTAGCATTGGGATTTGTGGACAGGGAAGGAAAAACCTGACTAGAGACCTCAGCAATTGCACCAATTGACCTCTCCCATCAGAAGCAGCCCTCCAAGTGCAGTGAAAAAGCCCTGAATAACATATTAGCAGCTCCCCCTAGTGGCAGATCAAACAACCATGGAAGCACACACACCCAGGCTTGCTCACCAGCTGCTATGTATCTTGCCCCAAACCCCACCTTGAGGGAGAACAGGGTCTGAATAACCTTTGGGAGTGGCAAGGCCCCTTCCCAAAGATTGGGGAATTTGTATACTCCATCCAGGGAACCAGAGCCTACCTCAGAGATGTCAGATTACCTTAATAACTGGCTCCTCCACACAAACTACAGTCAACAACAGAGAGGGTAACCCTATACCTTAACACAGTGCCTTCCATGTCAATCTATTAGAGAGCAGTAGAGTCATAACCACAAGTGAACTCCACCAGTTTGGAGCTAAAGCTAGGGGACCAAACTCACTAGTCTCCATTGGCAAGAGGTGAAGATAAACAGATCAGAGGTAAGCCATTTGCTAAAATACTCCTAAGGCAATACAGGACCAGTGCACCTCTCCCAAGCACTGTCAAGGAACAACCCTTGGGAACTTTGTGATATGGCCATAAACCAGTCCTAGCACCCCTAGTTCATGACCAAGAAGCCTGATGAGAAAGAATCAACAAAAGAATGCAGGAAACATGAAAGATCAGAGAGAAAAATAACTCCCAAAAGAAATCATTAGATCCTCAACAACAAATAACAACATAAATGAAATGATTAAAATGACAGAGGAAGAATTCTGAATATGGATTGTAAGAAAACTCAATGGAATTGAAGGGAAAAGAGAAACCCAACAAAAAGAAGCCATAAGAACAATACAGGAAATGAATACAAAATTCTCTAAAGAAATCGAAATATTACAAAAGAACCAAACAAAATACTGTAAATGAAAGAGGCCTCCAAGGAACTAGAAAACACACTGGAAAGCCTTAAGAATAGGTATGATCACACAGAGGAAAGAATCTCAGAGCTTGAAGGTAAGGCCTATGTGCTAAACAAATCAGATGAAGAAAAAGAACACAGAAGAAAGACACATGAACAAAACATACAAGAAATGTGGGATAATGTAAAGAAACCAAACGTAAGAATTAGAGATATCCTGGAGAGAGAAGAATAAAATACACAAGGTCTAGAAAATTTATTTTTTGGAATAATGGAGAAAAACTTACCTGGCCTGGAATAGAAATCTAGATATCCAGGTACAAGAAGCACATGGAACTCCTGGGAGACTCAATGTGAAAAAGCAATCACTTCACACAGTTATTAGGCCTGACAAAGTAAACATGAAAGAGGCAATCCTTTGAGCAGTAAGACAAAAACAGCAGATAACCTACAAAGGAATACCTATCAGATTAACTGCAGACTTCTCAACCGAAAACTTACAAGCCAGGAAGAACTGGGGATCCATCCTCAATCTTCAAAAACAGAATACTGGCCAACCTAGAATTCTTTGTATGGCAAAAATAAGCTCCATCTATGAGGGAGAAATAAAGACTTTCCCAGGCAATTAATCATTGACAGAATTTGCAAAGACACCTGCTCTGCAGGAAGTACTCAGACCTGCATTTTATACTGAACAGCATGATAGACACCCACCAATGTAAAATCACTCAAGAGTTAAAGTCTAGAACCCTGATTCCACAATGGTTTGAGAGGTAAAACAATACAATAAGAGTTTATCCAACAGTATGAAAAGAAATATATCCCAAATATCAATTCTCTCAATAAATATAAATGGCTTGAATTGTCCACTGAAGAGACATACACTGGCTGAGTGGATAAAAAAAAAAAAAAAAAAAAAAACACAAGCCAAGTATCTGCTGTCTCCAGGAAATACATCTTATCCACAAAGATGCTTTCAAACTCAAGGTAAAGGGTTGGAAAACAATCTTCCAGGCACATGGAAACCAAGAGAAAGGTGAGGTAGCTATTCTCATATCAGATAACATAAACTTTAAAACAGTAAAACACAATTATGGTCACTATATAGTGATAGAGGGAAAAATCCAACAAGAAGACTTAATAATTCTTAATATTTATGCACTGAACACAGGAGTGTCCAGATACACAAAGCAAACCCTGTTTGATCTAAATAACATGATAAACAGTAATGCCATAGTAGCTGGGGACTCTACATAGTAGCAAGGACTCTAATATGCTCAATTAGAAATGAAAAAGGAGAGGTTACTATAGACATCACAGAAATACAAAACAGTATCTTTGAATACTATAAAAATCTATATGCCCAAAAACCACAAAATGTGGAAGAAATGGACAAATTCTTAGAAACACACAACCTCCCTAGGCTCAATCAGGAAGAAATAGAATTTCTGAACAGACCAACATCAAGCAGAGAAATTGAAGAGCAATTAAAAGTCTTCCAACAAAAAAGTTCCCGGACCAGATGGGTCCACACCTGAATTTTACCAAACTTACAGAGAAGAACTCATGCCTATATTGTAGAAACTCCACAACATTGAGAAGGATAATATCCTCTGCAACTCATTTTAGGAAGCCAATATCATTGCAATACCAAAGCCAGGAAAGGACACAACATAAAAACAAAGCTACTTATCAATATTCCTCATGAATATAGATGTTAAAATCCTCAACAAAATATTAGCAAACCAAATTCAACAGCACATCAAAAAAAATAATTCATCATGACCAGGTGGGCTTTACCCAGAGATGCAAGAATGGTTCGAGATATGCAAATCTATAAATGCAATTCACCACATAAATAAAAGCAAGAACAAAGACCATATGATTCTCTCAATAGATACAGAAAAACCATTTTTACAAACCCAGCACATTTTTATGCCATAAAATATGCACATATTTTATGCCAAAATAGGCATAGGTGGATCATATCATAAAATTATTAAAGCCATATATGATAAATCCCCAGCCAATATTATACTGAACAGGGAAAAATTGAAAGCATTCCCACTTAGAACTGAAACTAGACAAGGTTGCCCACTATCTCCACTTGTATTCAACATGGTGCTAGAAGTCCTTGCCAGAGCAATCAAACAAGAGAGTGGAATTAAGGGTATCCAAATGGGGGAAGAAGAGGTCAAACTCTCACTCTGCTGATGATATAATATCATATCTAGAAAATCCAAAGGATTCAACCAACAGACTCTTAGAATTGATAAATTCATTGAGTAGAGTCTCAGGATACAAAATCATGCACACATCAGTGGCATTCATATATGTCACTAACAACCAAGCTGAAATCAAATCAAAGATGTAACACCTTTCACAATAGCATCAGAGAAAACTAAATATTTAGGAATATACATAACAAAGGAGGTAAGAGACTTATATAGGGAGAACTATGAAACACTGAGCAAAGAAACTGCAGAAGATGTAAACAGATGGGAAATCCTACCATGCTCATTGACTGGCAGAGTAAATACTGTTAAAATGTCCATACTGCCTAGAGTGGTCTACAGAATTAATGAAATCCCTATCAAAATACCATCATCCTTCTTTATAGATCTCATAAAAGTAAATCCATGCTTTGTATGGAACCAGGGAAGACCTCGTATAGCCAAAGCAATCTTAAGCAAAAAGAACAAATTGGGAGGCATCAGTCTACCAGGATTCAAGCTTTACTACAAAGCTACAGTAACAAAAACAACATGGAATTGGCACAAGAACAGAGATATAGACCTTTAGAACAGGACTGAGAACCCAGATGTAAAACTATCCTCATATTGTCATCTAATCTTTGACAAAGCAGACAAAAATATACACTGGTGAAAAGGATCTCTATTCAATAAATGGTGATGGGAAAACTGGATAACCACACGCAGAAGATTGAAACTGGTTCCCCACCTCTCACCTCTCACAAAAATCAACTCATGATGGATAACAGACTTAAACCTAAGGCATGCAACCTTAAGAATTCTAGAAGAAAATATTGGGAAAACTCTTAAAGACATTGGCCTAGGCAAAGAATTTATGAAGAAGACCCCCAAGGCAATCACAGCAGCATCAAAAATAAATAAATGGGACCAGATCAAATTAAAAAGCTTCTACACAGCCAAAGACATTATCATTAAAGCAAATAGATATCCTACAGAATGGGAAAAAGTATTTGCATGTTACACATCCGATAAAGGGCTGATAACAAGAATCTATATAGAATTTAAGAAAATTAACAAGAAAAAATCAAACATCCCCATCAAAAAGAGGGCAAAGGACATGAATAGAAACTTTTCAAAAGAAGATAGACTAATGGCCAAAAAATATATGAAAAAATGCTCAACATTGGTAATCATCAGGGAAATAGAAATAAAAACTACAATGAGCTGTCACTTAACTCCAGTGAGAATTGCCCTTATCAAAAAGTCCCAAAACAATGAACGTTGGTGTGGATACAGAGAGATAGGACCACTCATACACTGCTGGGGAGACTGCAAACTAGTGCAACCTCTGTGGAAAGTAATATGGAGATACCTCAAAGAGATACAAGTAGAACTACCATTTGATCCAGAAATCCCATTACTAGGCATCTATCCAAAGGAAAAAAAGTCATTCTATAAAAAAGACATCTCCACTCGAATGTTTATGCAGCACAATTCACAATTGCAAAGATTGGAAACAACCCAAGTGCCCATCAATACATGAGTGGGTTAATAAAATGTGGTATATGTATGCCATGGAATACTACTCAATTACAAAAGCAATGGTGATACAGCACCTCTTGTATTATCCTGGCTAGAGCTGGAGCCCATCCTTTGAAGTGAAGTATCACGAGAATGGAAAAACAAGCATCACATGTACTCACCATCAAATGGGTACTAACTCATCAACACTAAGGTGCTCACATGGAAGTAATATTCACTGGGTATCAGTCAGGTGGGGGGGTGGGTGTGGGTAAACTCACAACTAATGGGTGTGGAGCGCACTATATTGGGGAAGAACACACTTGTAGCTCTGGTTTGGGTCAGATAAAGGCATTATATGTAATCAAAATGTTTGTACCCACATAATATTCTGAAATTAAAAAGAAAAGAAAATTTAAAAAAAGAATAGGAGTGAAGACACAGAGACAGATACATGGGGAAGAGATGATCATGTGAGGATGAAGGCAGAGATTGGAGTTATGCGGCCAAGAGCCAAGGAATGCCTGTGACTACCAGAAGCAATAATAATAATAATAATAATAAAAGAAGGAAAGAGAAATCTTTCTCTTCAGATTTCTGGGAGGGTATGACTTGGCCAACACCTGGGTTTTGGACTTTCAGCTTTCAGAGCTATAAGAAAATAAATTTTGGTTTTCTTTGTCACACAAAATAAAAAGGAAAATGACCTTGACATAAGGTGTCTCTTCCCCTCCTTTACCCGTCATGACCATCCCAGATGATCTGGGGGCTCACCACCTCACCCCTGGGGCCCTGCAGCCTCCTTGGAAGGTGTCCTGGCTGCCTGTCACCTGCCACCTCACATGTAGTCCCACCAGTTTCCTCAAGTTTTGCCCACCAGCTTCCCCGTCTTTTGCTCCTGTTCATTTTCTTTCCTTCTTACCTCTTCCCTCCAGTCATGACTCTAAACAATTCCAAATAAATATGACCCTGCCAAACAAACTGCTACAGACATTGGAATGACTGTAGGTACTAGTACTAGTTATTCAACATGTACTACTGCTAAGGAATTATCCAACACATGACAAGTGTGGCATCAAATGTACTGAAACTGCCTCATCTTATCCTCATAAGAAACCTGGAAGGAAACACGTTCTTATGCCCAATTCCTCCTGGAGGAAATGCAAATGCAAAGGTCGCAGGACTAGGGAGTGGCAAGCCAGGTCTGGGAGCCAGTCTGTCTGACTCCAAGACTTCTCAGGACATCGTCACCGTTGAACACTGGCAGCGGGCAGGTTACGATCCACCCTCCCCATGGTCACATACCTGAGTTAGCATAACAGCCAGGATGCCTCTTTGGTATCCTTTGACCTCAGTCATTCTGACAAGTCTGATTCTCTGGATTTGATTTCCCTGATGCTTGACAAAAAGAATCGAGACAGTCGCCGCCAGACCGTGCAAGGACAGTGAGGCTTCCCCGGGCCCAACCTGCAGGGAACATGGGCTTTGCAAACTTCTGCGGCTGGGCCCACCTCCCAGGAAAGCCTCTTGCAGGCATCTTCCTCATGACAGTTACATGAAATCTTATATATAAAGTAATGAGCACAAAACTTGTCACAAGGGATGTGCCTGAAAAATAGCAGTATCTGTTCCCATTCCTTCTCCTCGCATCCTGCAGGCTCGCACCCAGCAGTGCAGGGTCCGCAGCAGGCCCATGTGGAATGGAAGCTCCTCTGCGGTCCGGCCAGAGAGGGGCTCTCAGCGGCAGGGCACTCAGAGATGCTCCACCTGGCAGTTTTCTCTCCTGGGAGCGTCTGGCTCTGTGCAGTCACCTGATGGAGTGTTCCCTCTACCTCCACCACCTTGGAGAGGGACTGGGGGTTTCACTTTCACAGAAGAAAATGCCCCTGTCATTATTTTGGAGAAGAAGGTGCAAACACAGGGATGACTAAGCAGATGTGATTAGTTACTCAAAACAAAAGAGAGGAGCAGGCCAAAGATCTCCTTCCTGGAGCCTCTACTGAAGGGAGCAGACTGAAACCCAGTGATTGTGATGTCAGAGCCAGAAACTGAGGGTGGAGGTGACCTCATACAAGTCACTTAAGTGTTTTCAGTTCTTTCATTTAATCATCTTCAAGACCCTGACTCCTCGGGTGTTTCAGGAGTTCCAGAGAATAGATCATGCATGAGAAGTGTCTGGTGCTCCCTCACGGAGAGGAAATGGTTAATGTGTGTAGACTCTCTCTTCTCCCCTTTATTTCCTTTTCATGTTCGGAATCAGGCCTTTCCCAGGGACTGTGCTCTGGCCTGAAGGATTGGAAGATTAACAAAATGAGCCCCGACTGCAGTCAGATCCCGGGCTCTGTCCAGGTGAGAGATGCACGTCGCCCCGAGGTGAATGCCGCCCCGCGGCGCGCAGGAGGCGGGTGAAGGATGAGCCGTCTCTGCCTCAGCACCCGCAGAGCGCGAGGTCAGGGAGGCAGAAAATCACACTCACCAGGAGCCGTTCTTCATTTTCTGCAATAAAATTTAGGAGGATCATCTTCAATCAGTGTCACTCCCAGGAAGAGAAGGAGCCACTTTATATATTCACTCTGATTTTGCACAAAGGAAAATCTTGATGAGGCTGTCCTTCTGCATCCGTCCCCCCCATGCACACCGCCCCCACCTGAACCACCCATGGCGGGGGTGTGGGGTGTGGGGGAGGCTCACCCTACTCCTAACCACGTTTCCACCTTGTTTCTTAGACATGCTCCGGTTTTGCCTGGCACTTGCTCTCACCCACTGGTTTTACGTGTCTGCCACCTGCAGCACACTTGACATCTAAGGGGGGCTCTGTGACACCTCCTCACCCCCACCAGCACCACTGTCGCAGCCCTGCTCCTGAGCCCCGCCCCTCTTGTGATATCCACTGCCCTCCTCAGTTCATCTTTGCCTCACTTTTACAGCTGGAGGAACTATCTTCCCAGCCACAAGCCTGTCTGCTTGTCTATGATCCCAACACGCCAGCCACTTTGCTACACTGCCTTACGTTCTTGAACCCGAGAGCCTGTCCATGTCACTCAAGTCTTCAGACCACTACTTATTTTACGCCACCCCGTAGGTGAAGCTCCAGCACAATCTACAACGTTATTCTGTAAGCCGCCAGTTCTCACGCTCGGGGGGGCACCTGCGTTCCAACAACTGCTCACCTGGTCTGTGCGCTCACAAGCCCCACCCTTCCCCTGGTGCCTCTAGAGCCCAGTCAGTCTCAGCACAGCAGAAAGGGGACTCATGAAACATAGTGGGAGCTACTCAGAACCTTCTGGTGGCTGTCAGTCTCTCTGGGAGGAGAAAGCCCAGCCCATGCCACCATGCCCACCCCCTGACCTCACCTCCTACCTTGCTACCCTCCTGCCCCTCCTACCCTTCCCCTAATCACTCTTTGCCATCCTCACCCAGGTGAAGTACAGCTCTACTCCAGAGGAATCTCTTCTCCCAAAAATCCACATGGATTTTCTTCTCTTTTCTTTCCTTCATTTTTTTCCTTCTCAAACACCACCTTGTTTCTTACAGCCTTCAGTAAGCGCATTATTTTAAATTACACCCCTTACCTCCTGCCCTCTGTCATCTGTCATTTTCATTCCCTTCTCTTGCTTTATTGTTTTTGTCATAGTACTTATCATTTTCCAACATACTATATATGTTACTTATTTTTTGTCTGTCTTCTCCCAACCGATTTTAAGCTCCATAGGAATGGGGTTTTTCATCTGTATTCCAGCACTTAGAACACCTGCTGGCTCATAGTGGGTACTGAGTACATGCATGTCAATAAATGGACTCTAATAACTGCAGCCAAGCCCAGGCCTGGTCAGCACTCCCTCCCTCCCTCCCTCACTGCTTTTATTCTTCACTCCAGTGCACATGGCCTTGTGTCTGGCCCCACAAGCTGCACATAGCAAGGAGATGATAAAGGTATGACCCCTTTCTTTAGGAAACAAATATATCCAGACTTTTTTTTTCCAGTCATTATTTATGCCCTAATTCTAACTAGACTTTTTATTACCATGCACCACTGACTTTAAGTGACTCTACAGAGTGAGATGACCTTGGACATACCTGTTCCATTCAAGGGGCATGTTCTCCTTGCTGACAGTCGGCTATCATGGAGATGAAGGATGGCTCTGTTATTATTACCTGTTGTCAAGAAACTTCATATTGGCTTGATCAATCCAGGCAACCTTTATTTAGAGGGAAGAGGAAAATCAGTCAAAATAGTTATTTGACAAGATGTCAAAGACACAATTGGTTATTTGACTGAAATGCAATTTCCTATTGGTTCGGTGGGTTTTGTTTAGACACATGGTCTCTTTCTAAGACTCTATAAAGTATACATGTACCCATTTCTTCAGACCCTTAGAGAATGAGACCAAACTTGCCTCATTTACTTAAGGAACTATAGTTGTTTAGGTGGACACGAAGAAAAAACTCCTAACCACTTCCCTATGCCAATATTTGTGAGCTTCAAGATCAGCTAGACTGCAGCTTTCTTGGGGTTGGGAAATATGCTGGCCCAGCTCTTTACATGCACAGTACCACTTATTTCTCTGAATAGCCCTATGAGACAGGTTTTATCATCGCACTTAACTGACAAGACAACTGAGGAGTAGAGAGGTTCAGCACTGCTCCAATGTCACTTGATATGCAGTGTCGGAGCTGAGATTTGAACCAAGTGCTGTCTGATTATAAGCCCAGATTCTTTTAGTATTTCAATCTGTATCCCTTGTCCTCATTCTCTCTCTGCTAGGCCAGTTCTGTGGCCAGTTGGATAAGAGCTATGTTTCAAATAGCTAAAAGTTCAGAAGGCAAAGCAGAATGAATATTCAACTCTGCCCCCCTTACACGAGCCTTGGAGAGTGTCTGCTCTCCAGCTGTGTACACAAGCATGGGGGAGGGCCAGCCATTCTCTAGTTAATATCCAAGGTCAACCATTACTTATTAATTCTGTATTAACTTACCCAATTACTAGAGAGAAAAATCCACTTTAAACTGTCTTAAAGAATAAAGGAAATATGTTGGCTCCCTAAAAAATCCCATGGTTTAAACCAACTTTACGATGGTGGAACATAGGTTCTTAAACTATGATACCAGGACTATGTCTGAATCTCATGTCTCTATTTTCCTTAAGGTCAGCTTTCCGTCACCAAGCTCTCCCCTTGAGGTGGCGAGTTTGTCATGATCAGCTATACTTATGTTACCTGAGCAATCCCAGAAGGTACAGTGATTTCTTTCCCAACATATCCAGGAAAATCCAGGAGCTTAGTCTCACTTGCCTAGGTTGGGCCATGTGCTTGTCCCTGAACCTACATGATGGCCAAGACCATGGAAAATCTAATTATCCAGACACACCTCATGGAATGGGGTTGGCCCCATTCGAAGTACACACTCAGAGTCAGGGAAGGAGATTTGCAGAGTATATCAGGTTGTTGTGGCCAGTAGAATGGTAAATATTTGCTGGACACTGAGCCAGCTGTGTTGAGTGCATATCCTCTATGTATATCACTTTCCTTATCCCTAAAACAAACTTATTGCATATCTCACAGCATTTTCGAAGGATCCAATGAGATAATGTTTGAAATTGCTTAACACGATGTGTGGTGCATTGTACGTACTCCAGATAGCATATTATTATTTTATATTAAAATGGCTTAGGCCTGTGACTCTCTTCTTATGTATTCCAAGATGCAACTTATTCTCTGCATGCCTCTGGCTCTTATTTAAATGGTTTAGAATTTCTCAGACAATCCTTGGAATTTTTGATGAACAGAAGGTTCATGAGAAGCGGGAACTTTCAGAAAGGCTGCTACAGAAGCTGTTGGCATCTCTCACTTTTCAGCAGGGGGTGTGCGTGTATGATTTGTGTAGACACAGTATGAGGGAGAGGCACACATCTCATTATCCCATTAATCCTCTAACATATCGCTATTTGGCCATAATCTCCTTTCCCCAAAGACAAGGAGGGAAATGGAAACAATAGAACACACAAAACAGCTCATGCTTTGATGCACATGAAGGATCTGGGGAAGAAAGGGAATAAGTTCATCTGTAGAAAATACTAATTTTTAAAAATCTGGTCCCTGTAGCAATGAACTGGTTGGGGAATATCTTTGGGAGAAAGTCATATTAAATAAGCTAGGGAGATAGGCTTTACAAACAACTTTTCCTTCCCCTTTCTTCAAATATGTTCTGTAAATATTTCAGGATAAGTGCTGAAAGATGAGTTTGCCTCCCTGGTGGCAAATATCATTGTTTTAGAAAACACAGTTTATAAACAAGTTTCTCTGGAATGGTTAAAAAAAAAAGTCAGATGATTTTCTACCAATGAAACTTAAAAATGGTACAGGAAACAGAGGAATTAAGAGAAGCAGTTGACCACGAAAGGACTATTCAGTCTTCACCTTTCATTTTTGATATGTTCTTTGCCTGAATATAAACTTTTTTCCATTTCAAAAGGAGAAGGTGTGTGGCAATCCACATCCACCTGTTGAACCAGCATTTGTTCTAGAGTCTAGAGATGGATCCATGAATAAAACAGACAAGTTCTCTCCTCTTAAGATCTCATACTCTAGTCAGGGAGACCAAAAATCTACAAATAATTAAGCAAGAAAAATATTAAGCAAGAATAGGCCAGGTGCAGTGGCTCACGCCTGTAATTTGAGCACTCTGGGAGGCCAAGGTGGAAGGATCATTTGAGGTCAGGAGTTTGAGACCAGCCTGAGCAAGAGTGAGACCCTGTCTCTACTAAAAGTACAAAAGAATTAGCCAGGCATGGTGGTGTGCACCTGTAGTCCCAGCTACTCGGGAGGCTGAGGCAGGAGGATTGGTTGAGCCCAGGAGTTTGAGGTTGCTGTGAGCTAGGCTGACGCCACAGCACTCTAGCCTGGGCAACAGAGCGAGACTCTGTCACAAAAAAAAAAAAAAAAAAAATTAAGCTGTAAACCAAAGAGTTGAGACAGGTTTATGGGATAGCATGAGTAGATGGCGATATTGGGTCTGGTGGTTGTGCGAGTGAGTGGATCCTATTTACAAGTCAGTGCATTCATCCTCCAGCTACTAGAGGATAAGTCTGTAGCCAGTGACTTAAAACTGCAATCTTTCCAGGAGAATTGTCCTCAGTTTGGGAGATACCTATGAGGCAGCCAATGACTGATTGATACCCTATACAAAAGCCCGGCCCCTTCCTTCAAGACAGGCCACCTGTGAGGTATGATTTATGCTCCAGATGCACCCACCACCACACACCATGGATCAGTCCAAGGTTAGACATTACCTAAGACCACATCTAAGACCACGTCCTTGTTTTTTTCTCTTCATCTCTCTGCTTCCCTCACCCCTTTACAGGTTTTTCCTAAGTGCACACTTTCAATAAATCATGTCCTCCCTAAACCCTCCCTCAGGCTCTGTTTCTGGGAAATCCAACCCAAGACAGCCGTCAAGGAAGGCCTCTTTTGAGTTGTGATCTATAAGCCAGGAAATGAGTGATGAGAAGTAGTCGGCATGCAAACCTCTGGTGGAAAACCTTGACATGCTGAGAGAACTAAAGTGTAAATCTTGAACAAAAGGCACAAGAAGGGGCAAAAGTGTGAGAAGAGGAGGTCCGAGAGCTGTAAGATCTGAACCTCCATCTTAGAGGATAAAGATCCTAGATTTCAGTCAAAGAATGAGGGAACACTGGTAGGAAGTTTTGAGCAATTGCCTGTTCTCACTGAGGTTTTAAATGGTTTCCCCTGGAGAACAGACACTCCTGGGGTCAGAGTGGAAGCAGGGAGACCCAGTTAGAAGAGTGTGCGAATTATGACTTTGCCTTGGACTAATATCTCTTGTGTTTTTGGTACATGCTGAACAGTTTACATATACTATATTTCCTAAATTCTACAAACAACCCCTCAGGGTAGATATTACTCTAGCCATTTTAGAGATGAAGAAATTGAGACAGAGTCTACTTAAATAACTAATATGAAGTCACACCACTACTAAATGCTATATCTGAGATTTAAACCAGTCTATATGGCTCTAAAACCCAAGTTTTTCTTCCTATACTGCTATTCTCATCTGATTCCGCTTGGGTGTCATTTTTTCTGAAAATAGCTCAACCACCATGACTTGCCATGTTTGGGTTGTCAGAGGTGTTGAATCACCGCCGTCCCACTGGGGATGGGAGTCCTCACGGACGCATCAGTCTGCTGGGCCCCTGAAAGGCCGGTTGCCATTATCCAGACACATCTGCTTGTAATTATGAGATGCCCTTACACTTCCCCTTTTTGTCAACATAATTACTTTCAATTATACAAACACTCTGCCCTGACAAACCCATGGACCCACTCCCTTGCCAACGGCAATAGATGGTTTCCAAAGCCCCCACCATGCAGTCCAAACATATGGACTCTCTTCTCAGCTCAAAGCACAAGAGGGTTCAGGTCCAAAAATAATGCAAATGGAAGCTACTTCTTGCTTTGTCAATGTCACTATGGCAGTGCAAGAGATGATAAAATTACCTAGGGCCACGTTCAGAATTGTAACAAAATCAATGATGACTTTGTCAACTAGAGGGACATTTTTAATGGACATTTAATTTGGAAGTGGTTCTCTCGCCATGAAAAGCCATGATAATCCAAAAACTCCTCCTCTTAATCTGAGGCAGATTGAAAAAGAGAAGCCAAATCCATTTCCAGTGATCAATTTAGAATCTGGGAAGAAGAGACTTCCCAGAGTTCAGGCAGAACACAAGCCTGAAGAGTCACAAACTAGAATCTGCAGTAGCTGTAGCGCATGGCTGAAGAAGATTGTGGATTAAAGTCCAAACTTTCGGAAGGGGCAGGTTGAAAGCTCTTTGTAGCTAGCTTAGAACTATGAAGCAAAGGTGAACTGAGTCCAGTGTGCACTTGACTATGGAAGGACAAATGCAGGAGGATTACCATCTACTTAAGTCTCACTCCTGCCAGTCGTGGTGTAAGGTGTGCCACCTCCACGATGACATTTAAACCTCGGATCAATCCTATGAGGGTGAATGTTGCTATTCTGGCTCTCTGGTGGAGGAAACAAGTCAGAAAGTTTAATGACTTGCCTGGGGCTATTCGCTTAGTAAAATGGCACAGCCAGGATCTGAGCTCTGGCGTCTGTGGTTTCGAAGGCTACGTTATCTTTCCAATTTGCAATAGTGAAAATGGAAAAGTGAATGAACAAGGGAGAAGTAGAAAAGAGGAAGAAAACTGCAATAGAAGAGAGATTTTTCTTTGGAGATACCTGGCCAAAGGAATCAAGCAGCTCTTTGATTTGGTGTTGAGGGAATGATTAGACATAATACAGAATCTTAAAGTATATTAATTACAGATTGATGAATGTGTATATGTACACACCAAAAGTAACTGCACATAATTGCCTGTCATGCATTTTATAGTGTATGGTTCAGTTGCTCTCAAACATTCCTCTTTGACCCTAGGTAAGACTGGAGAACACTGAAGTCTTTACAAGCCACCGGCTGTATCTGAGCTGGAGTAACGTCACAGCAGCCCACAGCGCAGGTTGCCATTCTTCAGCACGAGACAGAGCCTCAACGAATTTCATTTCCATGGGGATGAGCCAGAGCTTAAAGCTTAAACCTGTATGGCTAAAGGGGTGGGAGATGGTGGTGGTGGTGGTGGCGTTAATTGTCCTAATTCTAATTCCAGACCAGTAGAGAACACCTGAAGTTAAATCGACCTGAAGA
Organism: Cheirogaleus medius; assembly: GCA_008086735.1. Taxonomy (NCBI): domain Eukaryota; kingdom Metazoa; phylum Chordata; class Mammalia; order Primates; family Cheirogaleidae; genus Cheirogaleus; species Cheirogaleus medius. The sequence continues at coordinate 1,499,249 of VBSM01003211.1, forward strand.
ACAGAGCTATCAATAGAAGTCTTTCCTAGGGATTTCCAGCAACGTGGATGATCTCTCCCTGCTCTGCCAGACATTTTTGTTAGAGTTTCTTTAAGCATTTCTCCTTGTTCTGGCAGGATGTATGAAGATAAGGCTGACTTGTAGGCTGACTCAGCAGAGGATAAGGAGTTGCTGTTGGGCTCCCTAAATGGAGATTTAGCTTCCTCTTTGTGGAGAAACCTTTTGGGAGCATCTTAATTTTAGCATGGGCTTCTCCCTGGTTCTCCCTGGCTCTGTTAAGGTGAACCTGCCTCTATTCAAGAAATCAGACACAGTCTGTCTTTGATGACAAAGTTGCTTTCTTTTCTTTGCTTTCTTTCTCTTTCCTTTTTTCCTGTCTTTTATTTCTCTCTCCTCCCTTCCTTCCTTCCTTCCTTCCTTCTTCCTTCCTTCCTTCCTTCCTTCCTTCCTTCCTTCCTTCCTTCCTTCCTTCCTTCTTTTTTTCCTTCCTTCTTTCTTTCTTGGCTTATCCTTTACAATATCTTTCCTGTCCACCTAGGCAGGAGTCCAGCTTCTCTCCTATGAACTCCTTTCAGAGTAATATACAGCCAGATACAGTGGATAGAATTTTCCTTATCCTGTTAGATGTCCTTTGAGAATTTAGAAATGCAATTGCCAATCTTAGCAGGGTTCAAAGAGAGCTGTATTCAGAAAAGATAAGTGGGAATATGATCGAGTGAGTATTTTCAATTCTTTACAAAATGCATTTTGCTCAATTGACAAGGCTGAGAAGCCAACTTACAAAAGGCATTTCTCTAACCAGGACCTCTCTGCAGGACAGCAGGTGCCATCTAGCTGGTTCAACTATACAGGATGCTGATAGAATATGTGGGGTATAGCAAAGTTTGGGATAGTCTTTATATATTCCCTTTTCTTGAGTGTTTAATTCAGTCCTTGTGATAAATATATACATAATAACAACAATCATCAATCCCTGAATCTCTCTTCAGGGACTGCTCTAAACATTTTCAATGGCAACTTTATGAGGTATGTATTATTAAAATCCCCACTTTATCCATGAGAAAAGTGAGGCTTAAGAGTGATAAAGTATTGTCATGGCCACTCCACATGCGAATGTGAAGACGTCAAGGTCAATACTCTTAGCACTGTGCATCCATCTCCTGCAAGGCTAACTGCAAATTAGACCCCAGGCACGCGGAGGGAGACCTCACCGCTGTTGGGCATTGGGAAAAGAGAACAAAAGAACTTGAAGGTATGGGTGTTGCCATGTGTGCCAGGCACCACACGAGGCCATTTATAGATGCTTCATAATTCAATCCTCACCACAGAAACCCCGGCAGGTTGATTTCATTATACCCATTCTGTGTATGTGGAAATATAGGCTCAGCTTGGGGGGTTTAATGTGTTCACCAAATGTACTTTTGTATGCATCCATTCAACAAGTACTCACTGGAACTCTGAGAAGTATGCCCTGTGTTGAGTGCTGGAGTGAATGAAATTAGTGAAGTTGTGCCACAGGGAAGGAGTGGGATACTCATCAGCCACACAGATGGATATATGAATTCAGCTCTCACAAATGCAGGCCATGAGCTCTCAGAATGAGCAACTTATAGGGGTTAGAGAAGGCTTCCCCAAGGAAGTGTTGGCAGAGCTGAGGTCTGAAGGATACATAGAGGCACCTAGCAAAGAGGAGGGGGAAGATCATTTCAGGCCGCAAGTGCTAAATCCCTATAGGCGGAGGGGGTGTGACTCATTTGAGGAGCTGTCAGAGAGCAGAAAGAGTGGAGGAGTGACAGGTGCCCATGGGACCAAGTGAAGCCAAACAGTCTGAGCAGGAGCAAGGTGCGACTGAGCCACAGGAAAGCACACGGTTAGTGATGGGCTCTAGACTCACTGCACCCAGCCCTTGTTTTGTTTGCCCTGTCATTTGCCCACAGTCTACTGCCGGGGCTAAAGGAAGGCTGAGCAGTGAGCACAGTACAGGCAGAGGCTGGCTTAATGGAGGAAGGAGACAAGGGTTGGCTTAACCATACCTGGAAGGAAATATTGGCTGAAGCTAGGTGGAACAAGAGAGGCAGTGTGCCCAGAGGGAGACAAGTGCCAAGTGGGGAACAGAGGCCATATTCCCACAGGCACAGATTGCGTATGTTTATGGGGTGGAGTGGTGGTGAGGTTTTCCTGGTTAGATTCCTTCTACTGTTGAGTGTGGCAAACTCAGCAAAAGCAGAAGAGCAGAAAATCCACTGGGGCCCTGAGGGCTTGGGTTGGCCATCCTCACACATCAGGATTTCTCTGAGCTCGTGCTGGCCAGAATGCCTTGTGGCTTAGACCACTGTGTGGGCCCCCTACAGAACCCCCCCCCTGGTCATATGTGTAACTACTGCCCATTGGCTTGGGTCCATCTCAGGCTGTACAGGACCTTTCATGGTATGGGGAACAGTTGTGCAGGGAACTAGAACCTTAAATGGCCACGCTGACCACTGTAATGTCACTGATTGCGACATCATAGCCTGTCTGACCTGCCCATGGGGCTGAGACCCTACAAGTGAAAACCATGTAGCCCTCATGGCAGCATTATGTTCACTAGCCTGGAATCGAGGTCCTTCCTAGGCCTTCCAGTTTCAGACAATCTACTCCAGGGAACCCAAACTGCATTAAACTGGGTTCCTGATTTAAGAATCACTACCTATGCAACCCTATCTGATCCTAGAGTTGGATAGCAAAGACTTAGGATAGTGAATGCCACCCATCCCTGGTGGGATCCCACAATGCTATCCAAATGCCAGTAATTCTGTGCTGTGATGCTGTTCCTCTATTCAGCTATGCCTCTGCTGGTCTCTGTCCTCATCAGTGAGTTGCCTGGACCTCATGGAGGCCATAGTCACCTGTTGCCAGCTGTATTCCCACCTGTACCTCTGGTAATCAACAGATGCCATCTGGTCGCCCACCTATAGTGCTCTGGACACCTGATGCCACCCACCTGCCAATGGCCTGCTCATCCTCTGTTTGAGCAGCCATTCTGGATACTGGATTCCATCCCAGCCTCCTACAAGGACCCCTTGCCTGCCACCTGTTCTTTCCTCCCTGGGACAGATGGCTTGCTGCCGTGCCTACCTTTGCATACTTGTGCTGGCTTCTGACCTCAGCAATCACACCCCCAGAGTCCTTGAGGCCTGGAACCTTCTCACTTAGGCTGTCCAGGATCCGAGGAAAGCTGGCTATATTTCAGTTGGCCAGGCCATTTGCAGACAGGGATGGGATTAGTCTTACTGCCCAAACCCTGTACGGCAGCTCATCCTCAGTGGATGGTAGACTTTCACTAATGCCCACTACAGGTCCGCAGTGCAATATATTTGTCCTCCTGTCTCATTTCTTGCTTTGCTCTCTGGCTCCTCACACTTGTTTGAGGTCCTAACATCCTTCCTAGTCACTGCCATGTTACTCTCCCTAGGGCAAGTCCTTGTACCCTTAAATCCAATCTCTGGCAGCGGGTATTTTCCAAACTGAGTGGACTGCCTTGAGCCACAAGCCACCTCCGTTTTACTGTGCGTCACTGGTTGCCGGGGGATGAGCAAGTTCACATTCTTCCTCAGGACCAGCCTCCACTGGCTGATGGTGTTAGGACTGTGGTTTTTACCACTGGGGTCAGTCCCACATCCTCCAGTTGACAGATTCTGAGGAGCCCATCTTACCTAGAGAGGCAGTGTGATACAGGTGTTAGGAATTTAGGCTCTGAGCAAAACTGCATGGGTTCAAATCCTGGCTCTTTCACCAGTAGGGTGTCTCTGAGCACGTTATTTCATGAATGCATTTGGAAGACAGCGTGTTCTGGCCCAGTGTTAATTATTACCCCTTGCCCCTAATTTTCCTCCCTAGCTTGTTGTGAGTGGGTGCTTGGCTAAGTTGGTCTGATATTTCAGAGCTACTCTCAGCCCTTGGGTGACCTACCAGAGTAGCAAGATAAATTAAGATCCTCAGTCTCCAAATCACAAACCCTTCTGGAATCAAAATATAGGAATGGATTAAAGTTTCCTCCAACCATCCACTCATTGCTTCATTCATTGAAGAAATATATATTACAGCTCTATTCCACAAAAGCAGTGGGCTCAGTGCTTTGCATTTCTTGTCCCCTGTACACAGCTCCTCTGATTGGGCATTTCCCAGGAGCTGCCCTGCCTGTATATGGGAAGCTGGATCCATCTATTATTCCTCAATAAATTCTGCTTTGTGAGCCAATAAATTCTTTGTCAGATAGTGTGATCTACACAGGCAGAAGAAGCTGAAATGTCCCTATATGCCACTTGCTACCCATTCCTGCTAATGAGTTGGATTGGGAGGGAGGGCTTAAAGCAAGTTCCCCACACAGCCACCCCTACCTGTGGTTTCCAGCCTCCAGGAGGCTCTGACCCATTTCCATCCCTTTCTTCCCACAGAAAGCTTGGTGATCCGCACCCTGCCATCCTCAGTCCCTGCTTGGCTGCAGCCATGCCTGTGTCTTTCCCTGCCACTAAGTCCTAGAAGGCCGGGTCCCCATCTGTCTGAATTATCCATGCCCTTCGCCAACCCAATGCTCTGGATCACCATAATGCTAAGCAAGCAATCTGGGCAACTGAGAGGAGATTTTTTCCTCTTGGAATATAATAAAGCCACAGCCCAATATATCTTGGGTACCCTGATTAGATTTGGAAATATGTCCATAATTAAAACTGCCAAATTGAATTCTAGTTCTAAAAATTGGCTTCATTAGTAATGGGAAAACTATTTTAATGCATCAGATTATAGATAGTTGTGTTGCTTTTTAAAAAAAGAAATGAATTTTAAGAAGAAAGAACAGAATAAGAGGCTGGAAAATAACCTAACTCAGTCAGTGAGTAAGGAAGTTTCTCCAAAGATTCTTGTGCCTTCCTCTTCATGCCTATTTTTTAAAGATGTCATATGGTCCTTAGTGGTAAGACTGCTAAAAGGAATAATTGTGGGACAAGCATGCCTTTTGCAACATTTTCTTTTATTAATTTGCAGAAGTAGAGTGATTGCTTGATTGACTGATGGAAGGATTAATGGTACCTGGCTTAGGAGGGGTGAGGGACTCTTCAGCATGACCTGCCAGCTGGTATGGGCTGGCAAACACCCGTCTGGTGCTTAAGCGAATATTAACCTAGACCATATCTAAGTGCCGCTGAAAGGCTCAGGGACATAGTGGCTGTCATGAGCAGCCCAGGGACGATAGAGGTGAATCTCTTCTAAATGTAGACTCAGTTACAGGCTCGCTGGGAATCAATGTCAAATTGCTTCACCTCACTTGGTCTTGTTAACTCAGATGGAAAACTGAGGTAGAAGCAGATCACATACATAGGGAAAGGCTATGGCTACCTGGGGCAGGTTTACAGGGCTGTGGAGTCTCTGATGAACAGATAGTTAAGCCGATGAGTAGACAGGAATGGGGAAGCGGGGGCAGGCTCCCTGGAGAATAAGAATCTCTACTACCATGAGAGAGCATTGTGCTGAAAACTCTCTTCCATTTTCCACCATCTGTTCTTGCCAAAAGTCCCTGCCGGATCCGCAATGAGGGTTGCTGCCCAAACTTGGGTCGGGCCTCTGTGGGCTGCAGAAAATGGCATCAGCATCTTGGGGATGAGCAGAGCTCCGGGGACGAGTGCCACTCAGTAGATGCCTGGCCAATGAAAGCAAAAGGGAGAGCTGTACTTAACCCTCCCCCTGTCTCACATCTCAGCTCCAGCTTGAAGCTGTGGTCCCCCCGCTGCTGCTGAGAGGCTCTGGGCATCTCACATTAGCTTGTGGTCCACAGGATTCTGCCCCTCAGATCTCAGGGCATGACAAGCAACTGTGATTCCATCCAAATCCATTCCACCAGCCCAAGTCCTGGAGGCCTGACCATCCACACTTCCTGTGAGAAGCAAATGCACTGCTGGATATTTTCCGAAGGTGAATTTATTAAATCCCTTTCTGTGAAGATAGTGACGGAGGAGCCCGTGTTAGGTGTGCTGGCTCTCTGCACCTCCAGTCAAGCACGCCTCTGAAAAGAGAGATAAATCGGTGTGTTCTCCACTCACCATATAAAATGAAAATTTTCTGCTGAGCTCCCAGGACTAGACAGGAAACCATTGATCATCCTGAACAAACATCCTTCAATAAATCTTTATCTCTTCCGAAGATAATTGGGAGGACAGTGGCTTCTGAGTTTACTTTTTTTCTAGCAGTTACCTCCCTTTCATTCTTCTGGGTATATTTGTTTTCAAAGCCAAAATGCACTACATAGTCCCATCCATCAAGGCAGAGGAAGCCCAAATGATTTCCTGTTTCAGCTCCCATGTGTCAAGCTTGGGAATTCTCTTAATTCACTGGCTTTGTAAGGTGCCTGGTGTTTCCATCACAGGTGGGCTGTCCTGTTTTCTCATCCCTCACAGAGGCTGTGTCCACGCCACGAATCTCATTGCTCTGCTGGATTCGAGACATCCACTCTCTCCTCGTTTCATTCACTCATCGGTTTACTCATTCCACACATAACCCACCATACACCCATCATTGTGCCAGGACACCCCGCATGACAGTAGGTCTGACGACCGATGTGCCTGAGGAGATCCATCCAAATGAAGTCCTGGTCGGTGTCCCCTGAGGTGTGCAGCTAAAGCACAGGAAGTCATTTTGGTAGCCACATTAATAACCAAACCTGTACCTTTTTCAGTCCTAAAAATCATTTGAGACGTTCAAAGCCTTAAACTTAGTATTTTTTATTTTCTGACTTCTTAATTAGCCTTGTAGCTAGTACATCAATATCTTAAAACTCATATTTATTTTTTAAAATCTAGGTTATTATAATGTATAAGTTTTAATAAAACTTCCAACTACAGGAATGCAAATCATAGAAACCCTGAAAGTCCCATGAATCAAAGCCACCACCTCACACCCAGTGGTTGTAGTTACTTGGTATTTGCACAATAATCATTAAATAGAAGAGTGTGTTCTTAACACATTAACTGCCATGTGAGTTGTATTTAACTCACGCTAGTTTTGAGCCTAGGGCCTCATGAAACATATGTATTAATAACTCTCACACGTCTCTTTACCTTGGGAGCTGTGTGGTGCGCAGGCAACTCACACTGCCATTCTGTAGCATACACATTACGTGACGGGTGGCGCCCTGAGAAAAACCCTGCAGTTGATTTGTGAAAATCTTGATGATGTTCTTATTGTTACAATTAATATTGACAATTTAATTGCATATAACTCATGCACAGAAAACAATAATAAATAACAAATTTTTCATTAAATTACAAAGGATTGTTTTGTTTTCTAAGCTTTTACTCTATTTTTGTAATAACATTCCTTGGCCCTAAGGGAAAATTTTTTTTCTAGTGTGGCAATCAATGTGTTAAATAAACACACTGAGACTCTGCAAGTGGCCCACCCACATGATTAGGATGCCCAGCCTCTATGTTGCACTGTTATGTGAAAATATAATGAAAAGAATTTCTAATGTGGCAGAAACAAATACAGACTCTCAAAAAAGATTTCACCAGGACCTACTGAGTTTGAAGGTCACCATTACAATACAGATGGTTCTTTTCTGTAAGTGTATAAAATGCAAAAGATGATGGCTCCTATAAACAGAAGAAGATGTCAGATCTCACTATGAAGTTAGTTTGAATCAATTTGGAAATAATAAATTAAGAATGCTGAACCAAGTTTTCTTTACAGTGGATAAAACTGAAAACCTCATGCTTACTGAGTGATCAATGTTAACCTTGCCAACAATGGGATAAATCGGCATCATTGCCTTCTGATGGGATGTAGGGGGAGGGCAGAATATGATGTCTACAGCAGTTTGATCCAAAATGTATCACCTGAATCTACTCAAAAGACAACACAAATTGAAAGATAGTCTACAGTAAATCAGGTTGACTCTTCAAAAATGTCAAAGTTATGAAACAGAAAAAAAAGAGGAGAAACCCCTCCCAGTTAAAAGAGACTGAATTGAAGGTGCAGTTCTGGGTCATAGCCTGGATCAGAAGAAAAAAAAAATTAAATGAGACAAAAATATAGGAAAGATTATCTATAATCTATCTATCCATGTATAATTTTCCCTCTATCTCTCTATGCATATGTTATGTGTGTTTGTGTGCATGTGTGTATAATCTCCTAAGAAGGACATTATCTTGTATGATTATCATACAGTTATCAATATTATAAATTAAACACTGATAAAATAAAATAAAAACCTACCTAATCCTCTGTCCATATTCACATTTTGTCAATTGTTCCAATAATGCTCTTTAGAACAGAGGTCTGCAAACTACAGCCCACCTTCCATCTGTTTTCATAAGTAAGGTTTTATTGGAACAAAACCAAGACCATTTGTTTACATGTTGTCTATGGCTGCTTTCACACTATAGCCACGGAGTTGAGAAGGTGCAACACAGACCATATGGTCCATAAAGCCTAAAATATTTACTATCTGGCTCTTTACAGAAATACTTTGCCAAACTCTGCTTTAGAACTATTTTACTCCCACTTCATCCAGGGGTATGCTTTGCATTCAATCATCATTTCTGTTAAATCTCCTTTAATCTGGATTAGTTTCTTATCCTTCCTTTGTGTTTCCTAATCTTGACATTTCTGAAGAGTATAGGCCAGTTATTTTGTAGCATTTGACTCAACTTGGGTTTGTCTGATGCTTCCTTATGATTTGATTCAGGTTAAGCGTTTTGGGCAGGATATCACTGAAGTGATGTTGCATCATATCAAGAGCTGCGTGATATGGTTTTGTTCCAACATTGATGATGTTAGCTTTGTTCAGTTGACTAAGATGGTGCCCAATAGAAGACAAGAATATTTTGTTTTTCTCTAAAGCACATTATTGGGATAATTAGCAACATTGGAATATTGACCGTGTATTAGGTAATAACAAATGTATCAATAAGAAATTTTCACTATTTGATAATTGTACTGTGACTATAGAAAAGAATATCTTTGTTCTTGGGAAACTTGTACAAAGGATTTAGAGATGAAAGGTCATTATAATTATCACTTATTATCAAATGATTACACACACACACACCAAGATAATGTAGAAAATGTTACCATTAGGCCAATCTACATAAAGAGTATGTGGATGTTCATTGCACTATTCCTAAAACTTTTTGTACAGGTTTAATTTTTTAATATCAAGTTAAAAAAATAATGAACTTACACCACCTGGCACACAAGACAAGACAGATTGGGTGGATAAAGGTAGAATGAGTGAGGTTGAGCCCCTCGGTGTTGCAAGGAGCATTTGTAGTGAGGGTGGGGGATGTTAAAAGAGATCCAAGAGGGAAGGACCCAGGTCATTTTCACATTCCCACCACATGGCATTCACTCACTGACTAGACAAAATTGATTTTTATTTAATTGAATGAAATTCCTCAGCATAGTTTTTAATTTACCCATGAAAGTTACACTTCCAAATCACTTAGAGGAAAACAAATCAAGAATGAAAAGAAAAAAAAAAAAGAAAAAGAAAAGGCAAAGCAAGGAATTATAAGAGAAATACAGTAAGCCAAACTAGTTCAGCTGTAAAAATAATGCAGATTATTAAACGATGATGTCTCACCCAGGGTCAAAACACAGAAGCACACTAGAATATAAGCTATTAGAAGACAGGCCTAAAACAGAAAATACAGAAAGGAAGAGCAGCAGTAGATTAGGCAAATGAAAAGACAGAAAGCAGATGCAGCAAAAGTTAACATCAAGCAAAAGAGAACGTAAGGGCAAAATCATAAAAATATGCTGAATGTATTTATATTTTAAAAGGAACAATCCACAATGAAGACATAACATTCATCAACTGAATAATAAATCATTGAATAACATAAAGAAAAATTTTAGAGGCCCAAGGAGAAATTAATAATGTCATAATTACAGTGAGACTCCAAAACACAAATTTCAGTCACATTGAGAAGACAACAGTTTTTAAAAATCATATGGAAGACTTCATTAATTAATGTTTCATTGATAAGCATGTATAAAATATACACTGATAGAAAATACACTTTTTGTGATATCAACAGAATATTGACACAGATAAATCATAACCAATACTTAAAAAGAGACACTTTCACTAACTTCAAGTGTAGAAATTCTATAAGTCATAGTTGACTAATTATAATGCAAATCAAATACTTCATACTAAAATAAAATCCTTTGATAAAATAATCACTTAATAATTATAATTATGAAATGATTAACATATCTAAAACTAAATAAAAAAGAATAACACAACAAATTCAAAATATTTGTTTTTTAATTTTTAATTTTGAGTGAAGCAGAGAACAAAATTATCTTTAAAGATGCTTTCAAATTTAATTAGCACCAAACTATCAATATAATTCAAAGATTATCTCACACGAAGCGATACTCAAAAATTCACATGCTTACTAATTTACTATTAAATAAGAAGAAACTAATGAATTAAATTTTTAATTGTAGGAACAAAAAAAGAACAAAAATTTCCTAGAAAAGTCATAGGAAACATAATGAAAATAAGAACAAAAATTAATGAATTAGAGTAAGATGCAACAAAATTGAGAAATCCAAGACTGATTCCTAAAAAAGAAAAATAATATGGATATATCTCTGGAAGTTCTAAAAGATGACAAAAATAAAAATAAAAATGTATAACATTGTACATGTAAAGTAGGGTACATGCACAGTTATAAGAATGAATGAAATAATTACAATAGAACTCAGTATGTCATTACAAGATTTATAACATATAATTCATGGCAAATAAATGATTTTCTAGAAAAATATAAATTACCAAAATTCATTCAAAAAAGTTAGAAGAGGCAAATAGATCATTAGCTGTGGTAGAAAATGGTAAAAGTTATCAAAGAACTTCCTTGAAAATAAATGTTTAAGTCAGCTCATTCTTTGAAAGAATTTTATCCAAAGCTATTTAAGCTTGTCAAACTATAATAAATCAATGCAAACTTTTCAAGTGACTATATAAAACTAGAATAAAACTGATGCAAAGCATTTGGACCATCAAATAATAAAACATAGTAACAAATATAGGAAAATATAATAACAAGTAATAAAGAGAATTCCAAAGGTAGTCAACAAAATATATAGGTAATATATATGGTAAATAATTTTTAATCACAGGGGGAAATTTTTCTTATTTTTAAAATTAAGCAATGAGTACACCACTAGAGAAAAACATAATTTAGGTGCTCACTCCACAATATACACAATAGTTTTAGAATCATAGAGTTAACATGGCAAATAAAAGCATGAATAAAATTAAGTAAAGGCAAATATATGTTAATTATTAAGCGGTGAAGACTTTCTTTCTAAGAATGTCACTAAAGGCAGAATCCATGAAGAAAATCATTAAAAGATTTTACAAAATAAAAATTGAAAAGTTTTATAGGAAGAAACTCACTACAAATTAATTACAAATGTAAGCAGAAAACTGAAGACAATGTATAAATCAGGCAAAAGATCTATGTCTTTAATCTTAAAATGAAAAAACCTGTTTCAAATTAATAAGTAAAAGGCCAGTAAAATTAATCCAGCTAACCTACTTTTAGGTATATATGCTAGATAAAGACTTAGAATGGGTGCTCAGATAAATTTGTTAAAATATGTTTTCTAAAATATTGTTTGTATACTCCAAAATTTGAGGAGGGAGATTAACCATCTAAAAATAAACTGTACTTTAAAATTATCATGTGTAAATGTCATATGATATAAGGCAACCGATAAGAATGCTATCAGATGTTTTATATTATATATAATGCACAAATATGACGTATATATCAATACAAATATATGATTACTAGTATATTGTTATTAGTATATTGTTCTTATGGAATGATGTTCACAATCTAATGTTACATCTTAAAAAATTATAAATCTTCATATTCAAGATATTTTTGTCTTTGTAAGAAAAGCATCTTTGTAAGAAAAATTTCAGAAGGATTTGCACAAAAATCTTATCAGCAATTTAGTTGGAGACATGTGAATTTTACCGTTTTTTTTTTAATGCCTTTGGCTTTTACAATTACACTCACAATCCTCCACTTGCCCTGTAGTCACGGCGCCCTACTAGGTGCCAGGCCTTTTGGATGTGGACGACACAGAGCTTAGCAAAACACACCCCTCGCCCTAGTGAGTTTACATTACAGTGAGGAGGCAGCCAGCAGATAAACTAATAAGTTACTTAGATAATTACAAATGGGTAAAGGTTCTATGAAGGTGTAGGTAGGGAGTAACTGTAACTCTTTCAGATAAAGTAGCCAGGGTAGGCGTGCTTCTCTGAGGGGCAACAGCAGAGATGAAATCTGGCAGATAAGACCAAATTGATCACGGAAGGTGTTGGCGGGGGCAGTTCTGAGGCCAAGGGAATGGCAAGGTGTCAAGCCTTGTGGAGGCAGTGGTCAGGTGTGCGACAAGAACAGAAAGGACACAACGGTGGGCAGGCAGCAGACAACGTGGTGGGAGACTTAGGCTGGGACAGAGTTCAGCTCTTATTCCCATCTGATGCAAAGCCTTTGGGAGCAAGCCAGGACCCAACTTAGCCTGGAGTGGACAAGACGGGCCCTGCGGCTGGGAAGCTGTGGCAGTGGCCCAGTGTGAGGAGGCGACTTGGCCAACACCGTGCGCAGGGTCAGGCAGCAATGAGAATAAGGTGTGATCACAGGTGATGTCGTTCTTGACTTCAGGAAAAAAATAGCAAAGATTCTAGAATGGGAGGTGAGTCTTTCTAGAATTCTCTTTTCAACTCCACCTGGTAGATTTTGTTCCTCCAGAATACCAGTTTGAATGAGAATACAGACAAATCACAAGTTTTCAGAGGTAAGTGAGGTGAGCAAAGGGTGGAAAGGGAGTGGCTGGGATGCCCGTCCTGGTGGAAGGGAAGTCACAGGAGGGACACAGTGATCACGCCTTAGATGAGTTCTGTGCCGGACTGGGACTGGGGCCAACAGCTGGAAGCTCCAGGACCCAGATTTGAGCTGTGGATAATGAATAACGTTCATTACTCCATAGTAACGAACTACTCCATAGTTGGAGTAGTTCAGGAGGTGGCAGGGCTGGGGAAAGCAGGCAGGTGAAGAGGGGACTTGACCGTTCAGCAGCACCGTGAGAAGGTAACTGATTTCCTCCCCTTGCTATTCCCTGAGTATGCGCCATCTGTGTTACTGGCCATCCTGCTATTGCAATTATGCAGGCAAAGAATTCTGGAGCCATCCTTCCTTGTTTCTCTGTACCACTCATCCATTCTACAAGAAAATCCAGTGAGAGCTACCTTCAGACCGTAGCTGGAATCCAATGGCTTAGCACCTGCACAATTCCCACCCTCACCTCGTCATTGGTCAGTTGCCCTCCCCTTTCCACCCTTATCCCCTGCAGTCTGCTTGTTCATAGAGCAGCCTACACAATCCTTGGAAAACCCAAGTAGCATCATGTGACTTCTTTGTTTAAAGTCCTCCAATAATTGTTTGTCTTATCGAGGCCTCCTGTGCTCCTGTCTGACCTTACAGCATCTGTCTCTCCCCATATCTCCCTCCTCCAGCCACATTGGTCCCTTACTATTTCCCGAATCATCAGGTATCTGTAGGACTTATTCCCTCACCTCTTCCGTCCTCTGCTTTGGGAGGCCTCCCTGCCACCCTCCGTGAAGGCAGTTAGTGCTCTGGTTCATGGCTGTGTCTTCAGTACACAGAACATTACCTGACCTAAAGCAAGTCCACATAAATAATGGTGAAATAAATGAGCTCACTGAAAACATTTTGGGAGTCATAAACCATGGAGATGCCAAGGAAGCCAATACACATTGAGAGAAAGAGCCACAGACTAGAGCAGGAGATAAACTAGCGAGGGAGAAGGGCTGGGGCAGCAGAGCCCTGGCAGCGGCGCATGGACGCCTTGTGCTGAGGGGCATCGCAGTAACCTTCACAGCAGCGCGACTCGGGGATCTGGCGGCCGTGGTGGGAGTTCCTTTAGCGGGCTGGCATGGTCAGTTTTGCATTTTAGAGAGATAATTCCAAGTGCTTCGCAGAGTTGGTAGGGCAGTGGGGGAGACAAGAGGCTGCTGTGATAGCCCTTGTGAGAAAAGGCTCATGCTTGAACTCAAACCATATATCAGAGAGGGTGGAGATAAAGAAATGGCTTTTAGAGAGAGGTAGGAAGAAGAACCCTAGAATTCAGTAATGCAAAACCATAAATCAAGCATAATCTGGAGAGGCAGATATTATTCCCAGAAGCCATCTCATCGTATCTGCTAGAGTCATTTCTTTTCATGTCTTTCAATGAAAGCAATTAGAAATACCTTCAGAATGTCTTCTTCATGGAAACCAAGGTTGTCATTCTGCACCCTGGAGAAGAGATGTGACTCTAACAACACTCGTGTATGTGTGCAGTTGCTGCTCATGCTGATCCGTGAGTGACAAAACGCTGCCAGTAAGGACCCTGCCTCTCACAGCTCAATGTCCTACTTTAAACATACTTCATGGTGGCATTCATTTGTGATCATGACGTCAATTTTATTAAAGCTTTATCCTAGCATTATTAAAATCTAAACCAGTCTGTTGTCAGACTGAATTGAAACTCCTCTTTCATGCCTTATAATATTATAATTTTTTGACACTGTTGACACCACATGCAGCCAGACCTCTGGTCCCCCAAATCCTGGCGAACTCCAAATTCACAACTGCCTGCCTTGACTTCTCTGCCCAGAGACAGTGTATCAGTCAGAGATACCTTGGCTCTTACATAGAGAACTAATGTCTGGGCAAAGCTAACATTGGAGCAACAATTGCATGAAAGGGAAACATTGCAAAGCGTGAGAAAGATTTTTCTCGACCCAGAAATTGGTAGTAGATCCTGGGGAATGTGGTTGAAAAAATAAATATATTAATAAATAAACCCGTGTTTAGATGAAGTCAGCAGAGAAAAGAGAAACAAACCAACATCATAGGATCATGGAAACACCAGGTCCACAGAGAACCAGGTAAAGTGTCATATGCCCAGCAGTTGAGGTAACTCCATTTTCTCAGCCTCTAACTTGGCATGGAACAAGACCAGGGTAAGCCGGACAGGAGGCCACTGCCTTGATATCTTTATTGCAGATTGTCTCGGAGAGAGTCAAGTCTCTGAAACTAGGGCCTTTTGGTAGCTGGGATACTGGTTGAGCAGAGCTGACACAAGAAAAGAAGTCAACCTCAGCAGGGTGGGATCCCCATGATGGGACACTCAGCAGAAAGATATTTGATGGTAAAATGTCAGAAGCCAGCAATCCATCACCCCATGCAGAAGGTGTCACCACCACACATTTATTCATACAACAAACCCTTCATGTGTATTCACTGCTGGGCAAGAAATGTGGGAAATAGAGTCATCCTCCTCCTTCCTCAGTTTCCTGTCCAGAAGAGGATGTGACAGAGCTGTACAAGCAGCCTCTGGAGATGCCATTATTCATACCAAGGGTGCCAGAGAGCCCTTTACTGAGCCGTCCCCAGCCCTCTGCTGAGCGGTGCTTTCTTCTTTAATGTGAAAAGCAGTTAGCTATGACCAGCAACAGGGCAATGTGCTCTGCTCTGATTTGATGGCGGGAGCTCATCGTACTGCTTATGTACACGTTATTTTCTTGCTTTTGAATTCACAGGTCATCATAAAGCATTGCATGTCCACAGACCAGCAAGGAGAATTAATTAAGAGGAGCCTTTTAATGTAGAAAGCAGCTTACTGAGATAATGGAAAAGGCTTTGGTAAAACTTGGCTTAATTGGAATTTCAAGCAATTCCTGGCTTGTTGTACCAGGGATTTTTACTGTTATAGACAGGATGAGCAAGCTGTTTAAAGAGCTTATGGGCAGAACTGGACTCAGAGGTCTCGGCAGAAATGGATTTGACTCAAACAATCAGGGCTGCCACAGAAAACAGCAAGCAGGAAGTGTAGACTCGCTCTCTTGTCACTGCATGGACATGAAAGGATTATAAACCTCTATTGTCCCAGACAACCCAGAAACTGAGGATGAATTGACAGGTCAAGTTCCAATAAAGCAAACCTGCTGCCTGTTTCTAGATACAAATGCTGAACGAGATAAAGAGGACACAAATGTAGGGTGTGGGCTTTGGCATTTGAGATGCAGAGATCCATGCCCCAATTCTACCATGTTCTTCCTGGTAAATTCTAGATAACATGCTCACCTCACAGGAGCAGTGTGAGTATTAACTGTTAATAGAGCATGTTAAACGCATAATGCTCCACTGTAGTGTGCAACATTCTCTGTGTAGGACACAGACACTTCCTTAGAGAAGTTTATAATGGAATGTAGATCGCAGACAAATCATTAATACATTGGCTGGGATGCAGCCTTTTTTTCCATTTGAATCATGGTACATTAACTGAGCAACTAGCAGACAAAACCAATTGAAATGCATGCCTTTCAAGGACATGAAAGAGCTTTAGGGAAGAGGAAAGTGGCTGTCTTTTGGTGGGCTGGCCAAGGGTGGGCAGAGGCAGAAAAAGATGAATGAGAAGTTAGCACCACTTTCTTGTCTCACTGTCCTCCAGTATAGCTCTATGGTCCAAATGCTACTCATCGTAAACACCCATGCCTGGAACTCAGTGGGGCCATCTGAAGAGCTGTTTGTCTAAAAATTAGCTTGATTCACATCTGAATTACCAATGATTAGTTGATTGCATCTTCATTTGAAGCTCAATTGCTATAAAGTGCTATATGTTACCCTAAAATATATTACACTGAAGGCTGATTTTGTTTGCTTCTTGTTGTTTCATTGGGGCTGAACTCAAATTCCCTTAGCACATACCTCATGGATGGCTTTGGGGAACATGCATGTGTTCTTCTCTTGTGATGTTTAGTCTACCCAGCAGACTAAGTGCAAAAAGGGATTCCTTGGTTCTAAGATAAGGACAGGAGCCCTTTCCGGGATGGCAGTTTCTCCAGCATAAACACTGGTTTTGCTCTTGTGATAACAAAGAGAATGAAACTGAATCCAGGGCATTGTCTGAAGCTTTTCCCAACTTAGCAGATATGTATGACTTTGGAAATAAGCAGCCTTAAATAAAGCCCCAGAGGCAAGGAAAGATGCAGAAGAATATGCATTTGCAGGAATAATAATCTTCTAAATATAGCAGCAGAAAGCTTCCCCAATACAACAGAAAATTCCAGGATGGGCTTCTTAGAAGAGACTAAATTACAGCAGTTTATGTGAGGGAGAAATAGACCTGTTTCTGCTATTCTCCTCAATGTATGCTGTGCAAGTGCCTAATATGAGTCCATTACTGCTAGAAGCTTCTATGTTTGTCCTCTAATTTTATCTGCACAGCAAGCCTGAAAGGCATATAGTTTTATTCCCATTATAAATTAGGCTACTGAGGCTGAGAGAAAGCAAATAATTTTTTCCAGATTCACATAGCCATCAAGAATGAGGATTGAAATGTGGAATACAAGCTTTCTCCTCTAATTACTAAGAGTTTTTTACTCCCCAGTTTCTGGAATGCTGTTTTGCTTTCATTTTGCAATTATTCACAGCAGTTTTCTGGTGATTCTACTTTACAATGCCTACTGAGCTCCTTGCCCCAGCAGCAGGCACCTGTCAGACCTTCCCACCCCAGATCAGGAGCTCCCCAAAGGGAGTGCACCTTAGAGTCCACTGGAGGGCTTCATAAACACACATTGCTGGGCCCCCCTTTAGATTAAGGAGCTCTGGGTGTGGCCAGAGAATTTGCATTATTTTTCATTGAAATACATTTTATATACTATAAAACCCAACCATTTAAAGTGTATAATTCAATGATTTAAAAAAAAAAACTTTATCTACTTATGCAGCTATCAATGCAGTCTAGTTTGGGAACATTTTCATTACCCTATGAAGATCCTTTGTGCCTATCTGCAGTCTTTCCAAGTTCCCACCCCCAGGCCCTGGCAACCATTAATCCACCTTCTGTCTCTATAGAGTGGCCTATTCTGGAATCACATACTATATGATCTTTTGAAGTTACCTTCTTTTTACTTAGCACAACATTTTCAAGGTCCATCCATGTTGTAGCATGTATCAGTATTTCATTCTTTTTTATTGCTGAATAGTATTCCATTCGTTGCACATACCACAATTTGTGTATCTAGTCACTAAGAATTTGCATTCATGACAAGGTCCCAGGCGGTGCCGAAGCTTCTGTTCTGGTGACTACATTTTGAGAATACTTTGTGGTCTAGGCCAACACTTCTCAACCTTGGCTGCCCATTGGAATCTCTGGAGATTTTTACAAAACACCATGCCTAGGATTCATCCACATTTTGATTGAAATGGTCTGACGTGGGAACAGTATGTTTAAAGAACTCTACAGGGGATTTGAACGTACGGCTAAAGCTGAGAACACCCTCTTTAATTCCCTTCTCCTCAAGGTGTGCTCCAGGGACCAGGGACAACAGCACCTAACCTGGGAGCTTGCTGGAATTTGTGAATCACAGGCCCAGCCCAGACTTCCTGAATCCAAATCAGTATTTTAACATCCCCAGGTGATTCTTACATACATGGGGATTTGATAAATGCTGTTTCACAACAGAGTATAATGCCAACGAGCAGAAAGCAGGAAAAAAGGGAAAATTTCACTTTCAGACTGAACTGTAATGAGAAGCAAAAAAGGGGTTGATGAACAGGTGGTTCCTTTAGTTTGAATTGCTGAGATAAGCTCTTGCATTGATCAAATTATGGAGTAATTGCTGATCTTCCTTCCCATTCCTGTAGCTGCAGATACACTTAGTGAAGGGAGCTGGATTAAACTGCCTGCTCTAAATAAATCTCATTCCCTTTCCCAGGAATGTGGCTGGGACATGCTAATGAGTTTCATCTGCGCCCTTGCTAATGAGCACATGTTGGGAGTCCTCCAACGATTTCTTGTCTGAATTGCTAAAGCCATTTGGATTCCATGGGGCCTCAACATCTTGATCAGATTAATAAATCCAGTTGAGTGTAACCGTTTTTGGGGTGAACCTGTTTAGTTCTGGGTATTAGGTATTAGGAAATTAAGCCATAGAGTATGCCTGGAGGGACTTGGTATACCTTTGAGCCTTGGGTACTGAGGCTCAAAGAGGTACTTAATGCTCAGTGTGATGATGATAATGGATGTCCTAGAAAGAAAGACAGGTAACCACATTTGGCAGAAGGAGTATAATCAGGGAAGGCTTCCTGGAGGAGGTGATTGTTGGGATAATGTTGAATAATCCTTAATAATTTCCCAGGTTAGAGGGATGAGAAGGTGCAGGAGGGCACTGGGCAGGCAGAGGGAAGAAGTAGGACAAAGGTCTGGAAACACAAAAATACTGGAGATCTTGCTTCTTTTTTTCAGATCTAGATTTTGTAAAAAATAAAAACAAACCAAACAAAACAACAACAACAACAACTTTGTTTTGAATCTAGAAGCTCAAATTATTATCCTTTGTGGAGGGTCAGGAGCCAGAAGTACTTTCAATGCACAGAGAGACCCCAAACCCAGCTGTGCTTTTGATGAAGAAGCATGTTGTAAAGAAGAAATGACTGCACTACTTTGGGTCTGGGGGTGCTAGGGGTCTGACATGTGCAGGTCTATCTGGGGTCGCTGTCATCTCCCCCAGCATGGGCAATCTGACAACTCTCTAGGGCCTGTGATATGAGGGTACGCAAGCACGTGTGGGTTCTCGTGTCCTGGAGGGAGCTGGCAACCAGCTACATGAAGAGTCCAAATTGCAGGACCCAAGCAGACCCGACAGGCAGAAGCAGACTAGGCAGGGACCTCAAGGTTTTGGTCGCCAGGGCTCTGATATCAGAGATGGAAGTAGAGACCTGGGTTCAAATTAGATCCTGGAACTCACCAACTGTGTGAAAAGAGTGAGTAAAATGTCAAACACAAGGTCAAGTTTGATAGAGATGCTCAATCAATGCCAATTTACTCCCCTGTCATAAACCCTTTTCCATGACAATGCTCTGGGAATCAAACCCAGATTCCAATTATCACTTCAACTATTCACTTCCCTTATGCTGACCCTTATCTTTATGGTCTGACTTTATCTACACAGCCAGAGCCTCTCTTGTTGGTTGTAGATCCATGAGATAGTGAAGTAAGGAATTTGAATTCCCCTTCTCTGCCTCCCTTACCCTCCCTCCCTTTCTTCTTTCTTCTTTCACTCCTTCCTTCCTTCATTTTTTTCTTTCTTTCCTCCTTCCTTCCTCCCTCTCCTCCAAGTTAAATGAACCCTGCTGCAACTGCCTGAATACTGAAGGCTTAAACACACTCAAAACAAGTGGAAGGAATTAACATTCAAGGGATTATCTCATGTCAGTCCTCAAAATAACCCCATGAAGTAGATAATAATATACTATCCCCGTTTTACAAGTATAAGGACACTGAGGCATGTTATCTTGCCTGAGGCTACCCAGTTAGTAAGGGTGGAACTGGGCTGTCCAACCTTTACCCTGGATCAGGCTGCCCCTCAGTGGGCCTGTTGCCTGTGCCAGAGCTCCGCAGACACTGAAGGGACATATGTCCCCAGATGCCTCAGTTGCAACAGTGTTTGGGTCACCACCCTCAGGAGTAGACTGTGATAATCTCGGGGGCAGTCCAGGGATTGTGAAATGATGCTGTGCACATAAGTGAATATGAGTCCCCCTAACCTGTGAGGTCTGTGGCCCCAGGTCCAGACAGCCAGACACTGCTCTGAGAGGGTGCTCGCCTGATATTTCCACGTGTTTCATTTAGAATCCACATCGTATTGAGGGGTCAATGCAGGACTCAGATCCACAGAAGGGCACATGAATCACAGCCGCAGAACAATTCCATTTTGTTGGATACCAGCAGGCGAGTTAGCTCAAAAACAAATTATGCTTATGAAAGGCTTGGATGAGTCCACTGTGGCCAGCCCTGCAGTGTGGCAGGTTATTCTTGTCCTTAATTACTCTGTCCTCTGGTGGAGACAGAAAATACGGTTAATCCATTGCATTATGTCCTCAGAGCAGAGACCCCCCCATTGATTATTTCAACTTTTAAAATACTCTTTGTGTTTGAGTGAATGTGATTGTTGTTTTAAATGCGTAAATTAATATAATTAATGAAGAAATCCTAACTGAAGTGTGGGATTACATTTATTTGGCATCTACTCCATTAATGTCTAGCATCTAAAAAGCATTGTTAATCGTATGCACACTGTTAATTATCTCAACATGTTTAATTGCTGTTTTCTTAAATAACTAGTAGGCCATATGTAAATGATCTTTCAAGCATTAACATTTCATTTTGTGAAAAAATAAAACACAAAACAGATTGCATGATACATTAAAGTGAACATGATCTTCGGGCCATTCATGCTGTATTAAACGGGAGACCAAGAGAACGAGTCCCCTTACCCCCTCAACCCCAAACCCCAATGGCTCATAAGGGCAAATATAACTACACTTGGAAATATTACAGAATTGTCAAAGGAACAGCAGATCTTCAGTATAAATTGTAGGGACATATGTTAGAATTCTATTTTTCCTGTGACGACAAACTCTTCAATTTTTTGTCAAGCTAGAAAACAAAAATAATATTGAACACTTAGGAAACATTTACTATATTCCAAACACTCTGCAAGGGCTAGGTGTATTTTTCATTCCATTTCATTCTCATAATGGTTCTATGATAAAGATTATGTGATTGCCATCCCATTTTATAAACTCGGTCAGGGAAAAGTTAGATAACTTGCCCAAGGTCACACACCTAGTGAGGTGGCCATTAGGGATACTTGTCTAGTATCTCCTATTTCCTCCTTCTAGGTGGGATGACAAGCAGCCTCTTTTGGTGGACATTCCTTAAAAAACCCAATTATTCCATCTCTCTGCTTGTTGAGCATCTACACTCAGCATCCAGCAGAGGAGACAAAACTCCCTATCCTTCCCAACCAATATATTGAGACAGATACATCACTCTGTTCAGGAGACAGTTTGCTGGGAGGAAATGCTTTTGATGTTTTTTCCTCAAGAAGCAGGGAGGCATTGTTGTGAATATACAGGGAGGGGAAAAACAGTGTGTGTCTATGTGTGTGTGTGTGTGTGTGTGTAGAAAAAAGATAAGCAAGTGAGTGGTGAGGGGGGAGAGATTCGTAGAGGACAGGAGAAGGGGGCTGTACTAGATACGATGGGGAATGTATTTTTTCTTCCTCAGTAGGTTCTGGGGAAGAGTCTAGATGTAGGTCAATGCAACAAATGTTGGGAGTTATAGCAGCAACATTCAAGAAAGCATTTGTCTCCCTGAAAAGATCACCTCATTGAGTGTTTACCAATGGGTCTTGGTGGGGCAGATATTTTCAATGTTTTCTCCAAGAATCCAGAGGGAGGGACAGAGTAAAGACTCTCTACTCTCTCAAAGGACATCTTCTAACAGAGTATCAAAAACCTCTCCACACTTCAAGAAGAACCTAGCACCATAGTCACATTGGTGAGTTGGACACAGGTAATGCAGCGTATACAGTGACAAGAATTCTGCCAAAGAATAGATATGCAATGGAGCAAAGACAGAAGGAAAAGTCTGTGTGTGTGGTGATAGACTGGAATGAACCATGAATTAAAATATATAACACTTACCCATAACCATCAATTTACCTAATATACTTGATAAAAATTCTATACCAATTTAGTAATTTGTAAAACCTGAAAGAGCTGAAAAATTTAGAAAGCAGGAGAGTGAAACATAATGTCAGAGCATGATGGTAAGTAGAATGTGACTTATTACAGCCAATGAACACGGCAAATGAGGGTGAGGGAATGACTTAGCCATGGGCAGCTTGGGCCACTACGAAAGACATGGTTCAGAGCACAGGTTCCCTGAAATGTCACCAGTGACAGTAGCTGTGTATATTTTTAAGGAAATAGCCTACCTCAATTTGAGTTCTTGGTGTTTCCTGTTTTTTTGTTTTGTTTTGTTGGGCTGCTAGGTCACTGAGCGCCTGTCCTGCATTGGGTGACACTGTTTTGAAGCTTGATGCTTCACAGCTTTCTGATTCCACATGAGCTGTTCACTCTGCACCTCCACACCCCACCCCACCATCGCTCCACTCCACTCTTCTCTGAAGGCTCCTGATTGTTCTTCAAGGCCCAACCCACAAGTCAACACACTGTGTGAGATCTTCCATAGTTGCTCCAAACCATGTTACTTTAGTTTTTTGTCTGATGTTTCTTAGATAGTAAACTATTAACTGTACCGGCTATAACTTGTTTTTCCGTGTAATTCCAGAACCTAGCAAGGGATCAATGAAGCTTCTTGAATGTGTAAATGAAGGGAAGTTGGGGAAGAAGAAGGAAAGCAAAGGACTGAGGGAGGGAGGAAGTGGAAGAGGAGAGAAAGACAGACAAAAGGAGGAAAGGAAAGCGTAAGTTCCACCCACATCCGCCGTGTGGTACAGTCTGCGAGAGGCTGTTGTCAGGGTCTTGGGCTTCTTTCTCTGTGACCATGGCTGTGGCCACTGCCCTGTGGCTGGCAGTGTCTCAGGAGAAGAGATTTTGCCATCAGATAAAGGTTGTTGCCATCTCCGGTGTCCTTGTTGACAACAAGACTGGCTCGTGACACATGATTTTCTACATCAAGGCTCAGAGAAGTCAGGCAACTCCAACGCTTTCTAATGAGATCGTCGTACAGTGTCCGAGACCCATTGCCCGGAAGCTGATAGTAAGCCCTGGTGAATGCCAGCAAAAGGAATAGCTCACTGTGCCCCGCAGCCTGCTCTGGAACTCCTGGCTTGTGTTCTAGAAGCTGTGGACCTCTCCAGGGCATTCAGGTCTTTGTTCCAGACTCCTAGGCTCCCTCCGCCAGGACCCGGGAGGTCTCCTGCACTGGATAGTTGGTTACTCATCCCGACTGTGAGTGAGTGACGGCCAGACGAAAGCCTCTGTGTGAGGAAAACCTCAAGAAGGAGGAATCTTCCTAACAGAAGAGCAGGCTCAGCTCCCAAAGGCACGGTGCTGGGGCACGCCCAAGTAGTCAGATGCTGAAAGCAATCGGAGAAGGTCGACTGGAGCTCTTTATTTAGAGAAAATAGTATAAACCTGATCGTTCTGGTCCTCACTCTGCTGACGTGGCTGGGACGTCACAGGGTTTTACAGGATTACCTCATCCAACCTCGAAACAGCAATAAATCAGTTTTTAAACTCATTCTGCTCTATGTACAGATGAGGAAACTGAGGCATGGGGCCATGGCACCAGTTAGGTTTTCTGGGAAGCAGTTGCTAAGATGGAGGTAGAAGCAGAGAACTTTATGGTGAACTTGCTGTGAATGAGTCAGGAAGGAAAGAGAGCTGCTCAGGGAGATGGTCAGGCCGCAGTGCACACCCCACAAAATCTCGCTGGCCCAAGGGGGCAGTGAGGCAAAGCCTGCCCCTTACAGGGGTGCCCCTTGTAAAGGAAACGTGGAGGCTCTGGCACCACCACCATGCTTGGGCACTGGCCTGGGCTGCCCCAGAGTAGCGTGGGAGCCAGAGGCTATCAGCTCTCCACACTCCTCTTAACGGAGCAGCAAGTCCATTCTTGAAAGGGAAGCGGGCGGCACATCTCCACATCCAGGGGGTGAACTTCCCAACGTTGTTGATAGTCGTAAGTGGCAGGGCCAGGATTCGAACCCAGGTGGTGTGACCGCACCCCAGTGTTCTTACCCATGTCTTTACTGCAGCTGCCTCTAGCGGAGAGTTGCCACAGAGAAGTTATAGGCACTTCCGGCTCATGGCTCACTTGTCTACCGAGCTCCCCACTCACCCTCTGAATAGGATGTACAAGTCCCCTGGGGGCCAGGACAGCTCTGCTGGTGGCCGCCACCTCAAAGCTCTGGTGTGGCCCTTCACCACGGACAGGATGGGCCCTCCCTGCAAAGGCTACCTGCTTTGCTGGCAGTCCTCCTCCTTCCTTTCTGGTCTTCATCATCCCACTTTCAGCCTAGAAGTGAAGGAATTGATGACTTTATCCTGGTTTTTGTGAGTGTCCCCACCTGCAGCTCCTCTCTCTTCATTTCTGTACTGTTATAACAGCAATCCTGTTGGTGTCGCTGGTCTGCTTTTCTATCCTACCTCCTCCTCCTCTCAGTAAATTCAAGGCATGTTCTCCATAGGTCTGGTCTGAAGAGCCACCTGTGCCTACAACATCACATCGAAAGTCAACCCTGCTGGCTGCCTTGGTCCTGGCATCTTCCCTCTCCTGCTAAGGGGGAACATTTGCATCAGACTCACATCATTTTCTGATGTCAATGTTTAATTCCAAAGTGCCAGTGACCACTCTCTCTCCCGAAGTGCCTATCAAGCTCTTCCACAAATAGAATCCTCAGTGGCCAACCCTTACATAGCTCAGCATAGCACAGTCCCTTCCCGGGTGGATGTACAGAATATAAATTTCCCTGCAACGGTTGCTACATTATGAATGAGTTTATAAGGGGCATCAAAGAAAGAAAGAAAGATGGAGAGGAACTTTGGGAAGATTTGCTCCTATCTCCCACTCTGATTGGGTATTGAATCTTTTCTGAGAGAGGATGACTTTCTACCCAGCCGTTCTCCTAAGGAATCAGCTGTCAGTGTATTAATGTGATCCTTGTGCAGCCCCGAGTGAATAATGATAACCTGGCAGACACACAATTATGCATTGACAATTTTAGAGCTACCTCTGCCAGCCCTGTCCTCCCCAGCAACTTGCAGCTTTCAAGCCTCAGTCTCATGTGGTTTCTAAATCAATCATAGCCTAGCCAGCCCACAGGTGTGTGAATCTTGCTTCTGTAAGGTCAATGTAGGTGTGATGGGGTTGAACTTGAGTATTCTGCCCCCTTCCCTGAATGGCAATTGAGGAATCGCTGAGTCTGTTTGCAATATGATACTGCTTTTCCCAAACGTCTTGACATTGAGGCTACATCTGCAGCAACAACCCAATGGAAAATGTAGCTAAAGAGATGATAACGTGCCACCTGGGAAATGAAGCAGCGTCAAAAATCTAATTTCTATGAACAAATTTCCACAGCACTTATTGACGGGACAATCATATTCACCTCCATCTTTAACTGAGCATTTACAAACTATCATTCCATTAGATTTTAAACCATGCTATTCTTGCAAATGTGTTTTCATAAAAAAACTAATTAAAATAGCCTGATATTGTATCTAGTGTGAGAATTTTTTTTTACAGAAAAAACAATTTAAGCTACAGACCTAGAATAAGCTATAGCTCTATTTTTCCTGGTGACTATTATGAAAAAAAAGCCCTGGTCTTAAAGCCGTGCTGGAGATGAGGATAAAACTTGAACATAAAATTT
Organism: Cheirogaleus medius; assembly: GCA_008086735.1. NCBI lineage: Eukaryota > Metazoa > Chordata > Mammalia > Primates > Cheirogaleidae > Cheirogaleus > Cheirogaleus medius. Next base: position 1,525,566 of record VBSM01003211.1, read on the forward strand.
GGGTTATGTGCCAATTTTAATGTAATCTTCTAGCTATATTTAATTATACTGTTCCTTTTATTCAGGGGTGTTGTCTCCGTGTCTTCTGTGAAGGGCACATTCTTGATCTATGCCTTCTCAAGCACCTTGAGCTTTGATCTCTGAACTGAGTGCTCCCAGGGCGCAGTGGGAAGATCAATCACTCAAACATTTCCCAGGACACCAGGTCAAGTGGCAAAAGTTCACCCTCCAGGATTCTCAGTCCTGGAGACTCTTGTAGCATCAATTGTCAACTAGACAAAGCCAGCTGAGTTCTTGTGTGCAGACTGCAGAAAGCACTGAGCAGAGCAAATCATGAGAGGCCAACCCTAAACCTTCAGGCTTTCTGAAGAGGAAGAGTTCTGGGACCTCATTCTGTACTAGGAAAAACAAACCATCGGCCTCACATGCATCCAGCGCCATTTAATAGCGATGTGGACATGGACCAGTTGAAGGACCTCACTGAGCCATCTGTACATGGGCTGTCTGCCCCGTACAAAAGACAATCAGATCTTTACATGACCATGATAAAATTCAATGGAAGATCAACAAGACACAAAAGAGGGTCTTTGAATAACATCTTTGACCCCACATTGCTCTGGAAAGAAAAGTATCCTTTATCAAAAAGAAAACATACATCCTGTTCAATGATAAATGCAGGAAGGTCACAGTAGAGCCCAGTCACTTTGCTAAAGATTCCCAGATTATTATAGCCCTGTCAGGCTACCCGGAAAAGAGAGTTCCCAATGAGAATTCATGATACCTTGACAGCAAGAGAGGTCAGTTAGTCTGAGGAAAAGGAACAGTAATGCCCCAGCCTCAATGTTCTGCGTCTCACGTACACAGGACGGGGGAAGACTGGGAATGGGGAGCAGTGGGTGGGGAGAGCTGAGATTTTCCCAGGCTTTCTGGGGATATTAATAGAAATTAGAGGGAAGGGAGAAAGTTTTGTAGTCAAATAGATGTTTGGGACATGCTGGATTAAGGAAAATGCTAGACTTTAGGAATATGACATACATTTATTCCTCATCCCAGCGTTTCAAGTTTTGAGTCAATATCATACCTCTGGGAGAGAAATTCAATGACTTGTCCAAGCTCATGCAGTTATTTATGTCAGAACTTGGGTTTTATCTCAAATCTGCCTTCCTCCCATGCTGGTGGTTTTCTATCAGATAGTGTTCGTTACAGAAGAAAGTTTTTTTGAAGGGTACTTTGATAATTAAAAACAATGCTTGGCGATAAAGGCTGTGGCCATCAGAATCAGACCTGTGTGCATGGGCCGTATGCATTTGACAATGCTCCCACTTCCGAGCCTGTGGAAAATCACAGTCCCAAGGTAAGGCATAAGCCACATTCTCCTTTCCTACCCAGGACAGGGCCAGACATGAACAGTTGTCTTTTTTGAACACAAAGGAATCATTCAACTAAAAAGTGGCAGCAGGGATGCTTTACCCAGACTTGTGGCCAGCCCCAGTCCAAGCCCTTTCCCAGCTGGGCGCCAAGATCAGCCAGGTGGCCACAGGCAGGACAACACATTTCTGGAGCCAGAGAAGCAAGCCAGCAGGCCACAGGCCTCCACGTCTGGAGAGGTAGCCCATGCTTCTCAGTCCCTCTGGTTCTCTGAAGCCAGGGGAAAGCTGTGTCATGTCATTGTCCTCTCCTAAGAAACCTGCCTGCCTGCCCAGCTGAGCTCCTAATTCGCATTGTCTACACCATATTTCAAGCAGGCATCCACGGACATAGCCTAGCTCTGCATGTCTGCATTGTCAAGTGTAAACTCACACCCTCCTCCCTTAGAATTATACCCCTCACCTCTCACCCAAGAAAAAGATGTGTGCCCAGAAAGGGACCCGAGCTTTTCCACAACTGTTGATCTTCTCTTGTTATGATGTTGGCCTCCCCAGTCTTGAAGGGCTTGCCAGGTCTCAGCCCTCCTTCTTGGTTTGTGTCCCTTCTTTCTGATGGTTTGTGTAGCTGGTGCAACCTTCTTCTGAGTGCAGTTGCTTCTGGGGAGTCTTTTTTTTATGCTTACACTTGTGGGGTTTTTAAAAAAAATTTTCAGTAGATTTAGGGGATACAGATGTTGTTTTGTTACATGGATGAATTGTACCATGCTAAAGTCAGGGCTTTTCGTGTACCCATCAGCAGAAGAGTGGACATTGTACATGGTAGGTAGGTTTTTGTCCCTCACTCCTCTCCCACCCTACCACCTCCTTAGTTTTAATGTCTGTTACACACTTCATGACAATGTACACCCCTCCTTCAGCTCCAGCTTATAAGTGAGAACATGTGGTATTTGTTTTTCCATCCCTGTGATACTTCACTTAGTATAATGGTCTCCAGTTCCGTCTAAGTTGCTGCAAAAGACATTATTTCATTCCTTTTTATGGCTGAGCAGTACTCCATGGTGTATATACCACATTTTCTTTATCCTCCCATCAGTTCATGGGCACTTAGGCTGATTCCACATCTTTGCAGGTGTGAATTGTGCTGCAATAAACATTCAGGTGCAGTTGTCTTTTTATAAAATGGCTTCTTTTCCTTTGGGTAGATACCCAGTAGTGGGGATGCTGGATTGAATGGTAGGTCCACTCTTAGTTCTTTGAGGAATCTCCATATTGTTTTCACAGGGGTTGTACTAGTTTACATTCCCACCAACATTATATAAGTGTTCACTTTTCACTGCATCTCTGCCAGAATCTATTGTTTTTTGACTTTTTATATAATGACCGTTCTGACAGGGGTAAGGTGGTGTTTCACCGTGGTTTTAATTTGCATTTCCCTGATGATTAGTGATGTTGGGCATATTTTCTTATGTCTGTTGGCCATTTGTCTATCTTCTTTTGAAAAAAATCTGTTCAAGTTTTTTGCCCACTCTTTGATGGGGTTATTTGTTTTTTTCTTGATGATTTGAGTTCTTTGTAGATTCTGGATATTAGTCTTTTGTCAGATGCATAGTTTGCAAATACCTTTTCCCATTCTGTAGGTTGTCAATTTTCTCTGCTAATTATGTCCTTTGCTGAGGCTTCTAGGGATTCTGAGACCACAAACAGTCACTATCTTTCCCCAGGACATGGAACCTCAGAACGTGTATCAGTGAAGGCTCTCAAAATGAATTACAATATGGAGACAGGACTTCTCTGGAAAGAGTTTGTTTGAGCAATGTTCCCGTAAATACATTTCTATACGCAATCCATCGAGTCCTCAGCCCTCTGAAGGACAATGGGCCTGTCACTCAGGAAAGATGCCAATCACATTCTTGCAAATGCTCCTCTTCAGAGAGGGGCCCAAAGCTCCTAGAATCCTGGGCTCTCAGAGGGAAGCAGGGTTTCTGGGCAGTACCGTTCCTGAGGGGTGGCTTGGCTCTGGGTCATGGGAGCCCCAGAGTCCTGCCCAAGAGTTACCAGAAGCAGCAGGTGCCCGTCTCAGCCTCTGCACAAGTGGGGATGCGAGTGGCACCAGCGTTAGGTGGCGGCAGGGCAAAGCTGTCCCACAACTGCTCATTACTTGGAAATAAAATGCTATTTTATAATATGGAAAAATTACAGGTTGATAATGTGATCCTGATGGAAACAAAATGCAGTGGCTGATCCCTTCCATCAATCAAACCCCAGTGTCAGCAGGGAAGCCCCATGCTGAGGGTTAAATTATGATGGTTTGAAAGGGGAGACTTTAAAACATAAATATCAGGTATTTATGTTTTACTTTATGGAAATTCTTGACCATTTAGCTGTTTGGTAATTGCTATGCACAGCTGAGTAAATATATAGTGAGTTCCAAGTCATTCAATACTAAGAAAATGGAACTTTCTCTCTCTCTCTCTCTGCTCCCCCTCCCCCAAACAACTTCCTTTGACACTGAGGTTTGCTATTTATTCTTCTTAGCTTGACTGGAGGTCAGCTAGAATGTTGTGAAATGTCAGAACTGCCAAATATTCTCTTTAATTTCCAATTCAGAAACATTGGCCAAAGTGCTGGGAAAGAGGAAACTAGATTATCTCCGAATACAAGTCTATTTTCCCCATTCCCCGCCCTTTCCTCCCTGAGAAGCTTGAGCATCTCTGTCAATAAACACAGCCACGTCCTTCTTTCCTCCTCTCTGGCAGCCATCTCCAGGGCAGGGACGCAGCAGAGCAGGGCGTGTTGGAGGGAGACTGACCCAGGACACACTGAGCCAGAAGCCTTCACGGCCATGTGCCTCAGGACCTTTGCAGCGTGACTGCCCCCACCCTGCACCCTTCTCCTGCCCAACTCCTCCCTCATCCCCAGATAACCTGTTGCATGCCACTTCCCCAGACAGGCTTTATCTGACCCTTACAGACTAGGCCATGTCCCTTGTTACTGGTGTTCATTGCAGCCTGTACTTCTCTTTACAATTTATCCCAAGAAGTATAATAGGGATTCTGGGGCTAGCAGGAGTCAGAGAACCAGAACTTGGGGTTCTTAGAAAGCCAAGGCAGTTGATTGGCATCCAATCAATATGCATACAATGCATACAATGGTTCAGTCTTCTCTAAAACATTAGAACCAAAGCAAGCCACGGAAGGGACAATTCCCAATTAAAGACAGTTGGTGTAGGGCTTTGGGTGAGCTCATTTCTATCTTCTTGCTGTGTGGATAATCTCATACTCCAAGGATCTCATCCTGTTCCAGACCCACTTTTGTATGCATGTATTTTCAGTCAAGTTTTGCTGCATTTAACACACACACACATAGACACACACACGTATATATTCCACTGCCTTTAAGATAATGTTCTGGCATGGATCTATTTCAAACTTCTGGCTCTTCTTCTTTGCCTTTGTTCTGAGTACCTGTGTCCTTCCCAGGTAACTCCTCTCCCTTCCTTTGGATTCTTGGTGACTCTCAGCATATCTGCTGGGCTCTGACAGCTATCATGTCTCTAGCTGGGGTCTGGCCTGCCACCAGCCACTCTCAGCTGGACATTGAAAAGAAGTGGTCAAGCCTTAGTTTTCCCCTGATTTTTTTCAGTTCTTAGTTTTTGCCCAGGAGTTTAGGGAAAGAATTCAAATCCCCTGGCAAAAGCAAGACAGGGCCTCAATCTTTGAGAGGAATGAAACCTTAGAACAAGTTTATTTCTCTGCTGGGAGGCACTTAATCCTTGAACTCAGTGAGCAGAGATCCAGACCCACAGGAGCAAGGGAGTGTTGATGAGTTCAGAAGGTAGGGCAGGAATTTCTTATTCATTTTTGCCTAAGTTTAGGATTAATCTTGGGGATGAGAAGTGTGCCTGGGTCTGGTGCTTAAGGTCAGACATCTCCCTCTGGGGGAAGGTGCAGGTTGTGCAAAGATGCCACCATCTTTAGATCTTGCTGGGTCTCCTCTCATTTCTTGATGTCTAAGTCATTTCTTGAGAATCCTTGACAAGTTCAACAGATCAGAAGGCTCAACCAGTGTCATTTCTGGCAAAACATTTTCTTTCTGAAAGAGGTTATGGTAGCTGCTGCTGATGGCTTCATTGCTACATTCCAGGAGTGACTGGGCCTGTAGAGGTGCAGGTAGCTTACCTTACAGGGATTGCTACCCAACAGCTCCTTTGGGCCTCCACGGCTCATTATCACATCATTAGAGAGGGTTACAGGTCAAACTCTGGCACCAAAAACCCACTGTAGATAAGTCCTTAGTGACATGATTATTTGTGTTCTCTTCTTCAGAATTCAATTTACATGCTAATTACCTTTTGAGCATCTAAGTACATTTACTTAACACATTTACCTGTAGATAGTAGTGACTCTCTTCTTCCTCCTTGAACTTCAATTTTGTTAAGTTACCATCTCATTGAGAAACTATCGTATGCATTTGGGTCTTTTAGTCCAGAATTGAAGGCACTCCTATTTCAAAACTTGAAGATTCTGTTCATTAATTTAGCTCCCAAAAGTGGGGGACAAGGTCAGGACTGCCTGCATTCCTCAACACGAGACAGGGCTTTTTTCCGGCCTGAGTCAGTTTGCATGGCAATATGGAAATTTGTTGTCTAACATTCAATGCTGAAGATGAAGTGACTTCTCTCTATCCAAATGTGGCTCCAAAGTCTTCAAATAGTTACTAAGGGAACCATTTTGCCCTCTGAATGTGCTTGTGTGCAAGTGTTCTGAAGCACGAAATGCCAAACTGTGTGCTTTAACCGACGGCTGCTCCTTTGCAGATTTTTACTCTACAGTTTTAATTCAAATGTAATTGACCATGATGAGGCTAAAGGAACTAAAACTCTTCCTTTATTGGAATTAACTCCAAAACATTTCACCCATTGGTGAGATGTGCTGCACAGGAAGGACTTACACAAATACAATGCTGAAAATTCATAAATAGGACAATTTCCTGGAAAAAAGTAAAAATATTAATAGAATGCAGAGGACAGTGGCCTTAAAGGCAGGGCAGGTAGCTCATGTGGGCCATTTTCTTTAATTTCCACCACATATTTTTGTGGTTGTTTAGTAAGATGGATTAGCCATGACAAGATGAGCTGCTTTCGTGAGGCCGATGTGTCCCAGCTGCCTCGAAGCTGCTTCCCCTGAATGGTTTAGAGATTCCTCCCACGCTGGGCATTCTGTAATACCGGGGACTTTAGTATGGGAGTTCGAAGAAGGACAACAGATTTGGGATTCAATGAAACCACTTTCATCATTTCTCCTGAATTGGATCCTGTAAGTCTCTCTCAGAAAATGTAATTGGAATTGGAGTCTGTACCACTGGTTGAACAAAACATTGCATGAGAAATTTATCAAGACCCTGGAAGGCCAAATAGCATCTGGGTGGGGGTTTTAGCAGCGGTGAGAAAGCTCTGATATTTAACATGGGGTCGCAAAGACACCTCTCAGAGAATGCAAGTAAGTGCAGCAAGACCACTCAAGAGGACCACAGTGGTCAGCCCCCACCCCATTTCAACTGATCCCTCCCTCAACGTGCCATCATGGTGCCCCTCAGACTTATATTGCAACAACCATGCACATGATACTGCACTTACTTGTTTGCATACATGTCTCTCCTGCAAGAGAGTGAGCTCTTCAATACCATCCTTGTGTCTCCTTTGTCTTTATCCTTCCAGATATTAGCTGGTCTTAGTAGGTACTCAACACTTGAGCTAAATAATAGTCATCTATGTGGATTTTTTATGATTTATGGAATGTGCTTTTATTATGTTCTTAGATTTACCTCCTTGCCTCCCATTTCCCAGGCAGGTTAGTAATGAGAGGAAAACCTCTTAAAATCTTAGTATGACATTAGGTTCCCCCAGCCCCTGCACCAGTGAGCATCAGCATAGCCATACTTCCAAGCTGATGAGAACAATATGATACTCGCTGCAGTAAAAGGAAGCTGGGATAGTCCACACAGAAACCCAGCCAGTCTCCTCTTTCCAGGGCCATCTAGAAGGGGTGGGGGATTAAATACTCATTACCTGCCTCAGGTGGAATGAAAGAACCACTGGTCTGGACAGTTATGAAGACAAAAATGACTGTTATTGCTGGCAGAGCCCCAGGCCACATCCATGTATTAATAAAAGGTTCTAAGAGAGGAGCGCTTGAATCTTTGTAAATGGTATTGAGCAACATTTTCCTCAGACAGGGTCTTCTGGAAGCCACTTAAATTTGGAGAAGCTCACACTCCGACTGTCTCCATGCTAAGGAGATTAAACTGACAGATCACAGCAAACTGCATATGGGGAGTGGGAGTTTGGGAGTTGGGTGAAGGAGCAGGGGTGGGGTGTTTGTAGGGCAGGAGATCAATATAGGATTATTCTGATCTTAACCTCTATTCTTTGCTGCTGAAAGGTAAGAGGACATTCACAGGTTGGCTTTAGGTGAGTAGAGCTTTATAGATTGGCAACCTCGAGACCTCCAGAAATGCTCAGCCTAGCAGAGAACTTGAGAGGGAGAAGCGCTAGGAGAGAAAAGCAACCTAAGATTTCCTGAACTCTTGCTATCGCCAAACACTGTACCCACATTATCTCATTTAATCCTTACAAAACCCTGGAGGCTAAGTATTCCTGTCTCTATTTTACAGAAGAGAAAACTGCAGCTCATAAATAATTTATCTAAGGTTTCAAAGTCAATAAGTTGCTGAAATGACTGCACTGATCTATTCATTTTACTCAGAAAGGACAAAAGTGAAAATGAAGAGGCAGGCAAGGGACAAAGAGGAGAAAGAGTACAAAGAGAGAGAAAATGTAGAGAAAAATAAAAGTTTTATATACTAGGAAGGAAAAAGGAGAGAAGTTATCTGGACTTATATGAGTTCTTTCCCCTCAGTCTGTATTAGAAGTAGATCTCAGGGTAGATTATAATCAGCAGATCCACCTGCCTTCCGGTTCTTTCTGCCTTCCCTCAACTAGTTTTCTCCTATATTGAGTTCTTCATTTCCTTCAGTAGATAATCCGAGTTTTGGAAAATTTCTGTACCAATATGATAAATACTTCAAAACTCACATTAATTTGAAGGTCATTGTAATAACTGCACTAGTTGCTGCATAAGTCAGTTCCTTGCGGAAGAGAGACTGTGATGACCAACAATAACACTTTTTTATGTTGAGTCAACAGACAAGACACAGAGTGACCTTGAGGAGTGCAGGTCCCTTCTTGGTCGATGCATATTGTCTTATCTGTCCAGCTCAACAGGGCAGTTAGGAGTCTGGGTTCTGTCTGGTTCTCACACCCTCCCCTGGTTGACTAAATTCACTTGGAAAAGACATTTGAGAGCTCATTATTATATTTACTGAAACATCATTCCAATATCGATTTGCCTTTTCAAGAGTGGACACATTTTGACTGTATTACTACTCTTCAATGCTAATTTAGTTATGTCTGTCCACCTTTGTATTGAGATTTCTTAGATTTCTTTCATGGCTTCTAAGATTAGAACGTTCTTCTCTAAGCATCAACTTAGTAAATATTTACTTCTATTTCATTGAATTTATTTTGTGTGACTTTTTTTTACATTTGAATCCATAAAATTTATTTTGAGGTATCGTATAAGGTAGGAATGTGATTTATTCCCAATTATTGCAGCACCTGGCATTAAACAATCAACCTTGTCCTTGTTGATTTCTGATGCTTCCTTTAGACTGGGTCATTCTCTTTTCTTCAGTTCAAAATTCTTGTCTTTTTCATGTGTTTTCTCCTCTCTCTCTTTCTCTCCCATCCTCCTACAAATCTTTTTCTCCCCACTACCATCGTCTCTGATCTTTTCCTCTGATTTCTGGAATAATTTCTTAAACATTTTCTTCAACACTAATTCAGTTTTCTGCACCGGCAATTTTATTCTTTTTGACCCATGTGATCATTTTAAATCTCAAATTGTTTTGGGTGTGTGGTTTCGTAGAAGACTTTTAAAAATTTAGCTTATGTTATTTTATCTCATAATTTTGTCTTTTTATCTCACCTGGTCTTTCCTTATATGCTATATTCTTATTTCGTGTTCCCTTTTTATAGGAGGACCCAAATCAGATATGTATTTTTAAATCTGATCTATTTCCTTAACAACTGTCAAAGATATGCTTCCCCCTGAGTCTTCTACATCTGCTGTACTGCAGAATGTTCTTGGAGGCCACATATGTTACATATAGCGAGATAGGGAAATATTCGACAGATATCCCAATTCCCTCAGCTCTTTCTTCAAATGTTTGTGCCTCTAAGGTTCTCAGGGAAAGACTGCAGGGGATGCACCCTGTGTCTGACTTGTCATTTGGTCCTCCCAGATCTGCAGATACTCCCAAGAGGCCAGCCCAGGTCCACCCTCATGGAAGCATAAGAGAATCCAACATTTAGAAAGAACCCCTCTGTCCCTTGCTCCACCCCCAAATAGAAAGCAGACTTTTAACCTACTTTTTTTTTACACACAGCCCTATCTCTAAATCTTTCTGTGGGGACATTTTCAGTCTACGAGTAGGGAAACACCTTCGTTGACTGCTTGTCACCATCGATCAAGTATGTGGGCAGCCCTAGATGGCAACATCCCTGTTCAGATCTTGATAGAAAGACCTTCTCTGAGACACAGCCAGACAGAACATGCCCATCCCCAGGCCCACATTCTGTTAGCAGGCAAGTCTACTAGCCTGAAGTGTAGTTCTGTCCTGCTGCCGCAACTAGTGCTCCCAGTAAGAAAACGAAAATATAGAGCATAGAGAATAGATGGTGGTCTATAGTCATCTTTTTTTATTTCTTTTCTTAAACTAATTGCAATACTTAAAATACTATATGTGTGCTCTTCCTACAGGTCTTACTGTTCCACCTAGTCTAATATACTGAACCTGGTAAGACCAGGTTAAGACATTCCTCGGATAGCCCTTTCTACCTTCTCTAATTTATAGAATTGTTGTGTAGTAAAAGCTATTTCTGAGGGTATGTAGAGAGCCAGAAACACGTAAGTGGCGGGGACTGCTAGTGGAATGTAGATGTGCAATTTCTGCTTAATGCAGCACTTGTTTCATCCTTTCATTCTATCACTTCTAATACAGTGTTTGCCAAACTTTAATGTGCATAAAAATCATCACTATTTAAATGAAGATTCTAATGTATTAGACCTGGGGTGGAACATGAGATTCTGTGTTTCTAACAAGCTCGCAGAGGATGCTGACAATTTTCATTCATGGACAGTGCTTTGAGTTGACTGTGGATATTGGGTTTCAAGAAAAGTCTGGTGGGGATGGATATATTAGATTGTTTTAGTCTTAACATCTATTTTCCTTCCCTGTAAATTTGAGTCTTCAATGGCTCTCTGTCTCTCTTCCTTCTGGGCTGGAGATCGCCCTGATGAGCACAAGTGTGCTTGCCAAACACACATGACCAACAGGTGTGTTCACACAGACACACATGACCACTATCACTATTCCCATCACCACCTCATCGCCCCACCAGCAAACTGTTAGGTTAGCATGTTCCAGTATGGCCTTGATGCAACACTAGTTCTGGGGGGGATAGAAATTATACCAGTAACTGCAACAGAGAATATTTCATATACAGAATTGTACAGTAGGTGTAAAGTTTCTAACTATATATATCATTGAGGTAGCATGTGCAGGAAACAGCACCCACCCTAGAGTCAGGGAACAACCGGAAGAGCTTGGAATTCTAATTGAGAAGCTTTGGAGAAGAGGTACTGCAGACATGAAATTCAGACTGCCGGTGCTGGCATCCAAGCCCAAAGAAGGAGACTCGTGGACCTAGACCCAGTCCTCTAGGCAGGTAGTGTCTGGTTGGTTCTGGTGTCTCTGAGGGAGACGGAATAGAGCTGGCACTACGATGTTGAAAACACTGCAGACTGACTTCATCTGCTGCTACAGGAATGAACAGCCTCTGGCAGGGTGAAGAGGCGTTATGGGGGTGATGCTCACAGGAAGAGGAAGCAGACAAGAAGGAGCAAGCCTTCTGGCCCCTCCTCCAGTCTTGTGTCTCCCTTTAGCGCCCCCTGTTTGAAGATCCTGTCATGGAGTGATTTGTGGAATCCCAGCCTCAACATCACAAAACTGGGTATAGAAAGATGGATTTGGAGCTGACAAGCAATAGCCAATATCTTAATAACCAATACCTCTACAGGGGAGGAGTAGTGTATCAATAGATTTGGGGAAAATTGGGTTAAGTAAATGTAAAAAAATCAAATTAAAATGATAAAGTTCTCTTAAATCATGATGCCCTATGGCTTTCTGTCAATTGAACAGTTTTTGTATTGCTTTACAGAAACAGTCATTGCCATCCTAGAACACAGAAGCCCACGGGATGGAAGAAGGAACATTTGACAGAAAGATGTTGTCACTTCCCACTAGAAGTGAAGGTGAGAGAGTTCTGCTCCTGGGAGGTGGAAATGAGAAAAGAGACTAATGAAAGGAAGCAAGAGAGTCTTAGTTGTTAAAATCTAGGAAAAGAGGATGAAGGAGTGGCAGAACCCCCAAGAAGTTTGAAAGAGAAGCTCTCTTTGGAATTCTTGGAGGGTCTCCCCTCGCTGCCGGCCCTGAACGTGCCGCGGGAGCAGCTCACCCTGTGTTTAGGAACAGAGCAAACCAGAGGCCCCATCCCTGCCCTCTGTCTGCACTTGCACGGCCCAGAAGAAATTCAAAGTTCTGTGTGCTTCCAGGATGCAGGTGGAAGGCAGCTAAAATGAAGATCCACAGGCCTCCCCTGGGGTCAATGTGAAGAGGAGGAGTTTCTCTGGCAGTGAGAAGATTTGACCGAAACGCAAGGATTTTGAAGGGCTGGCAAGAGCCACAGTGAGCATAAGTTAGCAACGGAGCCACCAGGAACTGTGATATAAATAGGTCATGGATTTCAGCAGCCGTGACCCTGAGACCCTGAGGCTAGCTGGATGCCAGTGTCCAGGTACAGGAAGGGTCATCAGCACAGAGGTTTCCTGAATCCAGAAAGTGGCACAAGGACCCTCCTGTGAAGCAGTAGTCCCTTCCCACCCTCCCTGGGGACCTAGGGAAATCATTGCCAAAGGAAAAAAATCAATGCTGGTAAAGAGTTTGAACCTTGAATTTGACTAAATATTTAATAGTTTCTCAAGTGACACTGAGCTGACTTGACAGTGACTTTCAAAATGGAAGGGAATGAGACAACTTTAGACAACAATATTTGTCACCAACACCCCCCTCCAAACCTTCTGTACACACACATTACCTAGGAAGATACGGAGGCTTGGGAATAAAATAAGAGATAAAAACTAAAACTAATCATCTAAAAATTTTTCTCTTTTTTCACACCTGAGCACAACTTGCAAGTTTTGTGACTTTTACTGTAGTGTCAAACGTGCCTCCATCACCCACTTCTCCAAACCCGTAATATAATAATGAGCATGCGATTTTCCAAGAGGAGCAAACACTGTCCCCTCATGAAAAGTCCTCAGACAAGTGTACTGTAGAACAGCCTTTGGAAAAGCTGGATTATATTTAATGTTAACACTCACATTTGCTAAGAAACTACTATCTGTAAAGTGCCAGGGTAGCTGCTCAGCATGAATCATTACCATCTCTCACAAAGGGGAGGTGGTGTTATGTCCACATTGTAGCTGAGGAAACTGAGTCTCAGAGTTAATTTTTAGTCAAGGTCACACATCTAAGAGACAGTAAAACTAGCATTCAAGTTCAGATGTTTGGTTTCAAACTCACTGCCTTTTCCCTGGCCCAGTATAAATCAGTAGACAACCAAGTGTGAGACAGAATAACCTTAAATGACAAGGAAAAAAAAAAAAAAAGAAAGAAAGAAACAGACCCTAAGTGTTCTATTATTGGTCAGCCAATAAACTCTCTGTCTTCAAAACAATGCAAGAAAATAATTTAGAGATAGAATAGCGCAGAGGTCTAAGAGAAAGCATTTAGCACTTCATTCCAGATCAGCTACAGAACGATTATTTGCATTTTGCTTTATCTATCCAATTTTTCTTACACAATTGTCAAGTATTATCTCAAGATCTAAATTAATTAAAGTTGGCCGAAGGGTACAATGACAAGGAACCATACTTTGTAAGAACATATTAGATTCTGTTACCCACCAGTGGCACTCTTAATCATTGCAGAAGTTTGCAGAAGTCACCATCAAAATAATTTTTAATCTCTGTGTCTTTCCTAGCAGTTTATATTCATACTGTCTCTGTTATCACACATTCTTTCAGCTTCTCTATTCTAAAACTGGCGGCTATAACTCATATAGCTCTCTCCTTTCCTTCAACAATGATATTTTAGGTAACCCAACTACCTGGCCAGCATTCACTGCTTTTAATTTGTTGCCTTTCACTCTCTCTCCACAGCATCCTGGCTCCTGACCCCCCACTCTATTAAATAGTCCAGACAAAGGCCAGATATATTGTCTAATAATCAAACACAGTGGATTCTTTTCAGTTCTCATCCTATTTGGTTTATCTGCATAGTTTGACAATGGGGTTAACCCCATCATTTTTAAAAATGTCTCTTTCCTTTCTATGATTCCTGAGATGCCATTCTCTTCTGTTCCTTATACCCATGACACCTCTTCTTCTCGCTTAGCCAGTTTTCCTCCTGTCATTTTCTCTAACATGATTTGCAATGCCTGTTTCTATGCCCAAATATGAAACCAGACTTGTAAATAACTCTTAGCTACTGAAACAGTGAAAGCTCTTTCTGACTACCTAATTAATACCTGCATTTAGATATCTTACAAGTAAGTTGACACTAGCATCAAAGTCAGCGTCACTTTCCACTCGGTCAAACCTGACGTTCCTCCTTTAATCAGTGTTGTTTCAACAGCCTCATGAGCCAGCTGAAGACTTCAAACCAGGAAATCTGAGTATTGCCCTCAGCCATTCCTTTGTGGTTTTCTCCATCTTCTGGCTGGTTCCCAAATCTAGCAACTCTACCGCCACTGCCTCTTCCATATTCTAGGTGAGAATCGCCTCTCGATTGCACTGACACAACCGCCAACAAACATGCCTCTGCCTCTAGTCTTTTTCCCTCTAACTTTTCCACCGATGTGCTGACAAGATTACCTTTCTAAAGCACAATAGTTCCTGATACGAAGAATTTGATAGTTTCCTACTACCTCATTATTTTGCCATAAATCCACATGGTACACAGGATTTTTAATGTACGGTCTTCAGGCCACTTTTGCAAACTTACCTTTCTCTTCATCCACCCTGTCTATATATTTCATAATTCTCCTTGCTGCCTATGACATACTGTGCAATTCCAAAACTCCGTGTCTTTGCTCACACTGCTTTCTTTTTTGTTGTAATTCAACCAGACCCACTGCAAATGTCACATCCCTCCGGCTGCTCTCCAGAATACTCAAACAAAATCGATTTCTCACTCTTTTCTTTATGGATGTGTATAATGTCAGCACATTACGCAAGCACAAATTATAGTATAAAATAATAATAAAAAAGACTTTGATTGTATCTCAATATTGGCTAGGCCCCATGACTGAAGGCTTCACTCTTAGAAAATAACAATGTCCTGTTTCTTTACTTCACAAACATAGGCTCGATTCATAAATTAGAATGCCAAGTTCCAAAGATTTTAAAAGTCTTCAAAAATAACATTGGTTACTTACAGTGGAAGAAAAATTCGTGGTTCTCTCTTTGCCAATCACTCCATGGAGGCTGGAGAAGGAAAAACGACAGGGAAGTTCTTTGTCGAGCTGTCACCATCACAAGCGGGCTTTGAGGTCCCCGGCCCTGGCAGATGTTGGTTGTGACTGTCTCGGGAACCTTTGCAGAAATGCGGAGGCTCTCCTGCTGGGTATACCACGCAGTTTCCTGCACTCCTTCACCTACCCACCTGCACCCGGTGCCTTGTCTCTAGAGGTTTCCATCTACTCTCGCTGTTGGGATTTTACCACCTCTTTTCATAGTGTTGTTGAGAAGACCACAAAATAGCTCCAGGCTGGCTCTTTCTCCCACAGAGTACACATCTGCTTCCCAGAAAATGTTCATTCCTCTTTGAACTACCAACACAGGGGAATTAAGCTGTTTCCCAAACGCAGTCTGACTCACTTGCCTTCTTCCTTACTAGAAAAGCAGTTTGTCAGCCTCTCTTGCCTGGCATCCATGTGCCTTCACACATGTCGATCCTTTTTCCAATCGTCTCCAGTCTCAAGCTCTCCATGTGGTGTCTGTGAAATCCCCATCTCCCACCTTGCAGTGAAGAAGGTAGGACCCTTACTCAGCTACCTCCTTGGTGAGAACCAGGTAAGCCAGGTACAGCATCAGTTTTTGTCAAAGAAATTTCATCATGAAATCTCCTTTTTGTTTCCATTCTCTCAACCCTTATACTCTAGATCTGTGTCAGGATTCACCATGTAAGGTGACCACGAGTCAGTAAATTAGTTATTAGCTACATATTTTAAATCCTGCCTTTGGTCTGTTATACTTCATTTTATGAGCACCATCTTTAGTACTTTGATGCTTTGGTTAAAAGTTTAATTTCAACATTCTGTTACATGCAAATTCACATACACGTACATAAAATAGTTGGGATTATGAAAGTGCTTTTTGTAAGTAATCTTTAATCTGGATCAGCCTCACATGCTGGAATTAGCAAGAAATCCAGTATCAACCAATCATCTATGGCATTAAGTTTGTAGGGATTTCTGTTCCTGTCCTAGGACACTCTGAAAACTCTAGGACTGACATTTAGTATGGAGGAGAAAGCGCCTTATCAATGGATCCACTCAAAAATAGTAGCTACAAACTCTGAATTAGCTTAACAACAAAACAAAACCCCAAACACCCATTTTGAGGGCTCTGAAGACTGAACAAAGGCAGCCAGTATTGCAGGGGAAGTCAGAGTTTAAAAAAAGTATCTAGCAGATAGTGAGTTCCTATATACGCGTCTTCTTGCAATTTTTCCACAAAGGCAGCCACAGTCAAAATTATCACCATTGTACCAAGTAGCTAAAACTTTGGTAGAAAACCTACTAGTTTTCTTATTCAATGGACAGAGCCCTGGAACTACCAAGGCTACCAGACAATGAGGGAGAAACACTAGAAATAAGAGAGTAAGAGAAGTAAAATGATGGAACTCCTAATACTATGCACAAATTTTGTAAAAGTCTGTGACTGACTTCTAACCATGCATATGAGAGGCAAACTGAAAGCAGCTTGAACTCGAGCTCAAAGGCATGAATTGATTTTTGGAGCATTATTCACCACAGGTATGATCAGTTGGATTAGAGCCTAACAAACTAATTGCCTACTTAAAAAGAAAAATCAACAATCTCTGCAGAAATGTAAGAATCCACACAATGTAACGTTTAAAATATCCAGGACAATCCAAGGTTGACATATAAAGAACAAGAAAAAAGATAGACAGGAGATGCCAACCTTGAGATGATGTAGATGCTAAAAATGTCAGGGAAGGATGTTAAACAGCCTATTATAAGTATGCTAACTAAAATAAAATAAAAACCACTGATAACACTTAGAATAAATGAAAACATAGTAAATCTCAGCAAAAAAGTAGATAATATAAAAAACAACAAATTGGACATTCTAGACCTACAAAATAGAATAGCTGAAATAAATTTTTCAACAGATGAGTTTAATAACAGTGCAGCAATAGAGAGGAAAGAATCTGTAAACACAAAGATAAATCAATGTAAAGCTTACAATCTAAAGGAAAGTATGAAAAACTTAAAAATATATATATGTTAAAGAGAGTCTACAAGTCCTGGGGATAATTTCCAAAAACCTGGATTGGAATCATGTAAGAGAGGGAGACAGAAAAGAGGAGAAAGGTATTTAAAGAATTAATGTCCAAAAACCTTCCCAAATTTGTTTTAAAACATAAATTCAAGCAGCTCAGCAAACACCGAACATCATGTATTTGAGGAGAACTGCACCTAGGTGTGTGTCATAATCAAATTGCAAAAACCCAGTATAAAGAGTAAAAGTTTGTGAGCAACCAGGGAGAAACAACACATTGCATACATACGTTCTTAACTTTTCCCAGGCTGGGCTTAACTAACCCGTCTCTTTCCATGGCTGCATGAAGAAAGCTTGACAAATTGTGCTCCTGAGGAGTGGCCAGGTTCCCCTAACTCCCTTTGGTCTCAGGTATTCCATACCGCTGTCCCGGCTCTCCACTTGGTGTACTAGTCCGTGGTAGCTCTTTTGCAGTCTGTCAGGCACATGAAATTTGGGGGCTGTCAATCAGACGAGTTAGCAGAAAATGTGGTAAAGTGTGGAATGGGTGTACATGAAATGGACGTGGAAAATAAAGTCTAAGTAGTCCCGTCGCAGACAGGAAGGAGTACGGAGTATTGATGTGATGGGAGCTTTGTTATTTATTATATGTTGTAAATCTAAAACTATTTTATTGTCTGTAAACACTTTTGTATGTTTTTTTTTATTCTAATTTTGCAGTAAGTTCTTTGGCAGCAGTGACCTAAAAAATGTGAGGGAACATTTCATTAAAATAAAAAGGTATTGAAATCCCATCTCTTCCAAAAGTTGGTGATGAACCTGTAACTTAACTCAATTTTTCTGGATCATCATTTACTTTCTACTATGGAGCAATAGTACTTTTCTCTCACTGCATAGAAAATAAGAAGACAAAAATTTCTAGAGAAGCATTAGGATCCACTACTAAAGTGAGCACTGTGTCGGGATTGCAGTGGCTAGACTTGCAGCACAGGGTTGGAGAGCAGCGATGAGATCAGGCATTTGGGTCTTATTTGCCTTCTTAGGTGGAAAATATAATATTTCAAAAATAATGTGCTTTTTACTGTAGATATTTTAGAGATACTGATCCTAGCTCGCCATTTTTTAAAGAAAACATAAATGGGTCTAGAATATCATCAAATGCTCTTTCTGTATATGTCACAGTGAACACATGACTTTTCTCTTTTCTTTTGATAAATGTGCATATAACTTTGGTTGATGTTTAAACGTTAAATAAGCATTACAGATCCAGGTTAACTTTACCTGTGCATAACATATTGTCTTTTTATTAATGATATCTCACTGATTTTGATTTGCTAAAATCTTGTTTAGGATTTTTTTGCATCAAAACTATTTTATAAGTATCTAATATAATAAAACTAACTTGTCTGTTAATACATAAATATTTAAAAATTATATAATTTTATCCTTTACCCCTTTCTCTTACACAATCTTCGACCCTCAGAGGGAATAAAGAGAGAGAAAAACCACTACACAGGGCGCATACCGCAGAGTGAAACAAAAAGAGCACAACCCAGAAACTCAGAGCAGTAGCAAGACTCTGGGAATGATATGGAAATTATCAACAGCAGATGAGAATAAAACATCAAAAAGAGTTTGGCATCCTCAATAAAAAAGAAGGTATATTTTCTGTGAAACAAAAGTAGAAAGCCTTAAGCAAATGAAAGACAGAGACAGAAATTCAGTAGAAGGAGGGAAGGATTAAGAGGGTGAAATTTACAGGGAGGTAGATGATAAGAGGAATTTTAGGCACCCACCCAAACAACAAGTGAAACTGAATTAAAATCAACGTTAGAGAATCAAAGAGAGCAAAACTGACTCGGCTGAACGTCGAATCAGTAGGGCTTTTGGTTCACCTGGCAATTTAAAACCACACATTTAACTTGTCTCTTTCACAGCTCCACTAAAATGAATAGTGAAATATAAAATTGGAAGAAACATATATCACCACGTGAAACTAAGAAAGCATGGCTCCCAAAGGCAAAACAAAACCTCAAAGACTGTGAGCTAGAGCAAGAACGCTGGGCAACATAAAGGGCCGACCGACTCGTACAGAGCTGCCTGTGCTGCTAGTGGGCAGAGGGCCTTCAGCAAAATCCCCACATCACTGCCAAATTTCAAGAAGCAGAGCTGGAAGGTCAGCTTTGGCCGTCACATAATTGGCAGAGTGCAAATGCAGCGCTACCAGCGCCAGTGGTAGCCAGCACAGCAGACTTATCCCCGGGGACATTGCACTGAGGAAAGCAGGCTGCGCTGCTCGCTGCTCGGAGGGGCCCCTAATGAGGGGAGCTCTGACGCTTTACAAGATAGGTGCTCTAATCCAGACACAGTCGTCGCTCAGGATTCCTGGGGCATTGGTTCCAGGACTCCTTTGGATACCAAAATCCATGATGTTCAAGTCCCTGATAAAAAACGGTGTAGTATTTGCATATAACCTACAAAACTCATACAGGTTAATCATCTCTAGATTATTTATGATACCTAATGCAATGCAAATACTATGTAAATAACTGTTATACTGTATTGTTTAGGAAATAATGACAAAAAAAAAGTCTGTACATGTTCAGCACAGACATAACCATCTATTTTTTTTCAAACATTTTTAATCAGAGGTTGGTTGAATCTAAGGATTTGGAGTTCAGGGATATGGAAGGCTCACGCTACTCTCAAGCTGTAGAAATGGAGGAGGAAGAAGAAGAGGAGGAGGCCGGGATGGGGAAGGGAGTGGAGGAGGGGGAGGAGAGGGAAGAGGAGGGTGATGAGAAGATAAAAAAGCCTTCAGCAGGGAGAGAGGGGCAAAGCTCCCTGATTTTACAGATGAACAAGTGCAGTTACCTCTTGATCACTCTTGTGTGCTCAGACCACTATACATCCCTGCACAAAAGAAAAAGACAGCAAATATCAACATGCCTCTTTTACCCATCCAGCCCCAGAAATGAGAACAAAGCTCTGCTTGATCTCTAACCATGTCCATCTTGAGTCTCAATATTAGACAAACATGGAGATCCTTCTTTAATGAGAGCAAACAGAAAAACAAATCATAACATGATTACAAGAAATTGGAGAATAAGAGCATATGTTTCCCTCAAAAACAAATTTATTCTAAGAAGACAAAAAGATATTTTGTCTTCAAGAGATATTTTACTTCACATATTTATCAAGATCTGAATTTAAAGGGGTGGAAAAACAAAATGAACAATCGGAAAATACTGTTTTCAAATGAAAATTTAGATTATCAAAAAGCAGAATTTCAATGAAGGTAGGGGATGTCAGGTTGGAAACAGTAGAAAATGAATAGTGAATTAAAAATCTGGTTTGTAAACTATCAAACAGAACTTAGTAGAAAAGGATACAGAGACGAATATTAGTTCAAGGATAGAATCTATGAAGACAGAGTATTTATGTATATTTATGCATAAAGACACACATAGTAAAGAAAAAAGCTGCAGAACAGATAAATAAGTAATAAGTAAAGAAAAAAATAAATTTCATTGAGTTGAGGATTAAGGCTTCCCATTGGGACTGCGATAAGCACCACCTGGAGGATGGACACGCTTGAAGCTCTGACATGGTCGGGGGGGGACGGATGGCAAGGACAATATATATAACCTTAACAATATTTGTACCCCCATAATATGATGAAATAAAAAGAAAAAGAAAATTAAAAAAAAAAGGCTTCCCATTGGAACTCTTGATTAAAGAGGTACTACCTGGGCTGGTGATGGTGAATTTAATGAATTTAAAAAATAAAGGGAAAAATTTAATCTGAGTTCTTATTAAATAATGATACACTGAGCATGAATATTTTCCCCTTATTTTTCTCAAAATCTTATAAAAATGACAGAATTACTCTGAAATAGGAAAAGACAAGCATTAATGCTAAAATATTAGGAAGGATGCCATCAGAAGCACAAAAACGTAGAGTATTTCTGGAAGATATTAAGCTAATGGCATATGTTGATCCCTAAACCTAATGTAACTGAGGAACTCTGAAATCTATCCAAACAAAAGAGGGAACTTGTAAACAATTAAATTTTTTCAAAAGAATACCTCAAAACAAGATTATAGAAGGCAAGAGCAAAGAGCATATTTTTTAACCGTGTAAATAATTAAAAGATTACGGAACGGTTGCCACATCCCCTTGCTTTCAGACCTGCTGTCTGTTACACTTTTTTAAGTGGATAAAGCCTGCAGGACTTCTTTCTCTAGAGCATGGGGCTTCTGCTGTGGAGGACAGGGCCACCACACTGTTCGGACAGGCTCTGATACACCTTTAGGGCGAAAGCTGCCCATTTGCACCTTCCTGCCCACTGCACATAGTAGTCTCAGCACTCATTGCTATGGCAATAATAACTGTCACACATGCCAAGAAAATCCCCATGGACTATGATCTCAGCTGAATCTATAAGCTCCTTAATACATGCAAACTGCACGCAAAAAAAAAAAAAAAAAAAAGTCACCAGAGATTGGAGGAAAAAAAAAAATAATTGAAAAAACCTAATGCCATGAAAGGGTGAAATCAAAGGAGAAAATCAAAATGAACAGACAGGAGAACTAACACCAGGGGAATTGGAGTTAGTACTGACCACAGAAGGATTTTAAATATTTTGTATTTATATTTTCATATAGATGAAAGAAAGGGTGCTCTGAAGAATAGAAAATAAAAACATGATCACTAAGATTAAAAGTTACAATATAAAGATAACTGCTTTGTCGAAGATTAGTTGGCTATATGAGGATGGTTTTATATCTGGGT
>VBSM01003211.1:1556250-1571504 GCA_008086735.1 Cheirogaleus medius
AGCACCTCTTGTATATTCCTGGATACAGCTGGAACCCATTCTACTAAGTGAAGATTCTCAAGAATGAAAAAACAAGCACCACATGTACTCACTAGCAAATTGATATTAACGAATCAACACCTAAGTGGACATATAGGAATAACATTTGTCAGTTGTCGGGCAGGTGGGAGGGGAGAGGAGGAGATGGATATATACAAATATAATGAGTGAGATGTGCAACATTTGGTGGATGGTCATGCTTGAGGCTCTGCCTCGAAGGGAGAGGGGGGGCATGGGCAATATATATAACCCTAATATTTGTACCCCCATAATATGTTGAAATAAGAAAAATAAAAATAAAAAAAAGAAAAAAGTCACACAAAAAAATTAAATCCTTGTTCTTTAGAGACTTACTGTAGCCAGGAAGTAATTTAGGATTCAGTCCAAATTATAGGTAAACAATAAAAAGTCAAAACAAATGGTCAGGGCTAGAATGTGTGCTATTGAAACATAAGTTTTCTCTCTCCAATCCTTCCAGTTTTACCAAAGATAAACCATTGTAAAACCAATTTATTTTTAAAATAAGTTTTAGTCTTATTATACTTGGCCTGATTATTTGCATTAAGTGCAGAAAGAAGAGTGATTACCCACGTAGGCTCCTTTTACTTTGATTTGCTGGAACTTTTTCATAAGGAATTTCGGATTAGACCATTCAAAACCTCTTGAGGCTACAAACCAAGACAAGGTTTCATCATCAAACTATGTTTGTAATACCTGTATGAATTGGGTAAATTCTACTCTTTTTTTTTATTTCAGGATATTATGGGGGTACAAATATTAAGGTTACATATATTGCCTATGCCCCCCTCCCCCCTCGATTCAGAGCTTCAAGTGTGACCATCCCTCAAACGCTGCACATCGTACTCATTATGTTTGTATATACCCATCCCCTCCTCTCCCCTCCCACCCGCCCAACACCCGATAAATGTTATTCCTCTATGTCCACTTAGGTGTTGATCCGTTAATACCAATTGGGTGAATTCTATTCTTTTTGAGGCCTCAAACTATGTTGAGGTTCCCACCTAGTCAGAGAGTGACATTCTTCACTTACTGCAAGGTCAGGCCAGTACCAAAGTAGCAAGCCAGTCTTTTTCCAAGTCTATTGGCTTTATAAAGTCAATTTTAATTACTTAATGCAGTCAGGTCATATCTGCAAATATGCTATTCCTGTCAAAGCCTTGGTAAAATAACCAGTGTTTCCAATGTGTCCTGCTACAAAGAGAAAACAAATATTTATTATGCTTATATAAATAAGTATATTGCCATAAAATTAGAATATTAAATAATATTTTCTGAATTCTGAATGAATTCAGGTAGAGAGAAAGATAAATGTTTCATTTTGACTCACAAACATATATTTTATCCAATTTCTGTAAGCTATCAATAAGCTAAAAAAAAGAAAAGATGTCTTGACTCTGGAAAACAAAATATGAAAACAATCAGAAATGTTTCAAACAAAAAGTCATAAAAATTATTCTAGTCCATTAGTTCAGCCCCATGTAATTAATTCATGTTCTGCTTGAAGTTGGGTTAGCAATCTTCATGAACACATCAAATTTTTATTACAGTTCTGGAAGTTTTTACTTAGTCCAATGGTATTATCTTCAAAGTTATCAGAAACCTCTATTCAAGAGTACTTATCAGGGTCCTTTCATGAATTTCCTTGAGGACTCAACACTTTAGAATTTGGAAAAAACTTTAAAAAAAATCTAAATAAAGCAATTTACTGCATATACCAAGACATATCAGACTTCTAGAAATCTCATACAACTTTGGAACACATTAATAACGTTTACATACAAATATAACTCCAAGAAATTTAAACACCATTTCTTTCCCATATGCTTTTAATATAGCAAATAAGTCTACTATGTCTCTCTTGGACTTTCAGGGTCCCTGTTTGGAGTTCTGGGGGCCCCAACATTCAAAAGTTTGTTCAAGATAAAAACGACTTAATTTAGAATCTGAAATTTGATTTTGGTAAGTTTGCCAAATATCAAAGGTTTAAAACACTTGATCAAAATGGAATCACAGATCACTATAAATAACTAATTTATTTAGCCAAAGTGATGATTCAACAATTTCAAAAAAGTAAAAACCTTTACTGTTTCATGGAAAGGAGACTCAGTTTTCCAAACAATCAAAAAGGCCTAATAAAGACACCATGAGACAAACAGAATTTTTTTCTCTCTCCTTTCTTTTTTTATTTGTAGTTTACTCCAAAGATAAGCAAAATATTTTACTATCTTATTAATACTATATAAAAATATTATTCCATAGGAAAAAATAAATCTTACCCCGTATCAGTGTATTAGTAATATTAAACCTAATTTTAATAAAACCTTTAAATGTTCATCCAATTTCAATCAGCTTTGACCATACAAAATAAGATTTCCATAAACATTTTGCACTCTCTTACAACTTTTCTTTTTCTTTTTTCCAACTTCCTATATCTATTTTCCTTATGTAATTTGCATACAGAATAATTTATCTTTTATTTAGTAGTTTTAATTACATATATTAATTGTAATCTTAACTCTTCATAACCCTAATTTTCAGTGATAAACCTAGGAAGTGAGCAATTCTGTTACATATGAGATGTAGAGACCAGGACAGAGGACAGAGCTGTGAAGCCAATGCTTGGAGGATCTGACCCCGCCCAGCCTGGCCAAGAGACACAGCTGGGCCAAAGAAGACATATTGGGCTTGGCTTTGCCTTGCAGCTCATGCCTTTCTGTGGTCACTCATCTAGACCCTAGAACCTAAAGGCTCAAAATCAAAGACAGAAGCTTATAGAGAAATCAAACAAATGTCAAAAATATCACAGAATCAACAGTTTTATGGCCTTAAAACAAGTAACAGAGATAGCCTAACTCTGTCCGACCAGTAGATCTGGGCAAAATGTCTGAATTTAATTTAATATTGACAATTTTGAAGACATGCTAATTATATTTCACCAACAATTTTAAAACTATTTAGCAAAGATTATTAGTCATGTGAACTTAAAAAGCATTTGTGCTTATTTACTTAATTTATGAGCACTCATATGTTTATAAGTCAATTTGGTACCATGTAGACAATACACAAACACAGATATGTATACATGTATGCACAAACATACAGATAAAGCTTTTATAGCTTTGGTTTTAAATTTTAGCCATGAAACAAGTAAAACTCACTAATTTAAAGGAACAGTTGGATTGAAACTGTGCCTTTATAAATGGAAAAAGTTCAAGTTGATCTGTCTCTCATAGCCAAAGCTTTACCAAGTTTTAAAGAACAAGGTAGTAAATTTACATATAAATCACAAAGAATTTAAGTTTTCCAAAAGGCCAATGAAGTTTATCTTATCCTTAGAAAAAAAATCATGTCAACCAAAGAGATGCAGATCAAGGAAGTGAAAATATAGTTAGCAAAGGTAAAAAAGAAAGCAATTCAGTCAAGTGAGAAGCTTTAAAAGATAGAACAGAAGCCTCAAAAAGAATATATATATGTACACACACACATATACACACATTATATATAATATAAAAATATATATCCTAATTTTAGCTCTTAATTATGACAATCTTTAACTGCATAGCTCTTAAAAATATATCTTTGCAAATCTTTTATCAGATTTCAGCCAGGACAAACAACCAATATTCCTGCTTTTGTACTTTTCTTACCTCTTTTAAGCCAAAGTTACTTTTTTAAGTGATTTACCACAATAAGCCTCAAAGTTATGACTCAACCAGGGACCCACCAGGCATCTCCAAAAAGTGCAACACTGTCCTCACAAAATCCAGGACCACCTGAAGGACAGCACAAAGAAAGGAAAGATTCACTAGCTGCAAATGGATTAAAACCCACATCTGTGCAGCCATATTGTCTAGGATCGCAGCTTCTCAGCTGACCACTGGCACACAGTCTAGATAGACAATTTAAAGATCCAGTTGGTAAAAAAGAGAAAAAAGCTGCCCATGGGAGTAGTGCCAAATGGTGAGAAAATGTGAAAAGGTAAATTTACGTAAAGAGTAAACTCTGCTTCTAGATTCCATGGCACTGCTGTCTCTGAGTTGATAAGCAAGTGTTGTAAAGGGTCCTCTCTTTAGGTAGCAAGAGGGAGGCAGGAAACCCTTTGCCTTTGTAAATTGCTGTCCTGTCATCAGGCAAACAGGGGAAGAAGCAGAGTGTCCCCATACGTTTTAACCTTCTTTGATGCAAGAATCCTCTGCACTTTAGAGAGGAATATTTTGGATTTCTTCTGTAGAAAGGATTACAAATGGGTACCCCAAAAGGTCAAAAGTCATACAAGTAAAGTAGAACAAATAATACAAATTATTTTTTTATAAATGTTTTTCTACTGAGAAAATAAAATTTTTTCGTGGGTCTAATAAACTTTAACTGTTTCAAATCTTATAGTAGCAGAAGTGGTGCTTAACTAATTCTCTGTATGTTAACATTTTAAAGACATGGTAAGATTTATATCCCTAAGGGACTGAGAAAGGCATGGGGGTAGTGTGGACATTTAAAGATTTCTTTCTGGATGGTTAAAGGAAAGCTCTCTCTTTAAAAAAAATTTCAAATCTCTTAACTTTAAGATGAGAAAGCTTGCTTTCATGTACTTTTCAGTTTAAAACTAACTAATAGAAATTGGTCACACAGGAAAAAACGAACTCTGAATTTCAAACAATCAGAAGAAGCAGCAATTTTAAAAGTATGCTATGTAAACTAAAACCAAACTGTCGGTACCTTGACCCAGATTTTCCTGCCACGGGATAAAAGTGGAAAAGGCAGTTTTCTTTTTCTTTTTCTATTTTTTCCTTTTTCTGAAACCTGAACTCCTTCCTGCTATGCAGACAGAACCTCCATTCTGGAAAGGGAAGATTGAAAAGAACATCCCAAAGTCTAGACCTCACTGTCAGGGGTGGTGAGGGAGAGATGCCCTGGTTCTTTGGCTCCTTGTTTGGAAGAATCAAAAGCAGAGCCTGCAATGGAGTGACGACAGACACAGGGCATTTCCACACAAGCAGCTCTTACTGCAAAGTGAAAATAAGTTCCAGAGAGAGGAACAGGTCTGTCCCTGTGAGTGGAGACAACCCTGAGTTTAAAGAGAGTGTGGAAAGTATAGTCCACTCTCAAGGTCAGTGGAGAATGGACTGCTCCAGTAAGGAACAGCATCATCCTGTAAGATACTGGGCTTTTAGGCTAACAGTTTTTCCTAGCTTCTGTCCATTGTTTGCTTGCTGAACACAGCTGGCTGCAGGGCATTATGGGTTGAAACAAGATGCAGAGGAAAAGCGCTGAATCCGGAGCCCATCAGCTAGGACTCAGCGCAGGTTAGAACCAATCAGGGGCAGGGTGAAATAAAATGCTGAGGAAAATGGCGGATGGGGGGGGCTCACCGATCACTGTAAAGGGCAAATGCATGATCAGCGCGCAGAACCAATCAGCAGGAGCGTTATTAGCGCGAGAACAGTTCGTGTGCGCGGAGTATAAGAAGCCTCCTCCCGCATGGTAGGGGGTCCCTGCCCGCACAAAGAGACCACTGCGCTGGTGCTCTTGGGCTTGGACCTTAGCTAGCTAGATAATAAAACTCCTTTTGGTGATTACAGCCTTGGTGACTCTGTCTCTCTGTCCCGTGGAACTGCGGATTCCGGCTCTAACAATCCCGGGGTTATCATCTGTCCTTTATGCTAATCCCTAATAATATGTTAATGTATGAGTGGAATAGTCATGTCTTTCAGGGAAGTGGGTGGAGACTCACGGAATCAGGTACTCTCCCATTTTTTGTCCTCGTATAGCTGGCTCTGAAGCTGTCATGGTGCTAGGGGGTGTGAGTTTTACTATGTTAATGAGGGAAAGCTTACCTTTGGTCCTAAGCTCCTAGCTTCTGTGTATGCTCCTGGTTGGGAAAAGTTCCTAACCCCAAGTTCTTGCTGTTGTGGTTCTTTTCTCTGTTTTTATTGGTCCTGACCTTCAGCCCTTGACCATATCCCTCTGTCACCTGCTCTGCCACCTGCATGTCTAACCGCCTGCCCTGCCCTGCTACCTAACCTGACCCTCACCAAAATTGAAGGGAGGGATTTGGGTTCAGGAGATCTTACCCTTTGCACCCAGGGAAACCTGTGGAGTCAGAGGAACGTATGAGTTCATGCTGGTGCCAAATGCTGAGGATGAGAGAGAATACCGGGTGTTCAGGAGGGATGGTCATTCTGAATTCTGCCAACTTATGCCAGATATGGTGACCTAAAAACAGAAACTGAGGAAAAATTAATATAGCGAGTTTAATATATAATATAATATAATAGTTTATTTGAGCTAAGGTTGAGGACAGCTGCCCAGTACACACTTACAGGTTGCCTTCGGGAGTGCGCCTTTAAGCCTCTCTCACAAGCAGGTTTTTAAAGGCAAAGGGACCAAGGACTAGGCTGATACAAAGTTGTTTGACAAAAATTCTCACTGGGTTACAGGAACAATATTGGTTAGTGGTTGGCTCTACATTATCAAACTATAGGGCATGAGTTACGGTATTCAGGTTGTGGCATTTTACGGCTACTTGGCCTCAGTTAGTCTGGAGCACACATAGCAAGTGGCCTCAAGAGGTAGTTATTTAGGTCAAGGTGGGAGTGAAACATGCCTGTTGTGGCATTTCGATGCCTCTCTGAGCCTGATAGTTAAAGGAGGCTTGCATTCCTCAGATAAAATGTTTAATTTCTTTCTCAATATTTAATATATATTTTAGTCATGTCAATTATCCACCTAAAAGAACATTAGGCCCAAATGGCTTCAGGCCAGTTTTGATGATTAAACTTGATGATGGAACAAATATCTTTGTGTCATTGCATTTCAGAGCCTGAAAAAGAAGAGTTTCTGAATTTGTTTGTAGCATAAATGGTACAAGAATGTGTAGAAGTAGATGAACAGTTCATCTATTGAAATAGAGCAGGGTGATATATGTTTATATGCACAAGGAGATTTTCAAAGCAGTGAGAATCAAATAGATACAATTATTCAATAAATGGTATGGGACCAATTCATATTCATTTGGGAGCAAAGTATAGATACCTCACACCATACATACACTAGCAGATTCTAGATAGATAAAATAACTTTCCTTTTTTAATCCTATAAATATACTATAAAATATATCAGATATTATTTTTATATTAATTTATAAGGTGGAATCTTTTCTAAACAGTACAAAAAAAAACAAGACTAGAAAGTAAATGATTAAAAAATTTGGTTTATACATTTTTTAAGAAAGTTTTTATTACAGAAGACTTATTAAACAAAGCCAGCAGGCAAGGAAGCGTGGAAAATGTAGCCTCTGAAACACAGAGCGGAGCAGGGGGAATGGGAGGAATGGATTTGCTAACAAATAGGCAGACAGACTGGTGCAAAGCCCATGTTTAGGCTGTAGAATAGAGTTCATAAAATGAATAGGTCAGTTCACATAAAAGTCAATTCTTATTGTCATTCCACAAAAAGAGAGAGCTAAGCAGACCATTCAACCTGAATCAGTACCATCCATCACTGGAAAAGACAAAAGACTGCAAAACAATAGCCTGAGGTTTAGTGCTTATGATCATCCTGTTGTAAGTTGGAATGTAAATTTGCTGATATAAAAGACAATGGTCAGGCCTACTTCAGGGTGAGAAACACACTGCTCTAACTAAGTACAATAGGCCACTTAAATTTGAATGGTGCTTTGATATCTGCACAGTGCTTTCAGCTGTGTTATCTCATTTAATCCTCTCAAACTATATTATTTAGGTAATACCAACCCTCTTTATCTGAGAGAAAGAGACTCAGAGATTTAGGCAACTTCCAAAACCTTAGACAGTGCGTGGAGTGGTCCAGGTTCAAATTCAGATCTTTTTCTGGCAAAAACCAGTGACATTTCCACTCCTTCACAGTCGTCTCTCCCTGCGTATTCAACTGAGGTTAAAACATTCTATAAACAAGGTTCAGAGATAAATCGTAGTTTGGAGTAAATGATTTGTGGCATATATAATACCTGAAGCATTCATGTTTACACTCTATAATGTGCTTCCTTTACCAATAATATAAATGGCAAACAAAACAGAAAAATAGGTAAATGAGAAAAACAACACCTTAAAGAAAAAAGAAGGTAAATATCCAGAAATATATTAAAACATGTTCTCCCATACTAATATTTAAGAAGATGCAAATTGATAATGTAATGCTACATCATTTCTTGCCTATCGGTTTGGTAAAGACCAGTATGTTTGGTAATATTTAAGGTTGGATATTTATATAATATTTGAACTTTATATATCATTTTGGTAATCAGAATACAAGAAAAATAAGAGTTTATTTTCAATCTATTAGAAAGCAGCCCACAAGGTATTTTCTACTAATGAAGACTAGGAATTTGTCCAGGAAGGGAGTCAGGCTTTGGTTTCCACTCACAATTTTATCAGAGCAGATATGTTTATATATTAAGATTCATAAGAGATCATTTTAAAAAATTGCCCAGGTGACTCTTATGAGAAACCAAAGCTGGGAACTCAGTCTGGACATGAGCCCTACAGAAATTCACAAGATGAAGAAATCACTTCCATCTGGAGTGGTCAGATGCTCTCTTTTTGTTGGGATTTAGAAAACAATACCCCAAAATGAAGGCTTCAGAAGCAGCCTCAGAAGCAAGAGCTCTTCTCTGACCTTCTCCTGCTCTCTTGTGCCTCAGTCCCATCCCCCAAGACTAGCCATAGGAACAGAGGGGCTAGCCCTCTTCCCCAACGCGGGTCGTGGAAAACAGAGCCTCTTTTCCTCAAAGCCAGCCATAAAACCTAAACGTATTACTCTAACTTTCCCTCCACCTCTCTGTGTAAAAGCTGACCACAAAGAAATTATCTGACCTACCCATAAGACCCCCTTTCCAGAGAGGGTCCTGCCCCACGCCCAAGAAGAAGGAATACACGCTCAGAGAGGCCAAGAGGAATCCAGACGGATAGCCCTTCCTGGGACTCCCTGCTCAGTCTATCATTAGCATTAGATCATACAGTTTTTGCCCAATCATATTTCCACACAGCTGTCCATACTCTGTTGAACCTAAGCATAAAAATGGACCATTGTCCATTCTCCTGCATCTTTAAGTCTTCATTATGAAGGTTCCCGTGTATACACATTAAATGAATTTGTATGCCTTTCCCCAGTTAATCTTTCTTTAATGAGTTGATTTTTCATTATATTCTCTTTGGAAAGGAGGAAGAGGAGGGAGAAGGGAGAAAAGAAGAGAAAACGAAGGTAAAGAAAAATAAAGGTATTGGAAAGCCTGTTGTGTTGGAGAGAGCACAGGCACACTCCTCTACCTCTAAATAGCCATATGAGCGTGAATAATTTGCATAACATGTCTGAGCCCCAATTTATCCCTCTAGACCAATATTTTGACATTTCAGTGAAAGCTAAAAAAAAAAAAAAAAAAAAAAAAAAAAGGCCCATGTGAGACCTCTGTGTCAGGAAAAGTTGCTGCTTCTCTTTGCCCAGCACCCACTCTGCCTTTTCTCGCAGCGCCTCAATTTACTTTCAAAGATCTCACCAAACGCTTTAGATATATGGTTGCAGTGACATTAAGCCTCTCCCACTGGTCCTGCTGCTGTGGCTCAAACCTCCACATTCTTTCTTTGCTATCTCTGGAAGTAAGAAACCGAAGTTGAGAGAGGGTTCCCAGTGAGGAGCAGGCCCAGGTTCAAACACCAGCTGTAATTTTCTCCTTCTCTCCTTTCTCTGTGTCTGCTCCATTCCTCGCTGTCTTCTTGCAGACGCATGTCTCCACTGCCCACAGTAACTTGCCATCAATCCTTGTGGTTTGCATGTGATAAGTCAGATATCCAACGAGAAACCGTTTCTCAGATGCATCCTAAAACCCCCAGAAAAAGACAGTGATTGGCCCCACTTGGGTCAGACT
Organism: Cheirogaleus medius; assembly: GCA_008086735.1. Lineage (NCBI taxonomy): Eukaryota > Metazoa > Chordata > Mammalia > Primates > Cheirogaleidae > Cheirogaleus > Cheirogaleus medius. The sequence continues at coordinate 1,566,206 of VBSM01003211.1, forward strand.
TGAAGCCTGGACCAGCCAACTTTGGTTAGAGCTGCACTGTAACGTTACCGCTACTGCGCCCAGGGCAACGGTGTGCATGAGGTTTGGAACCACCCCCAGGGAAAGGGGATGCATTAAAACAAACAGGTAGGTGCCCACCACAGGAAGAAGCCTGGAAATAGAGCGCTCTGGAAAATAAAAGATGGAAAACATCAGGATCATTTCAAAGGACATTGGAAAGTGGTTAACAGTGACTGAGTCTGCAGAGGACTCAGTTCCATAGAGAGGACCGGAGTTCCCGGATTAGGCAATGAGCCAGTCGTGAATAACTGTGGCAAGAACAGTTTATGTGACGTGATAAGTCATCAGAATGACCATATCCAAGAGGACAAGAATGCCAGTAACTGAAGTAGAAGGAATACGTGACGATTTGGCAAGAATGCTATCAAGTCATGCTTGTTACTATTAAAGAAAGGTCATGTCATAGGCTAATAATCTCTTGACTTTGTAATGCTTGATTTTTTACTGCCTGGTGGTGGCCAAGAGCTGATACTGAAGAAAAGGATGTCACTCCTTGCTTTTTGGTGATATAGGAATGACCATAAACTCTTTCTAAAAATAATGTCTCTTTGCAATCTAAAGAATGTGTGCAGTGACTGCAAGAGATGCTCACTGCAAAATTTCTCACAATATCTTTACCAGCAGATTAATTTATATTAATGGTGCCATATATGTTCAGTTCCCTGAACAAGTTATAATTCTTCACATTTATACAACTTTATCTCTCCCTGTAAGTCTTCTGTCCCCTAAAAATCTGACTGCAAAAAGCTCTTTCTTATAACACCTTCCTTTGTAGAAAGTTTCTGGAGTCCCCCGTAGAAAGTTAATACTACTTTTCTCTTTCATCCTAACTCTGCATCTCTGAACATGCCTAATATAATAGAGATAAGAAAAGAAAATTTTTACCTGAGGAATGTAAGTCCTTTTAAATTATCAGGCCCAGAGAGACATTAAAATGAGATGGCAATCAAGTCCTGCTCTCCCCTTGGAGCTATGTGTTCATCTCTTGAAACTGTGTTGTTATTGCCAAAAGTAGCTATAAATTAACCCAATAATGTCACAACAGACACTGCAACCCACACTCTATAGCTTAACAATGTACAGCCAATCATTAATTAATGTTATTTCTGTAAACCAATGAGAATTCCTGACAATCAACTTTGAATCAGCCCACTTCTTATCCCCTATTTTTGCCTTTAAAACTCCACTTGTAACTGCTGCTAATCAAAATGTATATTCAGGGCCACTTGAATCTGTGTTCCTGGGTTGTAATGCTCAAGCTTGGCCCAAATCAACTCTCTACTAATATTAATTTTGCCTCAGTTTCCTCCTTCTAGGTTGACAGAGACAACACTGTGTTACAATTGTCCATGCACTCACCTGACCTGCAGGTGCTACACCGGCCAGATCAGGAGCGGCACAGCCATGGCAGAACCTCAGGTGTGTGTGGCAGAAGGTGAGGGGGGAGGCGCAGGCCTCAGGGACAGCTCCGCACTTCTCTTCCTGGACTGGCCTGCCTTGCAGGATCCTTTGCATACCCACAGGAACATACTTATGGCGTGAATACAACTAAATAAGATACCTCAGCTCCAAGGACCTGTCTGGAGTTGCGTCTTATTCTGTCTGCTGCTCTGAGCTGTCTCTAAACATCTGAAGCAGCCTCTGTCATCCTCCAGCTTCCCTTACCTATTTGGAGAGACAGATCAGGACTCAACCCCACCCACTCTGTTCCGTTCTGCTGCAGTACAGGTGATTCGGCACTAGAAAAACAGATGGCTGTACCCTGCGTCTCAGATCAGCACGAGAGGAATGTCATATATGAAAGCAGGGTGCTGGGGAGAAGGGGCTTGAACTTCAGATTGGAATACTGCAGGCCAGGTTTGGGCTGCAGCCCTGCGGAAAAGAGGCTGGGCCAGCTCTTTCTAGAAATAGTGGATGGAGGAAAGGAACAGGAAAGGCAAGTTAGCAATAGTCTATGCTCACTGTGTGAAGCACAGGCACATTCCTGGCTCTCTGGAGAGTAAGTTGACATTTATGTAGGGATCAGAGGCAATAGCACTCCCCAGGACTAGGTGACATTGGCAAGCTGAGCAAAACAGCTTTTGGTGGCCCTGCTTAAGGGGTTTGCACTGACACTTTTGATCTCTCCGTGGGAGAAGCTGTGGGGTATGGTGGTTAAAGGCACAGACTCCAGAGTCCAGGTCCACCCCTTACCAGTTGTGTCATCTTGGACAACTATTTAAATTTTAGTTTTATCATTTAAAATTGAAAAATTAAACACAGAATTGTGGAAGAATTAACATATAACGTGTTTAACTCAGTACCTCGTAGGTATTCAATAGATCATTATTATTAGAGGGTTTCCAGATTTCAGGATGTCTAGAAATTGATGTTTTTAATTTTAAGTAAGTTTATTGTATGTTTCATTGTCTCATGTCATTAATTGCATTTCTGATGGGAAGTTGGGAGAAACTGAAAGAGAGGATGCTATATACTCGTTAGTAAGATACTATATTTAACTAGAAGCCTCAAAGAAAATGAAACTGTGTTTACTACAGTTTTAATCCTATAGTGTTTAATTACACCCTGATTATTTGCAATTTTTGATCATCCAAAATGGCATAGCTCGTATATCCAGTATATTTATATACTACAACATGACATTTACTAATTCACTCTTCTGGAACATCTGCCTTAATTGATTTTCTGACTATTGATGACATCTTGAACACTTCATCTTCCCTAATCATCTTCTATAAGAGAGGAAGAAACAGCCCAGTCCTGTGGAAAATGCCTTGTCACAAAGGGTTAATGTACTGCCAATGATTATATCTAAAGTTATTTTTTTAAAAAACCCAAGCCCTCAGTAGCATTCAACCTTCCAGAATTTCTGATAATACTCCACGTCTGGAAACTGGCCCGCGCTTTTCTCTGCCATCTGTGTGGGTTCTGGGGCTCTTCCTGAGCTCAGCCCTGCCTGCCTCATCAGCCTCTCCCCGGCCCCTCTGCCTGGCTCTCCATGGTCCAGCGACATTGACCTCCCTTGTTCCTGGATCTCTCCCAGCCAGTCATCTCTCCGGGCTTGTGCACACACACTGCTTCCTCTGCCTGACATGCACTTTTTCCTCTTTTTGAGGCTAATGTCTACCAAGATTTAGGTCTCAGCTTCAATGCCTCCTTCTCAGGGACCCCTCTGATGTCCCAGATGGCACTGTGTGCCCCTCCTAGATCTTTTTACAGCCACCTACACGTTTCACCATGGCCCTTATCACAGATGCATTTAAGTGGTTATTTATGTAATCTACCTTAAAATTTATCTTTCTGGGGTACTGCTATATTCTCAACACTTATCTCACTACCTGTTTCATAATTATTTATGAATTGGGTGAATAAGTGAGAAAGCCCATGTGAGATACCAGTGCTGTTTCCCCTGAGGATGGTGCTCAGGCTCTGGAGCCAGACAAGCTGGATATAGAAACACAGCTTTGCCATTTGATTGTCCTATGGCCATGAGCAAGAAACTAAACATCTCCAAGCCACAGTAATTTTCTCTTCTATAATATGGAGATAATATATTACCCTCACATAAAGTTATTGTGAGATATAAATTAAATTGTGTTGTGTTCACAAACACTATTTCAGTGCCAAGTACATAGTAAGCATTCGATAAAAATTTGCCAGCACTCAAGGCTTGCAAGTATTAAAATCGACATGGAATATAAATCTGAATATGTCCACAATAAATGACACGCATGTATCCCTAGAACCCAGACAACTGATGTCATGACAGTGTCAATATCAAGGGCAGATCAATTTTTCTCAATGTTATACAATGTTATACTCTGATCAAGAGTATAACTTTTCCTGATACTGCACAGTCAGAGTGTCTTTCGCCTCTTCCAGTTTAGCCTGGGAAGTTAGATGTCATTCAAGGTGTAGTACCAGGCAGCTTCTCCCAGGATAGTGGCTGGCTAGTTAGAGACAAACCCTGATCTCTAATTACATTGTTTACAACAATAGATGGTGTTTGGGAGGACTCAGCAGGATCTCATAATCATCTCCTTAGCAACATCTAGTCACTAGGCAGCATTAGGAAAGAGAATGTTGCAATAACATCCTGGTCTTGACATACAAATCGACTTCACTTCTAAGTGTAAAACCTGTAGAACCACACCATGCTCAGGAATTTATGCCTCTACCGTCTGGTGGGCTACATGAATATCTAGCTCCATAGACATCAGCCTCTCCAACATATCGATTTAAGATGTAGTTTTTGCTTTACATTTGCAAAAGAAAATCATTTTTTAAAAAACCTATTTAACAACATTTTATTTTTGCTAATGCATTGCTAAAAATTGTATTGAACCAAAAAGAACACGGACCCTCAATGTTGTTGGAGTCAACTATTGTTACTAAGTGAATTTTGCTGTAATTTAAAGCAGGACATAACAAAAGAAGCCCATTGCTAAGTGGCTACCAAGACAAGGCAGGGTTCACTCAGGCTGAGAAGTCTTAGGAGAAAAACCTTCTTGGCTACCTTTTCATCATTGTGCAGTACAAAAACACTATGTTCATGTAAAAGGGAGTTTCACATTGAGGCTAGTCCCAAGATTTAGAACCACCTAAGAAGGTGTCTTAGTTCATTTGGGCTTCTAGAACAAAAATACCATAAACTGAGTGGCTTATAAACAACAGGAAGCTATTGCTCATGGTTCTAGAGGCTGGGAAGTCCAAGATCAAGGAGCTGGCAGATTTTGTGTCTAATTAGGGCTTGTTCTCTGCTGCATAGATGATACCTTCTTGCTGCATCCTCACATGGCAGAAAGGGTGAACAAACTCCCTTGGGCCTCTTTTATTATTTATTTATTTATTCATTCATTCATTTAGACATGGGGTCTCACTGTATACATTGGTCTGGAGTGTAGTGATTAAATCACAGCTCACTGCAGCCTCAAATTCCTGGTCTTAAAAGATCCTCTCACCTCAGTCTCCTGAGTAGCCAGGACTATGGATGCACACCACCATGCTTGGCTAATTTTTTTATTTTTTTTTGAGATGGTGTCTCACTATGTTGCCTGGGCTAGTCTCAAATTCCTGGCTTCAAGGGATCCTCCCACCTCAGACTCCTGAGCCACTGGGGTTACAAGCAGGCACCACCATGGCTGGCTTAGTCTCCCTTCGTAAGAGCCTTCAAGAGCCTTAATCATCTCCCAAAGGTCCTGCCTCTTAATACCTTCATGCTGGAAGTAGGTTTCAACAT
>VBSM01003211.1:1571604-1626552 GCA_008086735.1 Cheirogaleus medius
ATGTTTTCTGCATCCTCTATTTCCTCAACTGTCAGCTGGTTGCTGAGGACTCTGACACCCAATGGGGAGGTAAAAACACAAGTTGGAAGGAGCCAGGGGTCCATTATCATTGTCTGGAGAAAGTCACTTGTTGACCAGGAACATCCACGTTATACTGTTTCACGAGCAAGAAATATATTTCTATTGTCTTAAGGCACTAAAACCTTGTGAGTATTTTATTACAGCAGTTAACATTGCCCCAACTAATATATTCTTTTAAAAGGAAAGGAAAGTCATACATTTTTCAGATGGCCCTTGAGATCTTAAAGCCATCTGAGAGGTGAAAACGTCTGTGCCTGAGTGAGAGGGCCCCCAAAGCCTGTGAAATAGCAGCCCTGGGTCTAATATCCAGCAGGATTTATCTCAGGCCATGCTTGTCCTCCTGCTTTTCAGTGTGATTTCTCTGGTGCTTTTGACTTTGACACACTTTGGAATCCTGATAACTGTTTCTGAAATAGTACCAACTGCTAGTTTGTGATACTCCCTTGTTTTTGCTGGTTGTTTGCCTTAAATATTGGTTCCTTGACTTCATACCCTTGTGAGAGATGTTGAAGCCAAAGAGTCACAACCTGAAAACACATTACTCCTTCCTCAGCACATGGATGACATGATGTAGGCAACAGCCAACTCTTCAGTGAATGGCAGGCTAGAAAGCCATACCTCTAATGACTCAAAACATACAAATCACATGAACTGACCAATCATGCTGGGGTCAGATGAAGCCCTTAACAACTCTCAGAAGCAGCCAGAACTTGAAGGATGAGAGCCTTAGTCCAGTAACAGGTGTGTTTCATTCTTTTACTAAATTTAGGGTAAATTTTAAAGAAGCGTTTAGGTTGATTAAACCAATTGTGATCATCATAATCAGTATTATTATTGTTGTTATTATCATTTTACGTTACCTAGAGCATCTGTTTGAGTAAGTTTGGAGCTTGGCTTGGACAATTAATTGCACTTTAAACTCATCTCTCGTGTGATTATAATGTACACTAACACTCTAGAACTGAAGTAGGAAGCTGTAAACTGTTAATACACATGAATCCATAGAAAGGTTAGTGTACTATTAAGGCTGATGCAAAAATATAAATGAAAATATCTTGCTCTAATATTAAAAAATAAATGGAAAGATACAGTTTTTAAAGGGGAAAAGCTTGTATCATACTATCTGATGAAAGCAACATAAATTACAGGTCCTGTTCTTGTGCCAAAGTCTTGCCCAGATACCTCAGTTATAGGAAGGCAGCACACTCCATTGTAGGTTTAGTTCTTAATTGGGTTAATAAACTTCTGTAAAGCAGAGGGAGTGCACCTCTGAAGCAATGTCAGGGCCCGTGACAGCACTGGCATGAGTAAACGGCATACCAGAGGAGGCAGAAGATGGTGTGGACAGGGTTGTCCATCCTTTGTGGGCACATTTCAACCACCTGATAACAAGTGGGTGTCATAGACTCTCTGTTTAGAAATCTCAGTGCTGGCAGGACAGTGAAGTCATTAAGAGTGCAGGTTTGCATCTTTAGGTCTAAAACAGAAGCATCCATACCCACTGCAAAGGGTTGGTATAAAGGAAAAAGTGGGATAATACTTACCTTGTTCTCTACACGATGCTAAATACTTCATTCATAATGTAAGACTTCACCTTACAAATGGTAATTACTCAACTACATGTGATTTTTCACATATTATATGTTTGTACAATATATATGTGTGTGCATATTTTCTGATATATTTCAGAATATATATTGTATTTTCTGATATATGTTAACCCGACCCTTCCATGGTGGGCTTAAATCAGTGTTTCATAAAAGTTATTTTCTAGTCCTAGAAATTCACTGACAATTAGTGCCCTGCCTGTTCTCCTTGCCAATGCTCTGAAGTCAACGCAGTATCAAGGGACATGCGTAATAGAGAATAAACAACCCATTTCGAACACGCAGGGTATATACCAAGATTTGAAGCCCCATTCTTTACTTTTACTGTTCCCATTAGACTCACAAAACTATCACTGCCATTGAATGTGAGGTTTCACTTTTAATACTCACAGGTGATGTCAAGATTCCTAATATATGTGAATAAGTCTCTCTCAGATTCTGGAAGCAAAAATCAGAGCCGTCTCTGTTGCAGTGACACCACCCCACATTCAATAGTTCTTTTTGATATTTAGTCCTTGGGAGTGAATTTTGTGCAATTACAATAGTTTATTTATCATTTTTTTTTCCTGGTCTGCTATCTCCTTCCAATTGTACTTCTCCCTAGAATTGCAGGCCCATGGCCTGTGAGTAGAGATGATGTGGTCCCAGAATTGCCATCACTCATCCTAATGAAGTCACCGATGCCTCCCATCCCTCTCCCCAACACATCATCTCCTGCATTCCCTTATAAGCACATCTACCTATTTCCAGCAACCCAGGGGAGGCTTGGAGGAGCTTCTCTCTGTGCTGAAATATTCAGATAAACAGTGACTTTTCCTATGGACGGGCTCGGGGGTGAGTGCCACTTGGGAGAATGCTCCGTTCTTTGCGGGTGAACTGCTGTGTCAAGGAGCCAGAGACACAGCTGAGGGTCGCTCGCCAGGACCGTAAAAAGCAGCATCAAAGGAGTGATCTGAAATGTGAAAAAGAATCAATAATAATTCTTCAAAATGAGGCCTTTTCAAACATGGCAAATGTCACTGGCTCTTGGCAACACTACTTGGGATTTATTCTCTCAAAAAGGGCACCACCACAGAGCTGGAATAAAAAACCCTGGTAGGCTATTCTTTCACATGGCAAAATGACAGAAAAGCAGGCTCCGGAATTCAGACCTAGATGTAAATTAAATGTGCATAATTCCTCGGGGTGTTTTGATGCTTCTCCTCTTCAGGGCTGTGCTGCTAAGTGTCACAGGGGGCAGGTAGGTGTGCCTGGGTGGGGGGAAGGTGTAGCAGCAGAACCTGGCTGTTCCCACTCACTCCCACACCCCAGCTTCAAATGAACATCCAAAGTGGGGCGTATTTCTTATTGACCCAACTGCTTCTGTCTGACATTTTACAACTCAGTTTTTCAAGCCAGAAAACCAATTCCTTTCCTTGACTCCTCCCCTTCTCCTTCCTGTTGATCTCTGATTCCTCTGTCTCTCCTTCTCTTGACCCCAAATCAAGCCACCTGGGTTACTGCGATGGCTTGTCCTCTAACTCCTTGAGACTTTGGATTCTCCTTGCTTTTATATACCCGTCATGTTTACACCAGAATCATGAGTCTAACACTTACATCCAATCATGGCCCACCTCTGCTTTAAACACCTCTGATGACTTTGGGAAATGGTCTACAAAGCAGAGTTCAAACACCTTGCACTACATTCTAGATCCTTCCCAGAGTGGCTCCTAGCTTTTCTTCAGCCCAATGTCCTGTATCAACCCCCAAATCTCTATAAGGTAACTACAACTACTCCCCCAATATACCAGCTTAAATTTATATTACGTTTCTTACAAGCCATCCACCTGGGAGCAACTTGTACTCATTGTTCAGTTACCAACGTCTATAATGGAATGCTTCACAGGGATAAAAAGAGCCACAGGTGTACACTGCACATGGGTGGATTTTGCAGCCAAATCATGAGCTGAAGAAGCCAGTTATAAAAGAGAACATGCCATTTGAGTTAATTTATATGAAATTCAAAAACAGGAAAAATTAATCCATAGTGATAAAATTGTAGATCCTCCCCAGAGGTGGAGAGGACTGACTGGAAAGGGGCACAAGGAAGCCCCTCCTGGGAGATGAAAACACATCATCCAATATCTTGATCTGGGAGGTAATTACGTGGATGCAAAATATTTATTGCATATGCAATAAATCATATTCAAAGATTTATTGTGTTGTGCAATGAAGTTGTGTGGACATTATTGTATTTGTCTTTATCTCACTTAAAAGGAAAACAAAATACCAACAGATAAGTGACCTCTTTAGAGAAGTGTTTTCCTACCTCAACCTCTGTCCATAAAATAATTATCCTCTCCTTCATGTCCTCACTGCTTATCATAGCTATAATTACAACAGACAGTCCTACTGTGTCTTTCTTACTGTTAGCCTGTGGCATTTTTATAAGAAGGGACTGATGGCACTTTCCTTTCCATCCCCAGCACTTAACACAGCATTTGGCCAAATGTTTCTGAATGAACTGGGGTAAGAAATCACAAACAGAACTGAGTTGGGTCCCCAGAAGAATGGGGCCATTCCTGCTGCAAATATCCCCTAGCTTGCCTGCGTATTTCTGAACAGGCAGCACTCTGAGCTGCAGTACTCAATGGCTCAGGTGCGTGTTAACAAACTGCTCTGTCTTCCCATTGAGAAGCTGACTGAAGGCAAAACAACTTCCACTACATGAAGATGGGCGGACCACACTGTGCTGGGCTCAGAGAGTACATGGTGAGGCTTGTCAGCTGCACGAACATTGGGCTGGTTAGTTGTTTAAAGAAAGCAAAATTAATCTGTAGCTGTCAGTCAGTTAAACAAGATTTGCTTCCCTTCTGAAATTTATTGACAGGTTCTAATAACCAGCACTTAAATTGTCTTTTCTGAAAGCACACAGCAAATGCTGAGAACTAGAAATATGATGTTCACTTTTGGTTACCAAGCAAAGCAGAAAGAGGCTATTGCAGTCATATAGTTTTTATACCATTTTCAAATTTTAATAGACATTTTTGCTATTGGAAGACTCCCAAATTAGCTTGCTTTATATATTTATTTATTACTGCAAGGTTAGTATAGTCTGAGTGCTTTGGCAAGGTTACAGCGCAGAGAATGGGAAATAAAGTAACTGTGATTGCCTATAATAAAGAGGGTGTTGAAGACTCAGGTTCAACAACCATTTCATTGAGGGACTTCTGTGATGGGCCCTTTGATGTATTTTAATTCATTTACCCTCCACAACAACACTGTGAAAAAGGAAATTTATGGGACCTAATTTACAAATGGGAAAATTCAGATTAGAGAGGTAAAATAATTGCCCAATATCATATAATAAGTGTTAAAGTCAAAATCTAGGTTAATATATCTCCTGCTAAAATCCCATGATCTATCTTTAAGTGTCTGGTGAGGTAATAACTTGTAATGTTATAGATGCAGCTTTCGGGAAGGAACAAGGCCCTCCCTAGCTTCCTTCAAAACTCATCATATGTTTCTCTTTACTTCAAATAAGTCAGTGGCCCAGACTGAGACACTTCCTACCATACCATTCTACTTAAGGCAATATTTACCAACAGCTACTAAAAAATAGACCCTAATTTATCTGTTTATTTTTGTACACAATGGGCAGTCTAAGGTGAGAAGTACACAGCCCTTACCCTCAAGGAGCCCCAAGTCTGTGAATAAAGGACTTGACTATTTCTTCACAGGGATGGTCTTAGTGTGATGGTCTTGGCACTTATTACTCTTGGTAGAACAGGAAGCAACAGTTTCCTACGAAGTACCTCCTGCCTGTGCTCAATACCAGCTGTTGCTCTAGTGGGTCGTGCGTCCTTGAGGGATGCCAATGGGCTGCATGATCTTGGATTTCCAGGGATCAGTTATCCTTGTCTCTTGGGCTTCCTGCTCGAAGTTAGGACTGCAGGTTGATGGGGCAGGTGATGCTTGAATGTCAGGGACTCAGTGGGAAGGTTGTGGGAGTTGATTTCCTCTTGAGGAACTGGTTATATTTTCTATGTACAGGATGAATTAAATGGGGAGAACTTAGCTATAGGTTAAAGCTATTTCATTACACAAAGATTGATTCAGGACCCATAAGGTGTGAAGGCTGTGAGTTCCAGTCTTTAAGGAGTTTAAATCTTTTGAGGAAAGCAGACATAAATAATTGTCACTCGGTGTGGGAACTGCCAAAATAAAGATAGAGATGATGTGTTATGGGAGCACAGAGAAGGTCACATATGAACTTGCCTGGAGATGCTGAGAAAAGTCAGGCAAGACAAATGGAAGAGATGAGAGCCCAGCATGTAACATGGCACAAAGGCATTAAAGAACCTGTCATGTACCTGGAACAAGGGGAGCTTTGACATGGTTGGGCCACAGATGTGTGCTGCTATTGGCTTTGAAGCATTTTTCTGCTTAATGGGTTTTTGTTTGATTGTTTGCTTGATTTTTTAAAATAAACAGAAAGGTTAATGATCTCATTTAAAAATACAGGATCAGGTGTTGTACTAGTCAGGGTTCTCCAGAGAAACAGAACCAACAAGATGTGTGTGTGTGTGTGTGTGTGTGTGTGTGTGTTTGTACATATACAGAGAGAGAGAGAGAGATTTTAAGGTATTGGCTCATAAGATTGTGGAGGCTTGGTAAGACTAAAATCTACAGGGTAGGCTAGCATGTTGGAGACCCAAGGAAGAGTTTCAATTCAAATACAAAAATAGTTTGCTGGCAGAATTCTTTCTGCTCAGTCAAGATAAGTGCTGGATCTGTTAAGGACTTCAGCTGATTAGATGAGGCCTAGCCACACTATGGAGGGTAATCTTTACTCCAAGTCCACCAATTACAATGCTAATCTCATTCAAAAAACACCTGCACAGAAACATCCAGAATAATGTTTGACCAGATATCTGGGCACTGTGGCCCAGCCAAGTTGACACATAAAATTAACCATCACAGGTCCACAAAGTAAAGACACATGTTTACACTTATAAGGATTTTGATTTTTTATCTTTTGGGTAACACAGAGGCTTAAGCAGTTTTAATCAATAATGATAAAACCTGTGATTTATAGAATAGGTAGAGCTGCATTGTAGATGATGCCTAAATTTTTAATTGAAGAGACGTTAACAATATTAACTGAGACAAATAAAGAAAGAAAAATAGGATATGGTCACGTTCAGTTTGAAATGGCAGTGTGACAGCCAGGCAGAAATATGCACTAGGCATTGTAAACAGAGGTGTGAGCTTATGTGTGTGTGTGTGTGCAGCTTGGGTAAGAAGATATAGATTTTGGAATTGTTTTTATATAGTTGACTGCTGAAATCATGCATTTACAGGAGAGAGAGAATGAGAAAATAGCTGAGGGTGGTACTCTGGGGAAAACAAACATTTTACATAGTGAGAAGGAGCAGAGGCAGGTAAAGAAAGAAGACTTATAAAAACATCCCTAAAATAAGTGGTGAATAAACAGAGAGAGTCTCTTAGGATGTGGAGGGGTGAATGGACATGGACTTAAAGAAAGAATAGCAAAGTGCAAGAAAAACAAAGCCACAAGGTCTTCTAGGCTGTCCTAAATACTTGAGGGTATGAAAATAACATACCTGGAAGGCTACAGGAGGGAACAAGGGGTAATCAGGTGAAATTGTAGATGGAAATGTGAGAACTTTGAGTGTGAAGAAAGCTGCTACCACATTTCCTCTCTGCTAATGTTTTTGTCTTAATGTTTATTAATAATAAAGATAATTGTGCATCAAGGTGAAGTGCTATTATTAAACATTTGATTCCCAATAATGATTAAAACAAAGCAGAGGAAGGAAGCAAGATGGCAGATGAGAAACAACACCAGCCAGAGCGTCTCTGCAAGAAAGATAGATTTTAGATGAAAGTGAAAAAAACAAACAGGCAGAAAAACATAGATTGGATAAGAGTCAGAAGGAAGGGCACCTGAAACTACAGGAGACTCAATGGGATGAGGTTGCAGAGTAGAACTGGAAGGAGAAAAGCATCAACAGGGCTCAGGCCCCAAGAGGCTTATAGACCGGCAAGAAGGGTAGGTGGAGTGGTTAAAATTCCCCTCCCTTGCATCTCAGACTGCTGCTGGGCTCCTGAGCTGCTGCAGAGACCTGCTGACACCAGCCCAGAAACTGCTCACCAGTGAGCAGAGAGCTTCTTGTGGACAGGGCACCAGGCTTCCAGCTCCCCGGCAGAACCTCCTGCCCCAGAGACCTGAGCCAGTTGGTAGGCGTCATATTGCTTCTCTGCCCACTGGGCACTTTATCATCCCCAGGGGACCTCAACCCCTTAGGATCTGTCTTGCTGGTCCTCACACAGACATTTCCCCACTGTGGCCCAGACTGCAGGAGCCACAAGGGTCCAGTGGGCCCCAGGCAATCTGTGTCACTCCAGAACCTGGTCATTCTGAGCAGACTGCTCCCAGAGAGAGGGTTGAAAGGACCAGTGTGCAGACCTTCCACAACCTGGTCCTTTAATCTCCCTTTCCCTTCCCCCATCCATGGCTGCTGAGAGAGACAATTTAGCCACCACCCAGAGGCATCTACAGGGAATGGGGCTGAGGGGTGCTTGGACTGTGAGTTCACTACCTGCTGGCCTTTCCTGGTGCTGCTTGCCCAGTGACTCTAGTAGAGTGGGACAAAGCCTAAGCCAGAGGGACACTGAATGCTCTCAGGGAACCCCTCCTCCGACAGGAGGTCCTCACTCCTAGCTCTTCGGCCCCTCTCTGGCAGCTTTGCCCAGAGGCAGGGAACAGACCTTTGACTCCTGCTAAAACCATTTATGCAGCTTGAGGGCAGGGTTGTGCAAGCCAGCCCCACCTAGCCTCACTCTAGCACCTGTGGCTGCTGAGGTGTAGAATGAGGACACAGCTGGAAGTCTCAGGACTCCTCCCCACATCTGGGGTGCTAGAGTGTTGTACTGAGGAACTAGAGCTGGTCAGAGGGCCCCAAAACAACATTGCAGCTTGTTCCTCCTGGCAAGCCCCACCTACAGACTCAGAGGTCCATTTGCATATCCTTTTACTGCATTTACTGAGTCATCATACAGGATGTGGTCAATTACCACTCACAAGCACCAGCTACTGGCTCAGAGTTAAACTGGGAATGTCATTATCTAAACATAAGAAAATCCAAAGGTAAGAAACAACAGTTGATGCAGATGAGAAGGAATCAGTGAAAGAACTCTGGAACTATGAAGAATCAAATGGAAAGAACATCCCCCAAAGGGAATGTCAGCCCTCTAGCAATGGATATCAACCAAAATCAGAATGCTGAAATGAGATGAAAAATTTTGAGCATGGATTATAAGAAAACTCAATGAAATGTAAGATAAAATGGAAACCCAACAAAAAGAAACCACAAAAAGAATGCAGGAAATTAATTAAAAATTCACTAAAGAAATTGAAATATTAAAGAAAAATCAAACAGAACTTCTGGGAATGAAAAAATTCATTCAAGGAATTACAAAACACAGTGGAAACCTCAAGGATAGGTTAGATGAAGAAGAAGAAAAAAATCTCAGAGACTGAAGACAACACCTTTCAATTAAACAAGTCAATTGCACATATAAAACAGAAATAAGAGAAAAGAGCAAAGCCTACAAGAAATATGGGATTATGTGAAAAGACATAACATAAGAATCCTAGACATTCCTGAGGGTGATGAAGAAAATGGACAAGGTTTGGATAATCTATTTGAGGGAATAATGAAGGAAAATATTTCTGGCCTTGCTAGAAATCTAGATATCCATGTATAAGAAGCTCAAAGAACTCCTGGGAGATTTGTCACAAAGAGGAAACATCATGACACATAGTAATCAGACTGGCCAAAATAAACATGGTAGAGGCTCTCCTACAAGCCATAAGGTGAAAGAAGCAGGTAATCTACAAAGGAAAACCCAACACACTAACTACAGACTTCTCAACTGAGACCTTCCTTACAAGCCAGAAGGCACTAGGGTCCCATTCTCAGTCTTCTCACACAGAATAATACCTACCTTAGAATTTTGAATCCTGCAAATCCAAGTTTCCTATACAAAGGAGAAATAAAGACCTTCTCAGAGAAGCAAAAACTGAGGGAATTCAAGAAAAGACCTGCCCTCCAGGAAGTACTCAGTATAACATTACACATGGAGCAGCACTATAGACACTTGCCAGTATAAAATCATCCAAAAGCTAAAGGTCAAAGGCCTGATACCACAATGGCTCAAGAGACAACAAAGCAACAAAGTTCAACTCAACAAGATGAACAGAAATCCACGCCATTTATCAATTCTCTCAATAAATGTAGTGGCTTAAACTGGCCACTAAAGAGACATAGGCTGGCTGAATGGATAAACATACACAAGCCAAGTATATACTGCCTTCAGGAAACAACATCTAACCCACAAGGATTCATTCAGAGTCAAGGTGAAGGGATGGAAAAAAATATTCCACACAAATGGAAACCAAAAGAAAACTGGTGTAGCAATTCTGATTTCACATAACTTAGTTTTCAAATCAACAATAGTAATGAAAGACAAAGATGGTCATTTTATAATGGTAAAGGGAAAATTCAATGAGAAGACATAATCATTCTAAATATTTAGGCACCTAACTCATGTGAACCCAGATTCATTGGACAGTCTCTAAGAATAACCATATCCTAGGCCAAAAAACATGTCTAAACAAATTTAAAAACAAAAACAAAAAGTATCCATGCATCTTCTCAGACCTCAATGGAATAAAATTAGAAATCAACTCTAACAGAAACACTCATCTCTATACCAAATGATAGAAACAAAACAACCTACTACTCAAGAATTATTGGGCCAAGTAGGAAATTAAGATAGAAATAGAGAGATTCTTTGAAATAAATGATAAAGAGGACACTAGTTATCAGAATCTGTGGAAAATAGCTAAAGCAGTCCTGAGAGGAAAATTTATAGCCATAAATATCTACATACAAAAGACAGAAAGATCACAATCAATCTAATGAATAACCTCAAAGAACTGGAATAGGTGTAGCAAACCAATCCCAAACCCACCAGAGGAAAAGAAATAACCAAGATCCCATCAGAACTAAATGAAATAGATAACAAAAACACTATATGGAAGATTAATAAAACAAAAAGTTGGTTATTTGAAAAAATTTTAAAAAATCGACACTCCTTTCACTAGATTAACCAGAAACAGAAAATAAAATACTCTAATAAGCTCAATCAGGAATGAAAAAGGAAAAATTACAACTGACACCACAGAAACACAAAATATCATCTATGCTACTATAAAAATATCTATTCACATAAATGTGAAAACTTGGCAGAAATGGACAAATTCCTAGAAACACACAGACTCCCTAGGTTCAATCAGGAAGAAATAGAATTCCTGAACAGAGCAATATCAAGTATCAAAATTAAAGCAGCCATATAAAACCTTCCAAAAACAAAAAGTCCCAGACCAAATGGTTTCAAACCCAAATGTTACCAGACCTACAAAGAAGAAGTGGTGCCTATCATCCAGAAATTATTCTACAACATCAAGAAGGAAGGAATCCTCCCCAAAACTTTCTTGAAACAAACATCACCCTGATACCCAAACCAGGAAAGGACTCAACAAAAAAAGAAAAATATAAATCAATATGCCTTATGAATATAGAGGCAAAAGTTTTCAATAAAATCCTAGCAAACTGAATTCAGGTGCTTATCAAAAAAGTAATACATCATGACAAAGTGGGCTTCTTCCCAGAGATGTAGGGTTGGTTCAACATGAGCAAATCTATAAATGTAATTCACCACATAAATGAAGTAAAAGCAAAGACTATATGATCTTCTCTGTAGACGCAGAAAAAACATTCAACCAAATTCAACACCATTTTATAAGAATGCTTACCAAAATAGGCATAGATGGAAATTCCCTCAAAATGATAAAAGTTATATTCAACATACCCATAGATGACATTGTACTGAATGGGGAAAAATTGAAAGCATTCCTGCTTAGAACCAGAACCAGACAAGGTTGCTCTCTATAACCACTTCTATTCAACATAGTGCTGGAGGTCCTCGCCAGAGCAATCAGACAAAAGAAGGAAATCAAGGGCAACCAAATGGGGGCAAAAGAGGCCAAACTATCACTTTTTGCTGATGATATGATCTTATATCTAGAAAACCCCAAAGATTCTGCCATGAGACTACAGGAATTGATAAATTCAGCGAAGTTTCAGGTTACAAAATCAATTTGCAGAAGTCAGTAGCATTCCTATATGCCAACAACAGTCAAACTGAGAACCAAATCAATACCTTTCACAATAGAAACAAAGAAAATGAAATACCTATGAATATATTTAACTAAGGAGCTGAAAGACTTCTTCAGGGAGAACTACAAAACACTGAAGAAGAAAATAGCTGAGGAAATAAACATGAAAAACCATACTATGCTCATGGATGAGCAGAATCAATACTGTTAAAATGTCTATACTACCCAAAGTGATCTACAGTTTCAATGCAATCCCTATTAAAAATACCAACATCATTTTTTGCATATCTAGAAAAAATAATTCTACGCTTTGTATGGAACCAGAGAAGACCCCGTAGTACAAAAGCAACCTTAAGTAAAAAGACAAAAATAGGAGGCATCAATTTACAAAACTTCAAACTATACTGCAAGTCTACAGTCACCAAAACAGCATATGATTGGCACAAGAACAGAGACATAAACCAATGGAACACAATTGAGAACTCAGATATAAAACTATCCTCATATAGCCATCTGATCTTTGACAAAGCAGACAAAAACATACACTGGGGAAAAGAATCCTTATTCAATAAATGGTGCTGGGAAAACTGGATAGCCACATGTATAAGACTGAAACAGGACCCACACCTTTCACCTCTTACAAAAATCAACTCACGCTGGGTAACAGATTTGAACCTTAGGTATGAAATTATTAGAATTCTAGAGGAAAATGTTGGAAATACTCTTCTAGACATTGGCCTAGGCAAAGAATTCATGAAGAAGTCCCCAAAGACAATCACAACATCAGCAAAAATAAATAAATGGGACCTGATCGAATTAAAAAGCTTCTGCACAGCCAAAGAAACTGTCAAGAGAGCAAACAGACAACCCACAGAATGGGAGAAAATTTTCGCAAGCTACACATCCAATAAAGGGCTGATAACAAGAATCTATTTAGAACTCAGGAAAATCAGCAAGGAAAACTCAAACAACGCTATCAAAAAGTGGGCAAAGGACATGAACAGAAATTTTTCAAAAGAAGACAGAATAATGGCCAACAAACATATGAAAAAATGCTCAACATCTCTAATCATCAGGGAAATGCAAATCAAAACCGCAATGAGATATCACTTATCTCCAGTGAGAATGGCCTTTATTAAAAAATTCCAAAACAATAAATGTTGGCATGGATGTGGAGAGATAGGAACACTCATGCATTGCTGGTGGGACTGCAAACTAGTACAACCTCTATGGAAAGTAATATGGAGATACCTCAAAGAAATACAAATAGAACTACCATTTGATCCAGCAATCCCATTACTGGGCATCTACCCAAAGGAAAGGAAGACATTCTATAATAAAGACATCTGTACTCAAATGTTTATAACAGCACAATTTACAATTGCAAAGTTATGGAAACAAATGAAGTGCCCATCAATACAAGAGTGTATTAAGCACCTGTTGTATTATCCTGGATTTGCTGAAGCCCTTTCTACTAAGTAGAGTATCTCAAGAATGCAAAAACAAGCACCACATATGCCCACCATCAAATTGGTACTAGCTGATCAACACTTATGCGCACATATGATAGTAGCATTCTTCGGGTGTTGGGCAGGTGTTGCGGAGTTAAAGGGATGGGGATATTCACATTATTTGGTGTGGTGCACACTGTCTTGGGGATGGGCATGCTTATATCTCTGACTCCGGTGGGGCAAAAGCGATATATGTACCCCAAATATTTGTACCTCTGTAATGTTGTGAAATTAAAAATATGTACATTCAAAAAAAAAAAAAGCAATATATGCATGCTTTGTCATCCACAACTACAGTTCACTACCTGAGGGCAAGGATGGTCTCTCTTCCTGCTGTGGTTTGGACAGTACCTACATGACCCACAGATAGTCCATGCTTAATTAATAACACATGAAACATTTCCTAACTTTTATAATCTTTCTGTATTCCTTGTTTTCGGAACTGGTTGGGTAGAAGGATAAGGTAGAAAGAATGAGCCTCTGACATTCAATACAAAAAGCATACACAAGAGGAGCTCCTACAAATCAATAAGAAAAAAAAGACAATAATCGAAAACAAAAATGGGTAACGAATATGGGTGAAGCATTTCACATATAAAGAAATAAAATGACAATTCACAGATAAAATGATTCCCCGCTTCATTCACATCAGAGAATGCAAATTAAACAACAATAATTCTATTGATTCACAAAGATTAAAAGGATTGATTATATCTAATGCTGGTGAGGATTCAGGGAAATAAACAATGTCTATTGTGCTTTTGACAGGTGTGTGAATTAAGGTAACTTTTTTTGAAAGGTGATTTGGCAACAGTATCAAAATATTCACTGCATATTTTTTGTCCAAGCAATTCCATGCATAAGAATGTATTCTTATAAAAGTACTTATACATAATTTCAAACACACATAGGCAATGTTGTTCTTTTCATCATTGTTAGAAACATTCTTAGTGTTGTTTAGTAGCAGCTATTTAAGGAAATTATGGTACAACTATATTATGGAACACTCTAGAGCAGCGTCTGTCAACCTCACATTGACATTTCAATCTGAACCTTGACATTTGGGCTGGCTAATTCTTTGCTATAGGAGGTTGCCTTGTGCACTGCAGAATGTTTACCAGCATCACTGTTCTCTGTCCTCGCTGGCATCTCCTTCTCTCATAGTGTGACAACCAAACATGTTTCCAGAAATTGGCAAATGTCCTCTCTGAGGCAGGTGCATAATTACCCCCATTTACAAGCTGCTTACCTACAGACGTGCAGGGGGAAATGACTAGTAAATGTCTGAATTTTTTAAATAGTTATATTCCAAACCATATTTTCATACAAGTGGAAAGAGCAGGTTACAGAAAAATAATAGAGAACATAACTAATGCACTGAAAAGGTATATGTGATTATGAACATATATGTTTATAAATGAAGCACATGTGAGAAGAGTATGTGAAGGATGCATATTAAAGCTTGGTTGCCAGGGTTTCCTCTGAGTTGAGAATGAGTGATTAGGAGCTTTTTCAAAAATTTTATGTTTTAATATATCACTTGTATCATTTAGGAAGTTAGGCATTGCATTTCAATATAAGTAACAATGCCTTGAAAATAATAATTTGAACACTTACAGAGGTAGGCAGTCTAGAGCTAGAAAGACAAGTCCACTGTGTCTTCCAAGACCAAGGTTCTAGGTTTGATCTCAGGCAGCCTTATTTGCACTTCAGCACGTTACCTCATGCCCTCAAGATAGCTGCTCTTCAAGTCTTCCTTCCAGGAAGGGGAAAAGGCAGCCAACAGGTGCATTACCTCTCACATCCTTATCGTTTTTGTGGTGAGAACACAGCATCCACTCTCTTTGCACTTTTCAAGAATACAATATATCCCCATTAGCTGTAGTCACCTTGATGTACAATAGATCTCTTGGATCCCTCACTCTATTGATATATCCTTTGACCAACATCTCCCGATCCCCCCTCCCCTAACCACGCAGGCTCCGGTAACCACCGTGTTGCTCTCTACTTATATGAGATAAAGAGCCTCACACTTCAGTCACAAAATCATTGCCAAATCTTGCCTTTCACAAGTGTCCCTGTGCATTTTCACTGCCATCAACTTAGCATGTGGACTATTTACCTAATTTCTCTACAGTTCTCCTTGCATTTCATCTCTGCCTCCATGTCACCATGCAAAACTTTGCTGATTAATTTATGAAGCACAGTTCTCTGATGGCATGATACAGTGCTACCTCATTCTCTAGGCAAGCAAACTGAAGTACAGAGACGTGAAGGACCTTGGCCAAGGTCACACAGCTTGTAAATTTCAGAGGTGCCATACAGAGAACTTGGTTTCTCTGGCTTCAAGGCGACACTCTTTTCACAATATCATAGTGTCTCTCAGGCAGCAGGAAAATCTCCCCACGCTCCTGGAAGGTGAGTGACTTCCTGCTTTTCTCTGCAGCCTGTGTCCCAGCTGCTTCCACATTGCTGACAACCAAGCGCTTTACTGAGATCCCTGCTATAAGCAGTAGTGAAGCCAAACATCAGGTCAGGATGCCATTGACCGGGCAGTGGAATCGGGAGGGACAAGCGCCAGTGCCTGTGACTTCTGTGTTTTAATATTCACTTAACTTTGTAGAGAGTAATTATATTCCACTCATTCTACACCAGCTGGTATTTACTTCATCCTCCATCAGGCATCAACAGAGCATGGGACTGCAAGACAGAAATATTACTCTAGCGAGCATAAATATTTCATTTTTCACACCACAAATGTGTTGATGATTTATTAATTAGCCTAAAGGCTGCTGCCTCTGCAGAGCTGAAAACGAAGCCTTTCTGCTCTAAGAATTGGGCCTGTCTGGGGCAGCTGCCCGTGGGTGATACTCGGGCTGGAGCACAGCCCGAGTTTGGAAAACAGCCTCTGGAATGCCGAGTACAAACTTCGCAGACGCAGGCTTGGCTTTTGACTGCCTGCAGAAGCCCTGCAGAAAACTTCGCCAGCCACAAAAAGCATCTTGTCTTTGCCTTTCCAAAAAAATGTAGCTGGGACCAGAGCCAACTGGTCTACCTGCCAACTGGTTGCTGAGATGGGGCTGCCAGTCTGCCAAGGGGTCAGTGCCTGCCTTTGACCCAGCAGCTGAGACTACATGATTCATCCAAGAGTTGGATATTCAGGAGATACAATGGAGCTTCCCCTAAACTTCAGCCACAAATATCTGGTCAGTGGCAGGACCCAGGATCCTATCTTTTGTAACTGCCCAAACACAGCCTGGGAGAGGAATAATTATCCTGGGGACAAACACTCATGTAACAGAGGTCCATTCCACCTGAGACCTACACAACCACACTAAGCAACCACCTGAGCTCTCCAAAGGGCCCCTCAGCTGGGTTCTGAACAAGCTGTAAGTTGTTAAAAGGAAGACTAACAATGGTGGCCAAATATCACCTTTGATTTGATGAAGCTAAACCAGAGGACACAGTTTGTTGTCATGTGCAAGTGGTCTGCCAACTCCCCACTTCCATCCAGTGCAGTGGTTCTCAAAGTGGGGGATGGGATGTGATTTTGCACCCAAGGGACATTTTGGCAACGTCTGGGGACATGTGGGGTTATCACTACTGTGGGGTTGCTATGGGTATCCAGTGATTAGAGACCAGGGATGCGGCTACACATCTTAAAATGCACAGGAGAATGGTCCCTACCTCACCCCAACAAAGAATTAGCTGGCCAAAAATGTCAGTAGTGCCAAGGTTGAGAAACCCTTGTCTACACCCGCAGGCAGTACATCTGAAGTAAATGTAAGTCTATAAGTTAGACACAGATCACTACCTCCCACTGGTCCTGGCAGAGAAGGAAGGACAACGAGAACCCACATCTCATGCTCAGAATGTCAGATAGATTAACACTAAATAACTGAGAAATGGGGCTCAACCTTTGTTGCCCTCTGTAAGGGAAAATTATGCAGGTGTCCTCAAACTACGGCCCGTGGGACACATGAGGCCCACCGAGGACATTTATCCGGCCTGCCAGGAGTTTTTGCCACCGCTGCCTGTCTTGATTAGCAGCCGACTCGTCCCCGGCCCACAGTGCGCACTCTCCTACAGTCTGAGGGACAGAGAACTGGCCCCCTGTTTGAAAAGTTTGAGGACCCCTGGATAGGCAATAGGTTTCTTAGGCCAAACTAAGATAACCGCTGGGGTGTTTTTCCCTCCTGGTCTTGTAGCCAGCCGGCCTTCCAGTAAGGCCTGAGTCAGCACACTAACGTAACCAAGGCCTTATTTCCTATGTAAGCCCATGTGATCACTCTTTCTCTTGGCACGTTGCCACTGTTGTTCTGAGCCGTATATAAGCACTCGCCATGTTCTGGCTGTGCAGCATCCCCCGACACTAAAGAACAAGTCTCATCTGCCTGCTGCCGTTTGCCTCTTCTTTCAATTCCTGGAACTGCTCCAGTGCACTTGCTGGCCACAGAGCTCCTTCCCCACGCCCTCCACCCAGGTCATTTGAGTCACCTTAATTGGAAGTAATGGTGGGGCAGGAGGCCAGGAGCTTTCTTGGGGAAAATCCCCTCAAAGACAACAGGAGTGAGGCAAAGATCTTCCTTTCCAGCAGTGCCCACTTTCAGCCTCAGCCAGCTGTACAGATGGATCCCAAACAGCAACAAGTGATCAGTGTAACTATTAGGGCCACCCTTTCCCCACCTTAGCTCGGTCCCAACATGCTTCCCTTTTGCTGCCCAGCCTCAGACCCTGGGCTTCCTGACTTGGATCTCTGCTGACTCCACTGACTTACTCTGAACTTTACCCTGGATCCCAGCTTGAGGATCCTACCCGTTCTCCCTCTGAGGTTAAAATCACTTGTCTGACTCCTGCCTGCATATCTGAACCCACGCTCTGGTCCCTGGCTGGGGACAGCCTGGTAAACAGGTGGGAAAACCACACATACAAGGTCCCTGAGTTGTACCTTTGTGCATGTCCCAGGGGCTCTTTTCAAACATCTTTCTAAGTAGGAACTACCATGAGTATTTTACATAGGAGAAGGTTCAGAAAGAAGTAGCAGTTCTGGAACATGCCAAGAGTGCCGCAAATATTGAATGGATGTGGATAAATTATTAACTGGATGAGTCAGCTAATACGTGGCAGAAGCAGCATGAGAAACAAGATCTGCCTCATCCCAGGCTCTGGGTTCCCTACGCCATGAGGCCTCCTGACTTCTCACTGCTTCTCTGTCTCTGTCCCAGGACTTGGGGCCCTTCCCCAGGAACGTTACTACTTTATAACTCACATCATTTTAGCTCTGGTATGCCCAAGCGTTACATCTACGTTCATACTCAATGCAATAAATTTCAGAAATTTCAAAATACCAAATATCTTTTGTGACATTCTTATGACTTCTCTCACATACATATCTAGTTCTATATAATCTGCAGAGAGGCCATTTACATATACTTTTAAAAAATTCATCCATTCAACACATATGCTAGGTAAAACATCACCGTGTATTTTGGGAGGGTTTAGGACAGTAGTTAAGAGCAGAAGCTCTACAGATTTCTTGAAATTGAACCCCACTTCACACATATATTCATTCTATGAGTTGGAGCAATTTTATTAATCTTTCTCTAGGCCTTAGCTCTTCATCTGTAAATGGAAGTAATAACAGCATCTACCTGACAATCTTGCTGTAAAAGTTAACAGGATAAATTGTTATATTCTCTGCCACATTGGCACTATCCAGTCACATGCTGATAATTAATATTGTCCCACATAGAATGTGTGCTCAACTCATTCAACAACATTATTGATATTAGCAAAAGATAGCACTTACTGGGTCTTCACCCTACTTTAAGACCTTCCCAGAACTTTTAGGTAATGGAATGAGCATGTCACCCTCTAAGTTGCATGCCATTAGAATCCCTTTCATACAGATGAGGAATGTGAGGCAGAAGCTGAGAGTATATAATTTCTCCAGGATGACATAGCTGATAAGTAAGTAGTGCAATAAAGATGTGAATCTAGTGTCTTTGCTAATCACTATTCTACACCATGCTCCTCAGGGGATGGGCACAAAAAAGTGAAAGACCACTGCAGTGTGGGGGATGCACACATAGGTCACTAAACAGGGACACAGAGTACCTCTAATGAGAGAGGAAGTTTCCCCAAAGATGCAATGTCTCCTTGAGGCTTGATAAATGAGGGCTATTGGGGAGGCATTCTGGGCATGACCCTTTTCACAAAAGCACAAGAACATCAGAGGAACAGAGGCAGTTTGTTCTCACTGGCTGGTGTGTGGATTGTGACGACCACAGGAAAGCAGAGGGGCTGGTGTGGTCTGCACTGGCCATATCACAGGAGATGAGATGCTGAGTAAGCATCTGACTTTTTGCAGAATTCAGTAGCAGAAGGCCATAGTACATTTGTGTCTTAGGGAGGTTTATCCCTGCGCTAGGGTGGCAAACTAGTCAGCGGGTGAGGTTGGAAAAGTAGAGCCCAGCAAAAGAAGTTCCTGTGATAAGGCCTGAATCAAGACAGTAGTGATGGGAATGGGCAGCAGTGGACAGACAAGAGACACATTGGGGGGTAGAAACCCCTTCAGGTTTGAGTAAGTTAATAAACAAAATCTCTGTGTAGGTGACGGGGGAGTTTCCTAACCAAGCGAGAGCCCCATGATACCAGAGCTTCAGGACAAGGGCCCAGCCACCGGTGGGGCCTGGACACCAGGGACAGGGCAAGGAGAGATGAGCCCGTTGGTCGGCACTAGCCATTCAGCACGCATCAGGAAGGCCCCACAGCCACTGGCCCTGCCCACGCAGCTGTCAGGAAAGAGCTGTGGGCTCCCGGGGTCAGAACCCAGAGGCTTCACATCTGCCTAAGCAGCCTAAGAAGACGTGCTGAATTGAACTCAACGAGCAATTCCTAATTCTTATTTTAGTGAATACAGAAAATCGTGTATCAGCTTAGGCATCCATCAAAATAATTAATGCCAGCAACTTCCCATGAAATAATTTAACCCACTTGATTTGTAGGATCAGGAAAACTTCCATAAAACCACTATCAACATAGGGCCGTTTTTCATTATCACTGATAAGAATTTGTTAGCCAAGTAGTGTTCAAAATTGCCTCGTGCTTCAAATACTGAAACAGATGGTATTCTCAGAGATGCCGGCCAGAGCCACTGTCCGTGCAGGCTACGTCACGGTCACGGTCAGGATTCAGGGCTGCGAGAGGACAGCCTCCTTATTACCAGAGAGGACGAAGTCTTTGCAAGTCATAGCGATGCTTATAGGGAATCTGCAGAGATCGATTTAACCAAACCATTGCCTGAGGGGGAAGTCATAGCATTTTGTAGACCACGGGAGTAGATGAGACTTCAGCCTCCAGATCAGTTTGCCTACACCAAATCTACTAAATTTGAATAATAATTTGTTATCTGTGACAGGGCCCAGAGCATACTACCCCGA
This sequence comes from Cheirogaleus medius, assembly GCA_008086735.1. Lineage (NCBI taxonomy): Eukaryota > Metazoa > Chordata > Mammalia > Primates > Cheirogaleidae > Cheirogaleus > Cheirogaleus medius. The sequence continues at coordinate 1,592,495 of VBSM01003211.1, forward strand.
AATATGGCACCTTGGTATACTGAGTGCTCTAAGCTGAAGGAGATGGAGAAAAGTACAGAAGCAGGAAGACCTTTCTGATCTGCTCCCACCCTTTCTCCCCTGAAGCAGGCCATGAAACAACTATTTGATTCTCCGCTGAAGAGAGGTCACAGGACCCCCACTCCAGAGTGGTCCTTCCTATACCTGAAGGAAAAGAGTGTCCTTATCCACGAAGACATAGCAACGTCTAGAAGAATCTGGATAAACAGGCCTTGCTAAGTGCCCCCTGGTTTATTGCCCCTTTTGTTCTCCAATCACACTTCCGCACGACTGCCCACTCAAACCTAAGCATGGAATGCACAGCTTTGCCTGTTTCTCTGAGTCTTCATCTCCAACGTCCCCCATGTCATGTAAAATATATATTAAATAAATTTGTATGCTTTTCTTTTGTTAATCTGTCTTTTGATAGAGGGGTCTCAGTCATGAACCTAGCAATGGTTATTACTTTTTTCCTTTGCAAATGAGACATTCCTTTGAGACACTGTATATCAAACTTACAATTTTTTCATATGATGGTTTGATTTTTAACAGCTATTGAGAATCCCTTTTTTAAATTTTTCCTTTAGGTGTATTTTTTTTCTGTCTAGCTTATTTTTAAGCATTTCAAACAAAAAGCAAATTTCAGTGTGATAATCCAAAAAGTGTATATATTTAGAGGAAGTAAAGTAAATGTACAGGAAGTGGCAATGTCTTCCTTGCAGTGAGTAGAACAGCGATCATCTCAGAGCACATCTTTGCCTTGTCTGGTGTTGAGCCTTAGGAGAGTAACAAGCAGGAGGCAGAGGGGAGAGAAGGGGCCGCATCACTGGGGCTCCTTCCTTGGGGGGGCTGTCAACCAGCATTTGCTCAGGGCATTATATCACACAAAAAAATGAATTCCTGAAGGCCTTTACAGTTGAATATTTAAAAAAATAAAGCAATAGCTTTCTAAAATAAATAGAACTTTATATTTACCCAACTTCCACAAGGAGGATCTTTGAAGCTACAATTCAATAGAAGATATCACAAAGGAAAACAAAGAGAAAAAATTTAACTATCTAGAAATAAATATCACATCTAAAAATATTATATTTCTCTCTTGAGCCATTATGTTATCTGGCCTTTGACCTTTAACTTTTAGGTGAGTTTACACTAATGTTTATTGTGCTGATCCACGTGTAACGCTGTTCTGAGTACTTCCCGGAGGGCAGGTCTTGTCTTGATGAATTTCCTCAGTCTTTGCTTGTCTGAGAAGGTCTTTATTTCTGCATCATATAAAAAAGTTAGTTTTGCAGGATACAAGATTCTAGGCTGGGCACTATTCTGTTTAAGAAGAGTGAGAATGGGGCCCCAGTCTCTTCTTGTTTGTAAGGTCTCAGCTGAGAACTCTGCGGCTAGTCTGATGGGTTTTCCTTTGTAGGTTAGCTGCTTCTTTCACCTTACAGCTCATAGGAGGGCCTCTTTCATGTTTATTTTGGTCAGTCTGATGAGTATGTGTTGTGGTATCTTCTTTTTTGTGATGACACAATTCCCAATTGCAAAGATGTGGAAACAACCCAAATGCCCATCAATACATGAATGGATTAATAAAATGTGGTATATGTATACCATGGAGTTCTACTCAGACATAAAAAGCAATGGTGATATAGCACCTCTTGTATTATCCTGGATAGAGCTAGAGCCCATTCTACTAAGTGAAGTATCACAAGTATGGAAAAACAAGCACCATATTTATTCACCATCAAATTGATATTAACTGATCAACACTAATGTGCATATATAGTAATAACATTCATCAGGTGTTGAGTAGGTGGGAGGGGATAGAGGACTGTGTATACACACACCTATTGAGTGTGGTGTGCACCGTCTTGGGGATGGACACTCTTGAAGCTCTGACTCCTGACTCGGGTGGGGCAAAGGCAATATGTGTAACCTAAACATTTGTATCCCTATGATATGCTGAAATTAAAAAAATAATAATAATAAAATTAAAAAAACATAAATTTAAAAAAACTTAAATTAGAAAGCTAACAATGATTTGGAAAATATTAATTTATTAATGTCTCTGTCATATACAAATTTCAAAGTTGTTTACAGGGCATCTAGTAATATCAGTGCTGAGCATAACATCAAGTGAAGACAGAGACTTAAACTCACTAAGGTATTAAACTACATAATTACATTCTTGGCACATGAGTCATTAGGTGAATTGCTGCAAATACACAAAAACCTAAATACTTACATTTTTGCATAGTCTGAGGAACTAGATAACTTAATGAACACAATTGTTGAAAATTATTAAAAGTTCTTGGTTGAATATAGTAAAAATTCTTTTTAAATTGATCAATGATAGAGATTAAAAACAAAAAAGACAAAAACCCCTCAGGCTTGACAGAAAAAGTAGCAAATCTTCTCTAGAACAACAACAAAATAAAAAGATTCAAAACAGATGTCAAAGAATTTCAATAAAGTTGTAATCAATGAGGTCTCTTGGTTAAAGATTAAAATAACAGTTTGATGCAATGAATTGAAAGGCCTTGGAACAGATCCGAGGCTTCTCTGAATGAAAAGAAATTCTTCCTGTGTGTAGTTGATTCAGTCTTTGCCTGAGAGCTTCAGCCTGCTTTTCCTCACAGTCTGCCCTAGGGATTTCGGACTTACCTGCACAGCCCCCACAATCATGTAAGCCAATTCCTGCAATAAATACCTTAACATTTTTTTAAAAAAATATTAAAATAAAAGATGTATGGTCACAAAGAGGTACCGTAAATGAAGGGCAGAAGAAGCAACACAACCAAATCAGATCTACAAAAATATCCAATATTGGAATTATCATTTAAGAATATAAGCTTGAAGAAAAAAATGAAACTATGTTTAAAGAACAAGAAAATACAGAAAACAACCAACTACACTTTTCAGATTATCAAACTGAAGTTCTAGAAATGGTATACAGTGAATAATTAAAAATAAAAAATGCAATATCTGAATTTAACAGCTAATTTACCAAAGCTGAAGAAAAAGTTAAATAATTAAAGGGTAGGATCAAATGAAATGATAAATAATGAAGAACAGTAACAAAGACATAAAAATTGGAGGTAAATTTTAATGAACATACAAAATAAAAAGATCTAACATGAGATCCATTGGGGTTTCAGAGGAAATGAGAGGTAGTGAAACGACTGACCATACCAAGGGTTGATAAGGACATGGAACAACTGGAATGCTTATGACAGCCAATGAGAATGTAGAATGGCACAAACACTTGACAAATATCTTTGCAGATTCCTAAAAAGTTAACATATGCCGATTTATAATTCAGTCATTCCATCCTTAGGTATTTCCGCAGGAAAAATGACAGCATATAAACATATAAGAATTTGTGTCTGAATGCTCATACGATTTTATTTGAAATAGCCAAAAACTAGAAACAATCTCAATGTATATCAACTGATTAATGGATATTAATAAATTGTTATATATCCATACAGTGGCATACTACTCAGCAATAAAAAGGAATAGACTATTTATATATGTATATGTATATCACATATTTTATTCAAGTTTGTATCAACACAATATTAATAAATAAAACCTACATATAAAATAAAGATAATTTTAAATAACATAATAAATATTAAATAAAATTACAACAATAATCATGAAAGACTGGAAGGTAATATATATTAATATTATGGATTTTTTAACGAAACAGAAATTTTTACTTTTCTTATTCCTTTCATGATTTCTAAATTTTATTTAATGAGTATATACTATTTTGATAGTGAAAGCAGTAACCTAAAATTTCAAACTATTGGCCGGGCGCGGTGGCTCACGCCTGTAATCCTAGCACTCTGGGAGGCCGAGGCGGGTGGATAGCTCAAGGTCAGGAGTTCGAAACCAGCCTGACCAAGAGCGAGACCCCGTCTCTACTAAAAATAGAAATACATTAATTGGCCAACTAATAATATATAGAAAAAAATTAGCCGGGCATGGTGGCGCATGCCTGTAGTCCCAGCTACAGGAGGCTGAGGCAGAAGGATTGCTTGAGCCCAGGAGCTTGAGGTTGCTGTGAGCTAGGCTGATGCCACGGCACTCACCCTAGCCTGGGCAACAAAGTAAGACTCTGTCTCAAAAAAAAAAAATAAAATAAAATTTCAAACTATTAGGCTAAATTGTTGTAGCATGCGACTATAGCTATTTTTGATCAGATATTATTTTATGATGTCAATTGATGACTAAAATAGAGAAATGGAGCTAAATGAATTTCATCCATAACATCAAAGTATAATGCTCCACTAACATGACAAATCGAATACCAGCTGATTTGCTTCATAAACCCACATAGTGCACAAAGTCCCCTAAAACAGCCCCCAAATAGCAAAATGTAGGCCAGAACACCAAAAGGAATGTATTTGATGAATCGTATATGATGCAATGTAAAAATTCATAAATAGAACATTTCTGAATCTATAAATACCTAAAACACTCAGAAGTAGACAAAATGGACCAAAATATTCCTAAAAGGATATAAGCATTCACCTTGACAGGCATAACATTGTGTATATTCCATAAAATGCATTGAATGGGTAAATATGAATTTTAGGTGAGTATCATGATGAAAGTTTTCATTAACCAAATTGGTTTTACTCAGATAGTCTGTAGGTGAATTTGCCCGCTCCCAGATGAGTGTCTATCATGGTGACACTGCAGGGATCTGAGAGGACCCACTGCTAGCTCAGAGACATTTGGCAGAAGCCAGAAATAAATGCCTGGGCAGAAAAGGAAGAGGCACAAGGTTTGGCTGCCCTGTCAGGGAAACTGACAAGAGGAAGAAAGATTCTTAGAAAATTGCAATCAATAGATACTCACTTAGTGTTAATATGTTCCAGGAGCCATGTCAGATGCATAGGATAAGAGATCATTAAGAACCCACAGCTGAGAGAGAGACAGAATTGTACTGTTATAAGCTCAGTGAGCAGGTCTGTGCAAAGAGCAGACAGAGCTCAGAAGAGTACTGGTGAGTCTGCTTTGGGCTTTGCAGGGTAGGTAAGGTGCAGGGGCTGCCCAGGAAAAGAAATATTTGTTCTGGACCTTAAACCTAAGTAATAGTTTTGCCAAATAGAGAAAAAGGGAGGAATAATTGCAAAGAGAGATGAAAGGGTGTGACTTGTTTGAAAAATCACAAATCTTTTTCGGTACCAGAGATTTATAGACTTAGGTGAAAAGTGATAAACGTGAGTTCTAAGTAGTTAGCAGTAGTGGAGATAGAAAAATGTAGGTCTCGTCCTTTAGGTATTGGAGACCTCATGACAGTACTTCTGTTGCTGCTATTGTTTTATTTTCTCACTTTTTAACAATGGGAATAAAACATGACTGGTGTTTAAAAAAAGATTTGAAGGAGTAAAATTGGAGAAAGAAAATTATTATAATAGTGAGAGATGATAAGGGATTGAATTGAAGCTTTGACATTATGGAAGGATTATAAAAAGATTTAAGAAATATTTTGAAAGATGAATAGTCAGAGCTTGGTTCAAAATTGTGGAAGGTGAGGGAGAGCAAGTAATAGATAAGGACTCCGAGAATTCTAATTATGACAACCCAAAGGATGGCAGTGTCATTAACCTAGATGCGGAATGCAGGAAAAAGAGCCGGTTTTAGGAAGTAGATAATGAGTATAGTTTTGGACATGCTGATTTATATGTTCCTGGCATATCCAAGAATATGAAAAATGGAAATACAGCTTGGAACTAAAATATGAGTTTTGAGTTGCTGAAATAATTTGAGACTCCAGAGTGTAGAACTGGTAGTTAAAGCTCTTAGAAAGGATGAGAGACTAATGATCAAAACAGAATACATGTATCAGGTGCTCACTGTGTGATCAGGTACTGTTTGGCACTTTGCATATATTCATTTACTTCATTATTAAAACAACCCCATACGTAAGAACCACAGTTGTTTCTCCTATACACAGGGACACCGATTCATTAACAGGTTAAAACCTTGTCCAAGAGTGGAAGTGGCCAAGCTGGGACTAGCACCCAAGTAGGTAGGTATCAGAGCGGAGATGCTTAACCGGGAGTTTATGCTGACACTCAGCCAACTGACAAGAAGGAAATCTGGGGAACTTTGACATTTGAGAGGGTGGCAAGGGGAGGAAGAGAGGCCAGCAGAAGCCACAGAGGAAAACCCAGGAGAGTGCCCTGTTAAGAAGAGCAAAGGATGAGGGAGTTTTGAGGAGGGGCAGCCCACTGCGACACACGCTGTAGAGAAGTCTAGGATGCACGGAGCCGTGGCTGGAAAGCAGGTTTCCGTGAGGTTGCAGGAAAGGGGGCGAGGATGGTATGGGCTGTGACGGAATGGGAGAGGGGAGATGAGGGCGGCCGAGCAAAGAAAGAAAGCAGCAGCAACTCTGTTGGGAACAGGATGGAGAAAAGATATATGGCATTTCTAAAAACAGGGGTTGCTCTGTCCCAGATGTCTGTCTAGGCTCTAGTGAAAAACCCAAAATCTGCAAAGAGGATCATCACTTTACTACCAAGTCTGTCTGAATGCACTTTAGGCAAACCTAAAGGTCAAAGGGAAAGGACTAGAGCTTAGGTCACAGTCCAGGAATAGGAACTCCAAAAGGCTGAAGGAAGTATGAAGGCTCCATCTGAGACAGCCCCCTCCAGAGTGAAGGTCATGACTTTCACAGGCAGAAGGAGGCCTGGACATCAGCACCTAGAATGCACAAAGGACCCAGAGACTTTTCAGTAATGCTCACCGAAGGTGGGCTCAGTGGTGGGGCCAGAGAGCACAGGCTGAGGCAGAGCAATGGACTGGGACCCGAGTGGTTGGAGGATGTACTGATATCTTCCACTACGGCATCCTTTTCTTCAAATGAATATCTTGTCTTCCTAAGCCTCATCTTACTTTGGGCTTTGGACTTTTTGATGTTTGTGCCCCCCTCTCTGAATTCAAATCCAGAGGAATCTGTCTGTGCTGGGCCATGAGAGCTCTGGAGGTTGTGGGCTCTCAGAGTCCAGCATGGCAGGAACAGCAGCCCAGCCAAGCCAGACAGAAGTGCAGAGAGACAAGCGTACAACTTGTCTTTCTAAATACAAATTGTTGGGAGGTCCGAGGTGGTCAGAGACTGACAGCAAAAGTTCTCATTCAGTGAACTTAGGTCTTGCACGCAATTGATGGAGTTCCTCCCCACCACACTTCTGCTTTTTGGACTTCCTCCTAGAAAATGACAGCCAAAATCTTCACTTGGCACCACAGGGGCAAAGAAGACATGGGTCTTAATAGTGAGAAGAAGGGAGCTCTCTGACCCAGCCCTTTAAATGAACCTACTCAGCTCTTACAAACCCATGCAATCTCAAATCAACTGGTACACGGGATCTTAGTCAATGGAATTATGCAACCGCCTTTTATTTGCCTACCCTAAATCCTTTTCCCATACTATGGACACTCTCGTTTCTTTAAGACCCACTTTTCTCCCTACTGGTCTTCCAATATTTTTCCACCACTTTCATGCTATCTCCACCCCTTTGCTTGATAGCCATGTTCAGGATTTCATATCAGAATTAAACTCCACGATCTTCAAATAACATAACTTTAATATTTGCTTTCTGGTCCTTGAGTGGTAACTGAAGATGAAAGATATCTCATTTTCCATTCTGACTCCAGGGTGCAACTGGCCATGCCCACCTCTTTCCTGATTTCCGTCAAAGGAGAGGGTAGACAGAAAGAAGCACCAGTGGCAGAAGCTTGGGGATGGGGTTTGTGTCCCTCCCTGTCAGCTGTCTTAAATGACTATCTTTTCAGTTCCCCAGAAGAACCACAGGGAAGCTCTGCTGTCACTTATCATCTTTGGTTTGGAAAGAACAGAACCGTTTTGCATAATGCATGGCTCCCCCTAAATTATAAATATACTGTGATTGCAGATTTTCCCACTGCCTCCTTCTTTACCTTAACATCAGCTTAAAAATTGTCTTCCCAAATTCAGGAAGATGAAAGGCAATGTAGATGTGGCAAAATCAGAAGTCAGAGCCAGAAACTAACCATGTACCTTGGCCAGCATCCAAGATGTGTGGCAAGTTTCTACTCAATTAGATTCTCCCATGGCTCATGCCATCTATTCTTCTGCCTCACCTCCTTCCTAAATGGCTTCCAATGAATCCTGTGCTTTCCAGGGAGCTGGACTCATCTCAAGTTTGCCCCATTGTCTGTACAGCCCTGTGGTTCAGACCCTCGCGCAGCAGGAACCCTGAGCCATGCTCTTGCCTAGTTGAAGTGTTCAAAAACGATTACTATTTGATTTCATTGTCTTGCTCTCCTGAGAGCCAACTTCTTAAATGGCTGTTTAATTGGTTTGGTTGCTTGTCTGAAGTAAAGTATTTCATAATAGCAGATCATACCCAGGCTCAAATAGAAAAGAAGCAAACATTTTTTTTTTTTGGAGACAGAGTCTCATTCTTGTTGCCCCGGCTAGAGTGCCAAGTGGCATCAGCCTAGCTCACAGCAACCTCAAACTCCTGGGCTCAAGTGATCCTCCTGCTTCAGCCCCGCGAGTAGCTGGGACTACAGGCATGCGCCACCATGCCCGGCTAATTTTTTCTATATATTTTTAGTTGGCTGATTAATTTCTTTCTATTTTTAGTAGAGACGGGGTCTTGCTCTTGCTCAGGCTGGTTTCGAACTCCTGACCTTGAGCGATCTGCCTGCCTCAGCCTCCCAGAGTGCTAGGATTACAGGCATGAGCCACCACACCCGGCGTAAACATTTTTAATTTTCTTTACCTTCAGTCATTCCAAAGATGTTTAGGTCAAAAGGAACCAAAGTAAGGATAAATTTAGGAAAAAACCCATAGAGCTCATGATAATTTATACTTCCCAGCTGGAAAATATAGCTACAGTCTGACCTCCTTCAACCAAGCAGTTTTCCTGAAGGTCCTGACATCCACTTTTGTTGAATGCATCATTCTGTGCGAGCCTCTGGTCACAGGTTTTCTCAGCTAACAAATTGCACATCTCCTGTCCTTATTGACAAGTCAGGGTATAATTCTGAATTTCCTGGGTTTCTGGTTTTTCTTATTTCAGGTCACAAAGTGCTTTAGTCCACAAATACAGCCAAAGCGTAGGCAGGCAGGAAGGATCACCCCTGAGGGACCATGTGGCAGAGTTGGATAAGGATCCATTGCTCTTAATCTAAGAGTGCTAGAGGCGGTGTCCGGACATCCTGCCCTTCCTGCTCATCACTATTGTTACCTTGAAGAAATGCGCATCACTTGGACTACTGCAGTATCTCTCTTTGGTGATGGAAAAGATTATTGCAGCCAAGGAAACTAAGGATTATAGAGTTTAAAAATATGATTTGGAACACTGGCCCCTATTAACCCCATGGAAGGAGTCCTATACTGTCATAAGCTCATGTCCCTCCCTGCTGAAGGGGTTTATTTTATAGATTCATGAATTTCTGACCATGTATACATGTTTATTGGCCATGTATACACTTTCCAATTTAATGATAAACATCCAGGATTCAGGGAATTGTTTTCTTCATTTTACATTCTACAGCGCTTTGTAAGTGTTGTGTGCTAAAACCTTGATTCTTAAGTTCAATTGAATTGAACCTAACACCATTTCTACATGCTTTTTTGTGTAATATTCTTATCAATAAGAGCCCAGTTATTCTAAGGCAGAAAATTTATCTTTTCCTTTATCCTGTGGATTTCTAAGCACATATTGGATATATAAGAATTTCTGGGTGAATTGAAATAAACGGAATCTTTATAAAAATATTTGACCTCTTCTACAATAGATTTTTGTTTGTTCATTTAATGGGAAGAAAATGTTTCCAGGTGTCCCCACAATTTTCACGTCCCCAGTCCATTGAGGATTCACCACCCTCACCCAATGGAGGTTGAATTTACTGTATGTTATATGAGAAAATGAATCAGAATCTTTTCCTTTTTAGCAAGCTCCCTGCTGGGAAAGCTTGTAACCTTAGGAATTTAATTGTGCTTTGCCTACTCTCACATGGTGACCATGTAGGTCATTTTGCAAGTTATTTTAGATGGGGAGAGGTAATGGCTCATGTACCATGAATGCACAGGAGATTCAGTGTCTGGCTCAACACTGGACAAATTATAGCATAGGTGTGCTGTTAAATTTCAGCTACCAGAAGACATATCTGTTTCTACCAGCATTAAGATGAGTCATGTCTTTTGACAGGAGATGGTAAGTCAGGCTTTTCCCAGAAATATTAGAAATTGGCTAAGATTATCTTTTTATTTATTTATTTTAAAATAATGGGTACACATAGGCACAATGAGATATAAAGGACTTTGGAAACCAAGAAGGAGCAGGGTGGAAGGGGAGTGAGGGGCTAAAAACTAACCTATTGGATACAATGAACACTATTCTGGTGACGGGCACATCTAAAGTCCTGACTTAAGCATTATACAAGGTATCTATGTAACAAAGACTTTTGTATCCCCTTAACATTTCAAAATAAAGAAAAAAATTTAAAAATTTAAAAATAAATAAAAAATAGATTACCTTTAAAGATTGAGCTCTTTCACTGGAAAAGATGCCACTTGATATTTGTGTCATTCTCTTTCTTAGAGGTTTGCATAGTTGAGAATAACAGAATTATCAAATACAGGTTGTGATCATTATATTTTGTTCAGGTTGTATCAACTTTTGAAAATTTCTCCCTCTCTAGGAAGAAAGTGTCTCAGCTGAACGAGCCAACATGCAAATAATTGGAAGGGGCCACATATGATGAGCTAAATCCCAAAGAAATAATATCAAATATCTTAGTTATTTTTCAAGTCATCACTAACAGAATGAAGGTGAAATATACATGTAACCCTGCATTTTATCACTGAAGACCTTTCTTGGACAATCTCCATTCCTAGTCACTAGGCTCCAGAGGAAGAGTTTTGCTCACATCAGTAAGAGGTACCTAGATGATATGAGAGGCATGTACCAGGAAAATGTTAAAATTTTATCAAGGAGGAATTATGTTTTTCTAAGATGGAACAAGACACACTTTTGGTGCTCAGGAGGACAAAGGAACAATCATTAGCTAGTAAGTCAATGCTGAAAAGGTTGCTAGTCAGACAAGAGATTTTTGCCCTTACAATCTCTACATCATTGTGCCTGTATTCATTCTTTAACACATATTACTGTGCCCACTCTGGGCTGGGAACTGTGTGAATTGATAGCAAAACTACTGTATACAAAAAAGACATGGTTTCTGTCTTAGAAATATTTTGCAAAACATAAAACAAACATAAATTCCTTTTCCGTAATATACGAAACATTCTTACAAATAAAAAAAATACCAATACCAATTGAATAAGAAAAAGGGTCAAACATTTTATTAAAATTACCACAAAAAGATTTACCAGGAATTAATAAATTGTGAAAAGCTAGTATATCTTATTCATAAATGAATAAACACTAATTCAAGTAATTAGATATTGATTGTCACATGTTAGATAAGTAAAACTATGAAAGGTTTATAATATCTTTTGTTGGTAAATACAATGAAGAATTTTCACTTACTGGTTGACGAGACTTTAAACTGCTACAAAATTTCCAGGTAACTTTGCAATATCTGTCAACGTTTTAAATGTCTTCACCTACGACCTGATACATTCAAATTTTAGGAATCAATCATAAGAAACAAGAGCACAAGTTGTAATCCTATATGCATATTATAGTGGTGTTTGTAATAACAACAGCAAAAAGAGTAATAATCTAAATGTCCATTAATAAGGAATGAGCTAAACAAATAAAAGTACAATCACAAAATGGAATATTATATTGCTGCTTAAAATAATGTGATTAGTATCAGGGAAAAATGTATAAACAATGTTCAATAAAACAGACTACAGTGGACAGAAGAACTCCTTGATGAACATCTAGGTGTTTACCTCTGTATTCCTGACACTGCTATATGGTTCTCTGGTATTTGGTTGCATCCCTCAGGGACATGTTTGGAACTCCAGGAGGGCTTATCGATAACCTCCAGGGAACACTTTTTGCCACCATCTCTTCTGCCCATCAACATTGACTCCCGGGCAAGGAAATAGCCATGTTACCTATTCCTGGCAAACACCTCACACTCTCCTGCCCTGGCTACCACCCATCCCAGTTCTCATGATGCGGAGAGGGAAACTCAGGACTGGCTTTGCAGGTCCGACGGGTGATTATCACAGGATAGGCAGACACCGGATCCAGCTCAGTTTGTTCTGTACCTCGAATGTTGAGAACTTTCAGGCCAGATAGTGACACACTGTTTCAGTTTTATTGTTTTTATGCTTTCTTGCTCAAACTATTGCTGGGGGAGAGAAGAGTGAAGGTGGAAACAGGTGGGCCACGAGCTAAGGGAACTGAGTTACCCCAGGCTTTCCTTTCTGGGGTCAGAGAGGTGGTCCAAATCCAAGTGTTCCCAGAGGTGTGGCAAACTCAAGTTCAGTTCTGGCATCTAACATGGCGGGTGAAGCACCAAGAGAGAGCACGGAAGGAAGTGTTCACTCAAACAGAAGGAACTGCAGTGATACTGGTGATTCTCTCCTCTTTCAACAATTCAACACACGTAGCTATGGTCAGGCTCTCCTCTGCGGGTGTGGAGCCAGCACAACACACATGACGCCCATCTTCACAGAGCCTGCTGTCTTGTAAGGGTGGGTACAACTCTGCTTTGGAGTAGAATGCTGAACAGAGCCAGGGCACACAGGAGCAGAACATATGCACACACACACACACACACACACACTCCCATACATCAAACACACACGCCCAAACTTCCTTTTCTCTTCTGATCACTCATTTTGGAACATCTTGCATTTCTGTCTAGAAAATGAGCCTTTGTAACCATGGAAATGGCGGTCGTTTTCAGTGCAAGGGGATTGCATGTTTAACGAGATACTAGAGAAGGTTTGATTGCTTCTTGGATGGCACTTTGGATTCCCACAGGGGACTAAGGTGACAACAGGAATCGCCAGCTGCAGACTCTACCCCTCACTTCCTTAACTCCAGTTGAAAGCTAGTTTCACCCCTGCCGTGCCTGGTAGTTAATACTGCCACCCTAAACAGATCACACGCACGGCGGGCGGGGGAAGGCGGCAGCCATTTTGCGACGCAGCCGTTCATTCCCACCAGAGCTCTGAGGCTGCCTCACACACACAGAGTTGGGGGAAACACCCAGGGCTGCAGCTTTGACTCCTCAGGGCTTCTGGCTCCCTTTCTTGGCTGCTTTTGGAGGGTTACATGCTGGACCCAGCAAGCCAAAGAAGATTTTTGAGAAACTTGAGTAGACAGGAGTTGAGACCATTTGACCTGAAGTTAAGGTTGTGTTCTTATCGCTCTTGCACTATGTACCTTCCAACAAACCTAATAAATCTCCTCTTGTTTAAGTGACAGGCAGTTGGGATTGTTATTTTTTGTTTTTGCCAAATCCTGTAAAGGGAAAACCAACCCATATAACCCAGAAGGGAGAAGAAATAGGTCAAATCAGAAAGAGTGTAATTCCTCAGCAGCCGTCATGGCTTAGGAGGATGGGCCATGCTTTTGGCTACAGATGCCCCTGTGAACCTGAGCAGGTGTGGGCACCCAGAGAGGGACTCCTTTAGGTCTTCACTGAGTGATGTCTGTGTGGACTTCTGACCCAATAGGGGACTGGGCGTCACATGTGAATCCAAGCAGAAGGCCAGTCGGAACGGACAGGCACATTGCAATGAATAACTGCATTGCTTCCCCTCTTCCCTTTCCTTTTATAAGAAGATTCCTGTGTTTGCCTGGTCAGCTTTCTGGCCTTTACTTTATTGATCTTGGTAATAGTAGAGAAGAAAATTGAAAGAACACCAGAAAAGCCAAGTAAATCTACATTAGAAAGGGCAGAAAACTATGCATGATAGGAAAAAAATAAAATAGACAATAGACTCAGAGGCAGAAAGAGCTGGGAGAGAGTGAAGAGCCAGCCTAGGGCATGTTTACCAAGAGTTTATGGGAGTTTGTCAATATGACAGAAGAGATTGAGAGGCAGCTTCAGTGACTTTTAAGTGAAAAGGTAGGAGAGAGACTTAGGAAAAAGATTTCAGAATTGGGGTTTTGAGTTAGTGACTAATCCCCATTTACTGCTTCTTAAAGAGCCCTCTATAAATAATTCAATTGCTTTTCAGTGTTCTTTGGATGTCACACCAGTTTTATCTGAATGCAACTCTCAGTATTTGGGCCAGTTTTATGAGGATTACATGTGATTAAACAAATGTTGCTCAGTGGATTAGCGAGTGTCTGAGACCTTGCTGTCCAAAAGGGACTCCAGACTCCATAGGCTGATGGGGCTGAGCCAGCTGAGAGCCTGCAATTCATGGTCCACAGAAGCTTCAGTGTGCTCAGTCTACAAGTTGAAAATCCTCAGTGATTATAGCTGGGTGGGTTCAGAAAGACAGCAACTTTGGGCCAGTTTTTCCCTTAGAAATCCTCTCTCTGTATCTTTTCTCTCCCACCTTTGGCTAAATGCAGTGGCCATGCTCAGTTTTCTCCAGCCATGTTGGGCACTGTTGGTCATTACCTCTTTTGGGGAGCATTCCCCTTCTCTGGCTTCCCTGACACCCCTCTTCTGGCCTCACTCCTTCCTCGCTGGGTGCTCATTCTCTTAATTTCCTTTACCAGTTTCTCCTGCAAGGTTCTAACCCCGATCATTTTCTGCCATACTGTACCCTGAGTCAACTCATCTGGTCTCACAGCCTTAAATATCAAACAGCCGATGGCTCTAAAATTTAAATCTCTGGCCTAAACATCTTTACAATCTCCAAAACCACATCTACAACTGCCTATGTGACATCTCCACTTGAATGTTGAACAGGCACCTCAAACCTCACATGGCCGAGGCTGAACTCCTGGTTGCTTGGACCCCTCACCCCAAAACCTTTCTCCTGGCAGCTCATCATCTAGATAAGTTCAATTCTTGTGTTCTGGCTGCTCAAGACAAAATATTCAAGACATCTTCAAATTCTCTTTTTCTCATACTTCTCACATCTAACCTGTCAGCCAATCCATTGCCTATTTTCAAAATATACTCAAAATCTGACCACTTCTCACACTGCCTACCTCCACCACCATCCTCATCCAAATCACCGCCAGCTCTAGCCCAATTACCACAAGAGTCCTTTTGTCCACAGCAGCCAGAGTGACCTTTCAAAATGTCACTAGGATCCTGCCATGCCTCCGCTGACAGCCAATCCATGACTTCATGGAAAGCATCACATATGCACATACACACACCCTGGATCTTTCTTTCCTTCTTAATTTGCAGTTTTATTTTCCATAGAACTAATCACAAATATACCACATATGTACATATTTCTTTGTTTTCTGACTCCTTCCTAGAATATAAGCTCCCTAGGAGTAGTAAATTTTTCTGTTTGTCTTTTCCCTTATCCCCAGCGATGTCTGGCAGATGGTGGGTATTCGATTAATGTTAGTTAAATTAATAAATAGATGATTTTTCTGAGCATTATGCTTCCTTTTCCCAAGGCAATGTATTCCCTGCAGGGAACGAGTGTGTGAAATAATGTATTATGCTTCCCAAGAGTTAGCTATTCCTTCATGCAACAGTTTTGTCTTTCCCCTCCCCATGATTCAGACTTGGGCTGGTGACTTGCTTTGGCTAATAAAATGTGAGTACACGTAACTGTTGCCAACTCATAAGCGGAAGCTTGAGAGGCTCTTTCCCAAGTTAGGGGCTGATCCTGCATCTTTGGTCCTGGAGTGGAGAAGACATGGAATATAAATACACTCCATCCATTAAAGACATAGAATATGAGTGAGAAATAAATGTTTTTGTGTTGTATGCCACTGAGCCCCAGGGGGCCATGTGTTACACAGCAAAATGTAACCTGCACTTGGCCTATAAGCAGGAGAGGGAGGGTGTTCACTGGGCCGTGGATGTTTCTGTGACCTTGTGTTGCTGCCCTGATTCCCTGGGAGGAGTATGCTTGTCCTGCTCAGGGATTCTTCAGGGATGATCCTATTTTGGTCTGAAGCAGACAGGTAGAAGGGCCACTCTAGGACCTTAGCAATCCTATATATGTGTAAGGTGCACTCATTTTTTTTCATGATATGAGTCAGAATCAGTGATGCTGACACACATTCTAAATGCATTGGTTATCATTTTAAGACTTTCACTAGTCCGTGCTCATTCTGAGGAAGACTGGGGTAAGTAGGGAGCGAGCTCATGAGCAGCCTCTGAGCTGCACAGGAAAAGAGCGATAATTAGAGTTAATGCCAGGCATTGATGCTAGCCATGAGCCCCACCCATGTCTACTATTTCATGCTTAAAGGATATATCCATAAATACTGAGGCAAGCACAGCATCCCACAGGCAGTGCTGCAAATCATGGGTTCTGGGGTGTGTGTGTGTGTGTGTGTGTGTGTCCCTCTCACTAAGAACATTTTAGGGAATTACCCTTGAGATTTCCAAACTAATGCACAGCCTTTGGGTGTTCAGGGGTCTCTGTCCTAGGAAGATGCCCATCCCCAACCCCAGTCTCTTTTGGACCACAGAGGATGGAGCAGCAGGGCGGGGCTGGATGGGTGCTGCCCTCACAATCCCCAGGTTATCCCCTGAGGTCTGGCTGCCCTTAGATGCTGGGGCAAGGCTTTGCATTCCATTCTCTGCACAGCGATGCTTCTTCTCCTTTGCCAACAAAGGAATCAAGTGAAACAAAGTACATTTTGTGAATTAATGAGACAAGGAGGAAAGATTTGAGCTTCCTGTGGAGGCTCTGAGAAGGGTTGAGCTACCCATGAAATATTTAGAGGCATTTTCTCAAAGTAGTGGGCTGAGATGAATCAGTAAAATCAAGAGCTTTCTTTTTTCTTTCTTTCTTTTTTTTGGAGCCTGTAGAGGTTGAAACCTGCAGCTGGGGCTCCAGTGTGTTGTCTAACCTTTGCCTCCTGTGCCGCTGTCCCTGCAGGGACCTTCTTCTTGGACCCTTCCAGGGTATGAAAGCTCTGTCTTTAAAGTTGGATCATCTGTCAGCTGAAATTACAGCCCTGGCCACTGGACCTAGGGATTTGATCAGATTATTCCAAGAGTACAGAGAATATACTAGATTATGCTCATCATATATGGTTGTTAGCAAACTCTGAAACAAAGATCCTGTGGATGCTCAGGTCTTGCAAGGTGCATTTGTCCCTGAAGCCCCAGGGATGAAATACCATTGTCACATAGAGTTATCTCCAGTGATGAGAATCTGTCACATTATTCTAGTATCTGAGAAGTTTACAGCCAGGTCATCTATTCAATCTCATTTTCTGTGTTTGAAACTCACTTTGTTGCTATTCTTACCAGCAGACCTAGAGTCCCATAGCAAATCAGAATGGATTAGAGTGAGCACAAGGACTACCATATATAACCATTATCTTTGCAAAGCTCCAGGTTGCAAATGATAATCCCCAGGACAGGTGCAGCACTTACAGCTGTGTTAGGTATTGTCCACACAGTGTTTTCAACAAAATTACACAATAATTTTTTAAAAGAAGATAATCCATTTAAATTATGGATGCATGGTTTTCCTTAAACCTTGAAAAATCTGGTAAAATGGGCCCCAGATTTTAACATGCTAACAATTAGCCAGAACTGAATTACAAATTGTTGGACTTCAGATTAACATGCCTTCTCCAATGAACCAAAGCCCGCTCCCTCCTCCCCCACAACTCCCTATTGTCTTATTCTCTTCCCATTTCTTGGGGTTGTTTGAGTTTTTGATCTTTGAAACTTGTTTAGCAACTCGACGGCTAGCCAAAGATACTCAGAAATATGCTGTGTTTAATATTTCAGCTCTCTCCCATCAGGTGGGATGGAAAGTGTATTGAGCTCTGGTCAGGATGCAGCCTCCATCCTGCCCTTCTCTGTGCCATCCCTGCTCCTGAACTAGGAATGGCAGATCACATTCTCTTTCTATTTCCCCAGTGAATACTGATTGTTAGGGATCTCTTTCCTGTGTCTGTTATGATTACAAAGGGCTTCTCTGGAGTTCAGTCTTATCCTCTTTCTTTGTGAGCTGATGGCCAGTCCTTGACAGGGCATTTTGAGAAGGAAACACAATTGTTTCATGGATTGTTTCATTGGTTGTCCTATGTGGCATGATGTCCAGCCTATGGATGACTTGCTGTCTTCTCCTGTATAGGAAGATCCTTGCTGAGGATCTTAGGGTTTCAGCAGTGTAATGCTGTTCCCAGCACAAGATATATAGAGCAGTGAAAACTACTACACTTTATGGCAAAAAAGCACTAGCTGGAAATACCCCATCAGATACACACATCTCACTGAACACACCCAGGATTGTCCTTTTTGCTCACTACCACTATAGTGGGGGGAAAATGCTGTAATCACTTCTTTGCCCTTGGGGACATTTTGAGCTGACACTTTGAAACCTATGAAGTAAACAAAGGCAGGCACTATTTGAGTTGGCTCCTGAGCTCAGAGGGGGAAAATAAGTGCTGTCCTATTGTCAGAAGTCAGTGGATCCCACAGCCTGGAATATTCCAACCCAGACTAACCTCTCACCTTTGCAACATACTAATACCAAAGTGAATGAACCCTCAGTAAGCCTCAGATCAGCTAAGCCATAGATCTAGAATATTTTCTGACCCTACCTATGACTTGATTAGTAACCCAGGCCCTAACTGGTCCCTAACCCAGAACCTAACTGACTCCTAACCTAGAATAGACAACTAATCCTGATTTCACATGGGTCCTTCTCACTCAGGTCCCTCTTACCCAGGTTGGTTTTGTACTTCATAAGTATAGGTGCTAATGAGACATCTTCTGAGTCTGAATGGTGACTTCCCTGAGGCAAAGTCACTGGGGAAGGATACTCCATGTAGCCAGTGGGCCATGAATATTCTCACCCACAGCCCTGAAAAAGACCTGCAGACCCTGGGACTTTTTCTTACACCCTAGCAGGCGTAAGGTGGCTTTCTAAGTCAATAATAAACTCTATTCCCAATAGCCAACTTTAGTATTAACATCTTTCAAATGTCCAATTTTGAATTAGATTTAAAAATTTAACAGAATAGAAAGTGCATATATATGCACACACATACACATATACATAAACAATCAATGTATTGGCAGGATACATGGGGAGAAAAGATGACTGACCAGAGACACGAGCTGCCAGATCGTCTCATAAAGGAAAAGTTTTAGGTGAAAAAGAAACAAACAAACAATCATATATTGGGTGCTAATTCTAAGGAAAAAGTGCCAGAACCTATAAGAAATTCCATGGGAAGTAGTTGTGGAGTAGAACAAGAAGGAGCAAGGTATTGGCAGAGGTCAACTCCCAAGAAGCTTAGAGTCCGGGTGAAAAGGGTAGGTGAAGCAGTTTGTTCCTCCCTCCCTCACATCTCTGGCAGTCAGCAGGCTCCCTACCTGCTGGAGAGCCTTTCTACCCTCACAAGCCCAAAAGCTGCTATCACAAGTGAACTGGGAACTTCTTGGGGAAAAAGCACTAGGCTTCAAACCCCCTTGGGGAGCTTCCCATCACCAAAGATCTGAGCCAAGATGGCAGGTGCCATATTGCTTCTCCACCCACTATGAGCCTTGGCCCACTCCATGGGGTTTCAGCCCCTCAGTTTTCATCTTGCTCATTCCAACATAAATATTTCCCAACTCTGGCCCAGACTGACGGAGCCTCAGGGGGCTGGTGGGTCCTGGGTGATATGGGTGACCCCATAGCCTTTACATTCTGGGAGGGCTGCCTTCCAGAGAGAGAGAGAGAGAGAGACGGAGCTAACCAGAGTGCTAGCTTTGCTCCATTCAGACTCTTTTCCTTCCCTTCCTCTCCCCCACTCACAACTGCAAAGAGACACTTGAGGGCTCACAGGAGCTGCTACTTCCCTTCTTTTGGGGCTCCCATAGAGAGTAGGTTCAAACCTTTCCTCTTAAAGACCTGCAGAGGACTAAGGGGTTCTTGGACTCTGAGCTCCTTGTTCACCAGACTTCTCCTGTGCTGCTCTCCTGGCTGTTTCATCAGATCAGGACACACCCCAAAGCAGAGGGACATCAAACCTGCTAGAACACCCCATAGGCAACTCAGGATCAGAACGCTTCTCCCTGTCACAGTCAGGGATTGATCTTCAGGGACCAAGGGACAAGTCCACCACAGGCCAGATTCTGCACTGTACCATCAGGAGTATATCTTGTTGTTTGGGGGCATGGAGGGGAGATTTGTGAATGAATCTCAGGAGGCAAGTGAGCCCTCATGGGCAGAAATGACAAGACAGTGTAGCATGGGTCCCAGCTACACCACACTTGTGGAGCACCCATCCCCACACACAGGAAATCTGTGCTCTCAACCCAGGGTGGGATCCTGGAGAGGGAAGCTCCCAGCCCACAGGGTCATTGCTAGGGAGCTAAGCTGGCAGAATCCAGAGGGATCCTGCAGAACAGGGGAGAGAGGAGAAGAGTGAAACCTGCCCCTGACAGCCAGACTGTGAATCTCAGATGGCCCCTCCCACATAAGCAGACTTTATGGCTAGGTGGGGCCACTTGAGCTGCTCCCTGGCAGATTTCCCCAAAGACTGGGATCAGACCTTTGATATCAGCCAAGATAGCTACCTCAAAAGCTTTTGTGGAACCTGAGGGCAGACTCACCCAACCCAGCCCTGCCTAGCCTCACTCCTTGAACCACCTTTGCTGTGGCAGAGAATAACCACTCACCTGGAAATTAAAGAGACTCACTCCCCACCTGGGGTATTCAAGAGGCTAGAGCCAGTAACAGGTCCCCAAATCAGCAATGGATCTTATATCTCTGGCAAGTGCTACCTACTGACAAGGAGGTTAATTTTTGGCCTTTACAACATTTACTGGTTCAATCATACAGAGTGTGGTTGATTCTTACCCACAATCACCATCTACTGTCTCAGAGATTAAACTGTGTGTGCCAGTACAATTCACATTGATAAGGAGACCACAGGGCTGGGAAAAGAAAAAGGATCTCAAAGATCTCTATCCTCCCTCATCAAAGGGAGTTAGGGAATCTTCCCCCACACATAACTCACCACTACTACAACTCATAAACAGCTACCAACTGAGAAAAACCACCACATTATGGATATCTATAACCAAAGCATCAATCTAGAACCTAGATCCCCATCAAATCATCCACAAGCAAAACTAAACCTTCTTAAAAAAATATATGCTACAGATATTCCCTATGAATGAGGGGGAAGAAAAAAATCCCCCATCTAAACAAAAGAAAATTCAAAAATAAGAAGTGACCACTGTTCCACATGAGAAAGAATCAGCAAAAGAACTCTGGAAGTTTGAAAAATCAGTGATAATATACCCCCCAAAAGGGAACACCAGGTCTCTAGAAATGGATATCAATCAAAATGAAAATATTGAAATGACAGATAAAGAATTCCAAATGTGCATTGTGAGGAAGCTCAATGAAATCCAAAAAAAAAAAATAAAATGGAACACCAACTCAAAGAAACCAGAAAAATAATTCAATAAATGATTGAAAAATTCAAGAAGATAGACATATTATTAAAAAAAAAACAACCCAAGTAGAACTTTTGGAAATAAAAAATTCATTTAAGGAAATACAAAACACAGTGGAAATTTTAAGAATAGATTAAATCAAGTGGAAGAAAAATCCAAGAGCTTGAAGATAATTCCTCCAAGTTAACTCAGTCAATAAAAAATAAAGAATAGAGAAATAAGAGGATTGAACAAAGTCTACAAGAAATAAAAAATTATTTAAAATGGCCAAATATAATAATTGTAGCCATGCATGAGGGTGAAGAAGAAAATGTACAAGGGCTGAAAACCTATTTGAGGGAATAATTGAGGAAAATTCTCTGGTCTTGCTAAAGATTTAGATATATAGGTATAAGAAGCTCAATGAACACCTGAGAGAGTCATTGCAAAGTGGAAATCACCAAGACAAATAGTCATCACACTGACCAAAGTCTGCACAAAAGAGGAATTCCTGTGAACCATGAGGTGAAAACATTGAGTAACTTATATGGGAAAACCCATGAGGCTAACTGCAAACAACTCAACTGAGACCCTCTAAACCAGCAGGGATAGGGGCCCAATCTTCAGTCTTCTTAAACAGAACAACTGCCAGCCTAGAATTTTGTATCCTGCAAAACTAAATTTCATATCTGAAGGTGAAATAAAAACTTTTCTAGACAAGCAAACACTTAGGGGACTTTCCAAGACCAAACCTGCCCTGCAGGAAATACTCAGAACTGCATTATACATAGATTAGCATAATAGACACCCACCAATGTAAAATTAGCCAAAAGTTGAAGCAAAGAGTTCATATAAAACAATAGCACAAGAGGTAAAACAAAGCAATAAGGTACTACACAACAGGATGAATGGAACAGCATCAACATATCAATTCTGTCAATCAATGTGAATGGTCTGAATGTCCCAATCAAGAGACACAGGCTGGCTGAATGGATGAAAAAATTACAACCCAAGTATCTGCTATCTCCAAGAAACACATCTATCCCATAAGGACTCATGTAGACTCCAGACAAAGGGATGGAAAAAAATATTTCATGGAAATGGAAACCATAAAAAGCAGGTGTACCCATTCTCATATCAAATAAACTTAACTTAAAATCAACAGTAGTAAAGAAAAAGATGATCATTAAATAACAGTAAAGAGAACAATTCAACAAGAAGACATAATAATCCTAAGTATTTATGCACCAAACACAGGGGCACCCAGATTCATAAAGCAAACCCTACTAGATATAAGCAGAGAGATAAACAGCAGCATCATAATTGCTGGGGACATCGACACCCCACTGACAGAACTGGACAGGTCATCCAAGCAGAAAATAAATAAAGAAACACTGAACATAAATGGAACTGTAGAACAAATGGGCCCAACAGACTTTTACAGAACACTTTACCCAAAATCTACTGAATATACATTCTTCTCATCAACATATGGAACATTCTACAAGATTGATCATATCTTAGGCCACAAAGCATCTCTCAACAAATTAAAAAAAAATAGAAATCATACCAAGTATATTCTCAGACAATAGTGTAATAAAACTAGAAATCAATTCCAAGAAAAGCACTCAATTCTACACAAAGTCATGGAAATTAAACAACCTGCTACTGAATGATTATTGGGTCAATAATGAAATTAAAATGGAAATCAAAATATTCCTTGACAAAGGGACACAAGCTACCAAAATCTATGGGATTGAGCAAAAGCAAACCTAAGGGGAAAATTCATAGGCTTAAATGCCTACATTAAAAGACAGAAAGATCATAAGTTAACAATCTAATGACACATCTCAAGGAACTAGAAAAGGAAGAGAAAAACAAACCCAAAGCCAGCAGAAGAAAAGAAATAACTAAGATCAGAACAGAACTAAATGAAATGGAAACCAAACCAAAACAAAAAACAATACAAAAGATCAATGAAACAACAAGTTGGTTCTTTGAAAAGATAAACAAAATCGATAGATCTTTTGCTAGATATATCAGGAATAGAAGACAAAGGACGCAAATAAGGTCAATCAAAAATGAAAAATGAAAACTGATATCAAAGAAATACAGAATATCATCTGTGAATACTATAAAAATCTCTATGCACTTGAACTGGAAAACATAGAGGAAAAGAATAAACTCCTGGAAATACACAAGCTCCTAAGACTCAATCAGGAAGGAATAGAGCTCCTGGACAGATCAACAATGAGCAATAAGATTGAAGCAGTAATAAAAAAATCTTCCAACTAAAAAAGTCCTGGACCAGATGGATTCACAGCCAATTTTACCAGTCCTACAAAGAGAAGTTCATATCCATGCTCCAAAAATTATATCATAACATCAAGAAGGAGAGAATCCTCCCCAAATCACTCTACAAAGCCAGTATCACCTTGACACCAGAGCAGGGAAAGGAAACAACAAAAAGAGAAAACTACAGACCAATATATATTCCTTATGAATATACATGCAAAATCCTCAGTAAAATACTAGCAAACCAAATTATATAGCACACACACACAAAAATCCACCATGACCAAGTGGGCTTTATCCCAGGGATTCAAGGATGATTTAACGTATGTAAATCAATAAATGTGATTTGCCACATAAACAGAAGCAAAAACAAAGACCATATAATTATCTCAATAGATGTAGAAAAATCATTTGACAAAATTTCACACCCTTTCATGATAAAACCCTCGATAAACTAGGCATAGAAGGAACATTTCTGAAGATTATAAAAGTCATATATGACAAACCCACT
This sequence comes from Cheirogaleus medius, assembly GCA_008086735.1. Lineage (NCBI taxonomy): Eukaryota > Metazoa > Chordata > Mammalia > Primates > Cheirogaleidae > Cheirogaleus > Cheirogaleus medius. The sequence continues at coordinate 1,616,814 of VBSM01003211.1, forward strand.
GCCAACATAATACTAAATGGGGAAAAGTTGAAAGTATTCCTACTAAGAACTGGAACAAGACAAGAATGACCACTGTCACCACTGCTATTCAACATGGTAGTAGAACTCCTAGCCAGAGCAATCAGGCAAGAGAAAGAAATAAAGGGTATCCAAATTGGGAAAGAGGAGGTCAAACTATCACTTTTTGCTGATGATATGGCCTTATATCTAGAAAACCCAAAGGACGCCACCAGGAGACTCCTGGAATTGATAAATAAATTCAGCAAAGTCTCAGGTTACAAAATCAATGTACATGAATCAGTAGCATTCCTGTGCACCAATAACAGTTAACCTGAGAGTCAAATCAAGGACTCAATACCATTCACAATAGCTATAAAGAAAATAAAATACATAGAAATATATTTAACCAAGGAGGTGAAAGATCTCCACAGAAAGAACTATGAAACACTGATGAAAGAAATTGCAGATGACAAAAACAAATGGAAAAATATATCATGCTCATGGATTTGTAGAATCAACACTATTAAAATATCCATAGTTCCCATGTGATTTATAGGTTCAATCCAATCCCCATCAAAAATACCACCATCATATTTCACAGATCTAGAAAAAATAATTCTACACTTTGTTTGGAACCAGAAAAGAGTCCAAGTAACCAAACTATCTGTATTAAACAAAAGGAACAAATCTGCAGGCATCACATTACCAGACTTCAAACTATACTACAAGGCTGTAGTAACCAAAACAGCATTGTATTGGCACAAAAATAGAGACAGAGACCAACAGAACAGAACAGAGAACTCAGGTATGAAACCATCCACATACAGCCAACTGATCTTTAACAAAACAGACAACAATGGGGAAAAGAATACAATGGGGAAAAAATCCCTATTTGATAAATGGTGCTGGGAAAATTGAATAGCCACATGCAGAATAATAAACCAGGATCCATATCTCTCACCACTCACAAAAAATTAATTCAAGACAGATAAAAGACTTAAATGTAAGGCATGAAACCATAATAATTCTTATTCTTATGAATTGAAAAATCTTTTCTACATATCAGCCTAGGCAAAGAAGTTATGAGGAAGCCCCCAATGGAAATCACAGCAACAAAAAAAATAAATAAATCAAACTTGGTTAAATTTAAATGCTTCTGCACAGTTAAGGGAATAATCTACAGAGCATATAGACAACTTCCAGAATGGGAGAAAATATTCACAAGCTATACATGTGATAAATGACTAATAATCTGAATCTATAAAGAACTCAAACAAATCAGCAAGAATAAAACAAACAACTCCCTTAAAAAGTGGGCGAAGATATGGACAGAAGCTTTGCAAAAGAAGATAGAGAAATGGCCAATAAATATATGAAAAAATGCTCAACATCACTAATCATCAGAGAAATGCAAATTAAAACCACAATGAGATATCACCTTTCGTGAATTATAATGACTTTTATTAAAAAGTCTCCGAACCATAGATGCTGGCATGGATGCAGAGAGAAAGGAACATTTATACACTGTGGACGGGACTGCAAATTAGTACAACCTCTCTGGAAAACAGTATGGAGATTCATCAAAGAATTAAAAGTAGACCTACCATTTGAGTAAGCAATCTTACTACTGGGTATTTACCTAAAGAAAAATAAGTCATTTTATGAAAAAGACGCCTGCACTCAAATGTTAATTGCAGCACAATTCACAATTGCAGATATGGAATCAACCCTGAGTGCCCATCAATTCATGAGCAGATTAACAAAATGTGGTATGTATATAGTACAGAATACTACTCATCCATGAAAAAAGATGGACTAAGGCATTTTACCACAATTTTGATGGAACTGGAGACCATTATCCTAAGTGAATTATCTAAAGAATGGAAAAAAAAACGCCACAAGTACTCACTACTAAACTGGGACTAACCAATGAGCACCCATGTGCACATAAGGAAGTAAAACACAGTGGAAATCAAGCAGGGGGGAGGGTGAGGAGGGGATGGGCAAAAATCTACCTAACAGGTACAATGAACACTATCTGGGTGATGGGCACACTTATAACCCTGACTTAAGTATAACAATATCAATACATGGAACCAAAACCATTTGTTTCCCCATAATATTTTGAAATACAAAAAAGCATCAATGTATCACCTTTATTATCTTCATTTGTTTGGGACAAGGAACATAGTACCAATGAAAGAAGAGGAGGAGGAGGAGGAGGAAGGAGGGGAAGGGAAAGAGACATTGTAATGGGAGGGAGAGGGTAACGAGAGGAAAAGAAATTGGTTGACAAAGATTGAGGATCACATCCAACTCCTGCCAACCCCACCCAACTGCCAGCAAGGCTCACCTCACTACCTGTAGACTCTTCTGAGCTGAGCCATAAGCCAAGCAAACTCTGACCTAAAAGTAAAAAGGGAGCTTCCTCCCTACCAATCAGGTGGGGGGAAAGTAGTGTTCAACCTCCACATCCATGACTGCTGTGCCCAAGTAGTCAAATGTCTCCTTGGACTCAGTGTTGTTTCCTCAAAACTAAAACCATGACTGGAGGGCTCCATCTACCAGAATGGCTCTCTATCCTGTTCCTGTGTTCATGGCAGCACTTAATGGACTGGCAGTCCTGTCCTAAACATTTATTTAGCCAGTGCTAGCCTTGTCCTTGCCAGCTTCTCCCAATCAGGAAAGGATTGCACATCTAACACCAAATTCATCAACATAGACAGCTCTCTCTGGACTCAGTGCACACAACACTAAGAACTACCCCTGCACTGAACAAACAACCTTCTCCATAGATCATACTTCTCATATATTAACCCAATCAAACTGAACTTGAGTTAGGATTTCAATGTCCCCTTCTCACCAACTCCCAATCTTTTCTTTCTCTTAGCCCTACTCCTCTGAGCTTAGCTCATTACCTTCTGTTCTGAGAAGATGCTACCATTCCAGCTAGCTGAACTATTTCTGGTTATAGCAGGACATTGCATCAGAAATTGAGTTGGCTGGTTACCAAGAATTCCTTTTCCTATTATCTTGTTAATGCAGGATTCAGAAGACTATAGAAGAAACAAAAGGAAATAGGTGAGATTCTTCTGTTGGCTCTCTGGGAAAGACTCCTATTACATTTCATTATTATTTAAGCCCTCAGAAAACTGCTGGAGATCAAGCACCCATCTTATCCACAAATGGCTATTTAAATGTAAATCAGATTGTGTCAATTTCTTCTCCAGGAGCCTCCAACAGCTACCTGATGCACTGAGAATAAAATCAAAAGTTTGCATCATGGCTCAAAGACACTGCATGCTCCTGTCCCAACCTACCTCCTCAAGCCCACCTTCCCACACTCCTCCTTGTGTACCACGATTCAGTGCAAACACTTCCTTTTAGTTCCTGAAGGGCAATCCATAATCCCCCCGCCCAACCCAGATCTTCATCCCTGTAGACCTAGCCTCTTTGCCTAGATTACTCTTCTCAAGGTTCCTCATATCATTCAAGTATTAGCCTCACAGCAAAATATTGCCTGCTGACCCTTCTGGAGTAGGTCACATAAATCCTCATCATTGTACTCTATGAGTTTCTCTCATAGTACATATCAAAATTAGTAATTTCATCCTACTTTGTTTTCTTTCAATTGTGTATTATATGCTTTCTCAACTAGACTATCCATGAAGATAGAGACCACACCTTCTTTGTGTACTAATACATCCTCAGAGCTTGAGACATTGTAGAGATTCAAAACACATTTTTAGATATATGGACAAATTAGTGAATGAATAAAATAATTGTTAGTATGAAAATAAATCCCATTTTCTGAAATTTAATTTTATAGTTACCATAAATTTATATCTGAGTAGAGATACAGGGAATCTTGGATTACTCTTTTTCTATTCTTTGCCATTTCAGGCCTAAAATTATTTCATGCACTGAGCTTTGGGTTAGTCCCATTTGTCATGTACTGCCACTTGCTTTTTCTACATAGAAGTAATAGCTGTAAAAGGGCTCAAGGCCCTTCTCTGCTGTCTCTCAATTGGAGTCTTAGAAGTACAGCTGTAGCCCTGTCTCATTCAGACTTTCTTAAGACTCTGCCCACCTTTGACTGCAGAGATTGACTTCCCAGCTTTGGATCTCAGCATGATCACAAGGGAAAATGTCCACAGCTTCCTTATGCCATAGGCTTTGTTTTTCTTTATTTTGAGATTTCCTCTGTGATTCGGAGAATATTAAAACAGCACTTTAGAGAAGACCAAGAAGAACAAAAATATTAACAGTGAATAATTTCCTCTGAGCTTTGTTGGGATACTAAAAAGCACTGAAGTGTACTGTGGAGACCAAGCTCTGGCATTGGGCACACCTTTTTAACCTGTGACTCACAGAGTACTAACTATGAGAGCTTTACTCAGAATGTGCTCTTCACAGATGAGCATATCTTTATCTGTGAAGGGAGAATAATAATATTAAAATGTAAGGACTAATTTGAAGATAAAATGAGATAGCAGGACATCCAGAACAGTGTCCTACTCAAAAAGATAATAATTTCATTCCAGCTGTGGTCTTTGAAGTTCATGCCTCACCCACTTCCAGTTTTAGGAGGAGTAAAAATTCCCTCAAGAAATTTTCCTTCTGGTCTGTACAGTGAGCTCATGAAGGAAGGTATCTAAAGCATTATAAAAAATACCCCCTTCCACAGTGAGGAACTGAGACTCTTAGGTGAGCATTGAAAGCCTCTGAAAAGAATGTACAAATTAAACCCTATCACCTCATGATTGGGCAATTTTGTTCACAAGCTCTGTCTTCCCTCACTCTATGCAGAATGATAAGTCACTGGTCATTCAACAAAATGACCTACCCATTTCTTCTCATTAATGTCTGAAATCTAGGGAGACAGAATCTTGCTCTAGTATATAGTACCAAATCTAATTATTAATAATATTTTCTATGAATCTACTGGTAACATAATGAATGCTTTCTTCCCTCTTCTTCTTAATGCTTGACTCAAGTCCTCTTTTTCAGATCTTCAGGGGTACTGGAAGGTGGAGTTAATAGGAACTTCTTGACCTATTGGTGGCCATGTGCTTTATGAGAGAGAAAGCATCTAAATGGGAGTCTCAGTCATGTAGCTCCATGTTCAGCTTTTGCTTTGCCTCTGAGTAAATTTCTTGGAGTCACAGCTGCTTTTTTTAGTTCCTGAAGAAAAGTGGTGGCTTTTCTGGTACCCCTTGGCACCTCTTGGTTTATAATGTCGCTTGTTGATTTTAATCTTATGTTATCTCTGAGGCAGATTATATCTCCCAAATTGGCAGCCACACTCTCATCCCAGAGCCTTTTGTCTCTGCCTCCCCAACATTGGGAGGTAGGGTCTAATGCCCCTTCCTTTGAATCTGGGCAGGATTATGGTTTCTATGGAACCAACAGAATGTGGTGGAAGTGCTGTTGTGTGACTTTGAAGGCTAAGTCATAAAAGATGATGCAGCCTTCATCTCACAAGCTGGGATACTCACTTTTGGAGCCCCATTTCACTGTGTAAGATGTCCAACTGCCCTGAGACCACCATAATGGAGACACTGCATATAGGCACTCCAGTCCAACAGCCCAGACAAACTTCTAGCTGAAAGCCAACAATAGCTACCAGTCTTGCGAGTGAGCCATTTTATGTGTCCAGCCCAACAAGATTTCACAATTCTGCAGCTCCAGCCACCATCTGTTTATACCTGTTTTACAGAACCCAAGTAATAGGGGCCCTTTTCAAATTTCTGGCCCATAAAATGGTGAGAAAAATAAATAGTTTTAAGTTACTAAGTTTTAGGGCAATTTGTTATGTAGCAATAGTAACTAGAATAATTTTGGATGGGCCTAGTAACCAGATTTTCCCAGCAGATCTGTTTACCTGGATTAGCTCTAATTTCTTTAACCCTATCGTATAGGGAAAAGTAAACTTCCATAGAATTCTTATTTGAAGCTTTTATAAATGTCTTTCTTTTATTTATTTATTTTTTTATTTCAGCATATTATGGAGGTGCAAATATTACAGTTACATATATTACCCATGCCCCCCCCTTGAGTCAGAGCTTCAAGTGTGACCATCCCCCAAACGTTGCACATCTCACTCATTATGTTTGTATATACCCATCCCCTCCTCTCCCCTCCCATCCATCTGACACCTGATAAATGTTATTCCTATATGTCCACTTAGGTGTTGATCAGTTAATACCAATTTGCTGGTGAGTACATGTAGTGCTTGTTTTTCCATTCTTGAGATACTTCACTTAGTAGAATGGGTTCCAGCTGTATCCAGGAAAATACAAGAGGTGCTAAATCACCATTGTTTCTTAAAGCTGAATAGTACTCCATGGTATACATGTACCACATTTTATTAATACACTCATGTATTGATGGGCACCTGGGTTGTTTCCACATCTTTGCAATTGTGAATTGTGCTGCTTTAAACATTTGAGTCCCTTTTGTAGAGTGTCATTTGATCCTTTGAGTAGATGCTAAGTTGTGGAATTGCGGATCAAATGGTAGATCTACTTGTATCACTTTAAGGTATCTCCATATTGCTTTCCACAGAGGAATGTCTTTCTTTTATGCATGGAATTAAACTTTCATCTTTGAGTTGCTGTGGAGCATAAAGCATGTCTAGTAATGATGAAAATATGTTTATCAGAATGTAAATTTCACAAGCTAGCCAGAAACATTACTTTTCATGTTTTTAATAAGAAATCTTTTTTCCTTCATTGGAAAGAATTTCTGGCCACTTCGCTTCAGAAGTCTTTGAGACATTGTCCTTGAAGTTTGGGGAAGGTTTCTTGGAGAGTTAATGTCCTTATCCATGGCTTAGTCTCAGCACCAAGAGATTACCAGGAGCTTATTTAGCTATGTAAAAGGTCACCAAGAAGAGAATTTGCATATACAAAAGGAGGAGACCCAGCTGTGAGTGAGGAGAGAGGGATCCCACGAGCCTTCCTCATATCTAATTAAGCACCGTCTTCTGCTTGCCATCTGAGAGAGATTAAAAAGTAAGAAACATGGGGAAAAAATTCCACACAATTAATGTTTGTCTAAGTGTTGGAGTCACCATCTCTTCTTAACTAAAGAGCAAACTAAAGAGACTAGGACTGTGAGGTAGAAAGAATTCTGTCTTATTGTTCTTCTTAAAGTTAAGTACTCAATGAAATCAGTGAGAATATGGCCTAAAGTATGCACAGATCACAGCAGCGAACCCGGTCACATTTCTAATTATCCCACAGAGAAAGAATAATTCTGTAAAAAATAAACAGGCATAGGCAAGAATAAGTAGATTTATGTATTAAATTGAAGGCATCCAAAAATGTTTCCTTTGGTAGACAAGTTTGCTATCCCCAAGTGTTCTTAACTGGGAAGAAGTAGGACATGACTATTTAGGGAAGCAACCAGAAATCATAATCTGTTAATCATAACACCTTTCCCTTAAATTCCATTGAAATATGTAAAAAATTTTCCAAAGTAAACAAAAACTTCCAGAATATGCAACGATGTTTAACAAAACTATCTTACTAACATTTAAAGATAATTCTCCAAATACTATTCATGTTGCTGGCAAGTGGTTTTCAGATGGCATCTTCATCTGAGAAGTTCTTGAATCACAATTATATTAAGGATTTTGTATTATGAACTAAGCCCTGAGACTCCATTTAAAAGTATAAAAAAATTTCACCACCTTGGTTAAATTTACTCCTAAGTATTTTTTGATATTGTAAATTGGAATTTTAAAAATTGTTTTTGGGTAATTCATTATTAGTGTACAGAAATGCTACTAATTTTTGCATGTTTATTTTATAACCTACAACTTTACTAAACTTATTTATCAGTTGTAATAGCTTTTTGGTGGAATCTTTAGGGTTTTCTGTGTATAAGATCATGTCATCAAAAAACAGACAATTTCACTTATTCCTTTCATATATGGATGTCCTTTATTTTTTCTTTCTTTTTCTTTCTTTCTTTCTTTCTTTCTTTCTTTCTTTCTTTCTTTCTTTTTTCTAGTTACTCTGGCTGGGACTTCCAGTGTTATGTTGAATAGAAGTGGTAGGTTGTCATATATTGCCTTTATTGTGAAGAAGGACATTCATCTTATACTTATTTTTTAGGAGTGTTTAACATAAGTGAATGTTGAATTTTGTCAAATGCTTTTTCTGCATCTATTGAGATAATCATGTGATTTTTATTCTTCAATTTCTTAATCTTAGATTATTTGATTTGGTGTATCACATTTATTGATTTATAAATATGGAAACATCCTTGCATCCTTGAGATAAATACCAGCTGATCATGGTGAATAATCTTTTTAATGCACTATTGAATTTCATTTGCTAGTATTCTCTGGAGGATTTTTGTACCTGTGTTCATCAGAAATGTTGGTCTATAGTTTTCTTTTTTGTAGTGATTTTGTCTGGTTTTGGTATTAGTGTAATGCTGGGTTGGTAAAATGAGCTTGAAAGTATTCTTCCACTGAAACCATTGATAAAATAAATTGAAGAAGAGACAGATAAATGAAAATATATATCATGTTCATAAATTGGGAGATTTAATATTGTTAAAATATCCATACTCCCCAAAATGATCTACATATTCAAAGTGATTGTTATCAAAATCTCAATGTCATTTTTCACAGAAATAGAAAAAAGAATACTAAAATTTCTAAGAAACTAGAAAAGATTCCAAATAGCAAAAGAAATCTTGAACAAAGCTCCCTGAATTTAAAATATATTATAATGCTATTGTAATAAAAACGGCATGTTATTGGCATAAAAGCTGACACATTAACCAAAGGAACAGAATAGAAAGCCCAGATACAAACTCAAGTATTTACAATAAATTAATTTTCAACAAAGGTGTCAAAAATATATAACAAGGAAAGGACAGTCTCTTCAATAGGTGGTGATGGAAAAACTGGAAATCCACATACAGAGGAATGAATTTGGACCCTTATTTCACAGGATAAACACAAATTAACTCAAAATTGATGAAAGACTTTAACATAAGACATGAAACTGTAAAGCTAGTAGAAGAAAACATAGGGGAAAATATCCATGGCATTGTTCTGGGCAATGATTTCTTGGACAGGATTCCAAAAGCACAGGCAACAAAAGCAAAAATAGACAACCGGGATTTCATCAAACTAAAAAACTTCTGCACAGCCAAGGAAACAATTAACAGAGTTAAGACATGACTCACTGATTGTGAGAAAATATTTGCAAACCATACATCTAATAAGAGGCTAATATCCAAAACATATATATATATATGAAAAAAGTCAAACAACTCAATAGCAAGAAAACAACCAATTAAAAATGATTAAAGACTCTAAACAGATGTTGTTCAATTGGCCATACTAATGACATGTGAAAAAATGCTCAACATTGCTAATCATCAAGGAAATGCAAATTGAGATATCATTCCACACTAATATCAAATAGATTAATGATAACAACTGTTGGTAAGTGTGCAGAGAAAAGAGAATCCTTGTACACTGTTAGTGAGAAAGTAAATTAGTAAGTACAACCATTTTGGAAAATAATATGGAGGTTCCTCAAGAAAGCAGAAATAGAATTACTGTATGATGCAGTGATTCTACTTCTGGTATATATTCAAAAAATTGAAATTTGTATATTGAAGAGATATTTGCACTCTCATGTGTTTTTTTTTATTTTTTTATTTTTTTTGTTTGTTTGTTTAAGCCATTTTTTTTCCTCTTTTTTTTTTT